>JAQFVV010006334.1:2965791-3430595 GCA_028023455.1 Epiperipatus broadwayi
CCAATATCTAAATGATAAAAATTTCTGATAATTGAACAAATTAAGTAATATTGATATTTAAGAAAGGTAATAAAAAATATATTACAAATTATGGATTTCTATCTTTTTAACAAAATTATTATATCTAAAGAACATTACATACTAAACAACCAAAAGAGTAAGCTAGAGTTACAAGTAGTTTTAGTACAGTGATTGAGAAGATATAGAAAAACCCTTGAATATGGATTGCCATGTTTTGGATAAATAGGTATTTCAAGGTACACTAAAATAAAATATATATAATAATAAACACCACATATTCCAAAAAAATAAAAATATTAAATTAAAAATATATTCATAATCAAAAATTTACCTTATCTCCCACTCCCCTTTTCTATTACAAACAATCACAACCTAAACACAAACATTTTATTTCTTTTTTTAAAAAAACAACTATATATATCCTTTAAAACATTTAAGAAAATAATAGGTTTTTAATTAAATGTTTTCAAGGATATACACCTGGGTCTCGTTTTATGTGGTAGATAAGTTCCTCAGAAAATGCACACAAAAGAAATCACACAAAAATAGACTTAACTTACCTTGAAAAATGGGGATAGGGGTTGTAAATTTCAGAAATTGCATAAAAGCAAAGCAAGAAGGAAAAATTACTTTAAAATTCGCATTCAAAAAATAAGGAAATAAAGTATGACTAATAAAAAATTTCAAATATTTGAAAAAAAATAATACAAAACAAACTTTTTTTATTAACTACAGTATTTAATTTTACGATTTTTTCATACATATTTTAATCATTAGCGGTTATTTGACAATATGCATTCCTTTGTGAACTGTTAAGAAATCAGATTCGTCATGTGACATACTAGTGCCACTTTCAGTTTTGAGCTTTGTTAATGGTTTTGTTTCTATATTAAAAAAATGAGATTGTAATCAAAACAAAAAGATTATTTTCAGTTTATAAAAGTCTTCGTTATTATTTTAAAAAATCTAAAAAATTATTTATTTGTTATAATTAACAAAATACGTTTTAAAAGTTTAAAATTTTTGAATATTTATTGCGATATTTTTATATGTAAATATAAATCTATTATTATTATTTACTCATTAGTATAAGTAGGTTATTTATTTAGAAGCTAATATTCTAAATGCAGCTTCAGGCCATATTCACATTAGCATATCGTTATATTTTTGGGGGAAAAAAAGTATTTCAAGTCAAAATAAGTTATTAATAATTTAAATTTCTTAATATCCAATAAATATAGTGAAATATTAAAGATTTTAAGAAGAAACATGAATCGCATTAAAATAATCCGCATAAAACGAAACCCAAGTGTATATAGTTTTTAAAAAAAAAAAGTTTGTGTTTAGGTTGTGATTGTTTGTATGGAAAAGGGAAGTGGGAGATAAGGTAAATTTTTGGTTATGAATATTTTTGTAATTTTTAATTTAATATTTTTTTGGAATGTGATGTTTATTATATATATATTTTAGTGTACCTTAAAAAAGACTATGAAATAGTCAAAAAGTTGGATTACTTTTTCATAATTATAGTCATATAAAAAGCAAGTTTTAAAAAGGAGTTTGTTTTATTTCTATATTAGATATTTAGGAACTACTTTGGAAAGAACTGTGTGATTGATACATTATATTAAATAATAAATTTTATGTAATTATTCGTTAAATATTCATATTAAGATTAGTTTTTTAAAATGTATTTTTAAATTTAAACCATTATTCTCTAAATGAATTAATAATTTATAATATACTAAAAAAAAAAAAAAGTGAGGCAAGAAACATGAATGCTAGACAAGAGCAGCTCCTTTTTGTAAAATCAAGAACAAAAGATTGACGCATTTTTCAAGTTATAAATAAATCTTTTCACTGAATTCTGTAATATAACTATTCTCTTACACATAATTCTATGGTAGATATGTATTTAATAAAAATAATGAATGACAAAATAGTTTTAACAGTAATAGCAAAATATCACAATTACCTAAGAAAACACACAAAATGCAATTTAATACACAATTATTTTAATATTATCAAGTTGGTACATTTTATAATTTATCATCTGGTTTGTTAAATACGTATGTCAGATGACATTTGCCACAATACTGTCTATCAAAATGTGAAGCCATAAAAACACCGGCACCGCAGTCGTCATTATTACATTCACGCCGTAAACGAGTAATTTTTCCATTCTCATCAACTTTGTAGAACTTCAAGACTGAAAGTTTAACTTTCTTTTTCTTATGCTTATTTTTTTTAGGAGTAGTATAATTCTTCTTCTTGCGTTTTTTTGCACCTCCTCTTAAGCGATAGTCCAAATTCAAAGTAGCACCTGATTCTATATTATAATCCAATAACGTTAATTCATCAAGAAGAGGCCTTCCGCCATAAGATAAATGCTGCTCGGTCAAAGGAAGTCCTTCGTAGACCGCAACTTTGCTTTTAACATTTTCAACAAAATCATTTAAATCAACCTCGAAAGTTCTAGTACATCCATTTAGAGTTTTTATAAATATTTGCATTTTCAAGCAAATAATGAAAATTAGTTAACAGTAATGTTAAATTTTAGCCAGATTAACGTAAACTACAACGTGGAAAGAAGCCAGAAAATATTGATAAAGAGGCTCCCAATCACTGTATAATTCAAAGAAGTGGCGACTTCTAGTGAGAAAATTATGACAAATTAAGTTTTTCTTTTAATATTCAATAGGTGCCGCTAATAAAAACAAATACTATATTATGGTAAGGTCTTTCGATACTATATTACGATATGGTCTTTAATTGAATTAATTTTTATACAAGTTTTTTTAACGGCCCGTATTACGTGGGAAGAACCAAAAAATATTAATAAAGATGATTCTGATCATTAATGTGATGTGATGTATTATGGCTTCTCCTTAAACGAAGTCAAGAATATCTCAGCAATTATGCCCAATAAACCTGTTAGCCACTTTATTTTACCTCTAGTGAGAAAATGTTATCGACAAATTAAATTATTTCTTATATTTACTAGGTGTCGCTAACAAATACTACCGTATATAATTTTTTAATGGTTTTTTTTTAAATTCTTTATAAATAATTTTAACTAATCGTATATAATAAATAAATGAAGTGATAAATAAGCATTATACAATGATAGTTTAATTTTTCTGTAGCATGTCATTGCTACAGTATTTATATTTTAAACTTTCTATTTTAGTTTATACATATTATATTTTTCACTTGGTAAAATAGTGTGAAATATTGAAAGTTATTGGATTGATGTGATTACATTGTTGACACATTGTCGTGATCCTTACTCTGCATTATAGAAAACTGTTGGCCAACGCGGTTGTATTTTTTCCTGTCTATCAGTTTTCTTGTTTGTTAGTTTATATTTTAATCAGAAACTGAGTACTGTTCACGCCCAGGTGGTAATATATATGTGCATAGGACAGTTTTCTTATTTCTGAGAACTGGTTATTCCAGTCTCTATTATATCTGAATACACTTGTATTTATATTTGAATAATTAGTGATGTTAATTTATAATTTCATTAACTTTTGCTATTTCCAAAATCGAGTGTTGTTGCTTATCAGCTGGTGAAAAAATTGTCGTTCAAAATATGTTTTTGAATAAAATGAGAAGTTATGTAAAAACATAAGAGACCTAATTCTAAACGTTTGTAAATACAAAAGATTTAATGTTACATATAAAATACAATATATGCATGAATGGTAAAATAGCCCTTGAAATATGAAATATAGTGGGAAATATATAGAAAGGATTTTTATAATTCTGAACATTATTTATATAGTTATCATAATTCATCAGTTCTCTTTTTACATTTTTTAAAAAATAATTTTACTTCCTTCTGTTTCAGCTGAATTTGTAGGTTCATCAAAGAATTGCTTAATCCTTTTGTATAATTATATTTTATTGCTTTCTATATACAATATTAAGTATATCTCTGATGAAATCTCAAAGTTTTCACAGAGGTAAAAACTCTCCATACAGCATCACCACTCAGTACATAAAGAAAGGTGATCATATGATATTTGATGGTTTAAGACCTAAAAGTTGCTGAAACATTTGGAAGTAAAATTGTTTTAAAAAATTCAGAAGAGAGAAGTTGTTTATTATAGTGAAATGAGCAATAAAAAAATAATAAATTAGTTGGATATTATTATTGTGATGTACATAACTTTTCGTTTGCTGTTGTTGCATTCTTAAATAATAATTTAGGCTGAGGTGACTTGATATAAATTCCTAATCTGCTCTTTATATTTTCAAAGGCTGAATTTTCAGGTCAAGCTTGCCATGTAAATCTGCTGACTCTAATTTTTAGTAGTCTTTTGTCTTCATCTTTCTTACTTCCAACTTTTATAAATTTTAACTTTATTCTAGGAGGAATCAATAGAATCAATATGTAGTGGTTAATTTCAACTATTGAATTAGGCATACGGGGACCCAATAAATAGTTGGTACACTTGATCCTATCATAGAATATTATTGTTATTCACTGCAGTAGAGGTATTTCCAATCATGGATGAGTTACTCCCAAGGACTTGTTTTAAAAAAAAAATCAAGTAGCACTATATCCATAGTTTTTTTTTTTTTTAGGCAAATACGAAGAAAAAAGAACTTCCCATAACAAAGATGTGATTTTTATAACACCTTAATCAACTTGCAAAGCATTTGGCTTAGCCAAAGGGAAAATTTCATTTCAATAATTGACAATAGTTAATGGGACAGGAAAATGTATTAATATTTTACAGTTGCTTCATGAGAATATAAAATGAAGAGTTATTACTGATGGTGTAAAATTGAATGCATTTTAAAATAAAAACTGGTATTAATCAGGACATGCATTAGCTTCAAATTTTCCTTTTTGATATCAGTAGTCTTTGGAAAAGTTTATAAATGTCTTCATAAAGCAGTTTGTAACTTGTTATACAGGTTGAGTAATGGAGTATTAAGCATTATCAGCAGTATTCTGTCAAATGGACAGATCCATAGAGTAGTCACATTGTCAATTTAACCATTTTTCCATTCCATTCTTTTCATTGCCCAGCTTTTTAATTCCACGTAATTCTTCCCATCTCTTATATTATCCAACACCAATCTCTTCTGTTCTTTCTTCTTACTTCCACTCACCATTCCCTCGAAAACATCTTTCATTAAACTATAATTTTTTCTTTATATATGTCCAATCCAGTTTTTCTTTCTCTCTAATTTCCCCAATTAAAAACTAAAACAAAAATTTTTTTTTTGTTACTTCTAGGTATATGGCATTCTGATGTGTAATATTTCTCACCACTTCAAAAGATTATCTGCAGAATATTTTTTAATTGTTTGAATGCAACCATGAAAATGTCAATTTAATAATTAATATTAAAAAAAAAACTTATGTGCTTTATTGATCATAGAGGGAAGAAAACTTCAGCAATTTTTATAATAATGTCTATCAGTTTAAATAAATTGATTGTTTTAAGGCGGAAAGGCAGATTTTTAAGTTTAAGTGCTACATAGAATTCAGCTTGTTGCATTTTACAAGTTAAAACATAAAATATTTCATTATAATGAGACTAATGTATAATAGGATATTTTTCAAAAATAAATAAATAACCAAATAAGTAAGCATTTGTGAGGCCATGATGTTCAAGTGCTTGAAATTACACCATGAGCTTCTATCTGGAATCTTCAAGCCCCAAAGCGATCATTCTTTTATTGACCTAAACCTCACAGATAAATTAATAAATATTAAAAAAAAAACAGTATCTCATTATATCACTTCCCCAAAACTCTTATCTTCTGGAGCCAAGATACAACACTTAATTTATATATATATATGAATTTAAACAGCAGCTGAAGAGGACTAAGTAATTAACCAAAAATACTTGGACTGAAAGACTGTATAATAGTTAATCAGTCATATTTGTTATTGTTATTATATATATAAAGCTCATCTGACAAAAAAATTTGCTAATCAATGATAAATATTTCTGTCGAGTCAAAATATCTGTATTTATAACTGTTATCAAAATATAATTTGAATTGGATCTATATCATTGTTGACGTGGTGCTGGTTCAAGAATCATAGTATGTTTGACATTATTTTAGATAGCATAAGATAGAATAGGTATACCTTGTCATTGGATTTATTTCTGCCTGAATGAAAGCCAATTAAAACAAACTACAAGAATTGATTGTTTTTGACTTTTAACTAGTGTAAAATAAATCATACAGAAATTTGAGTGGATTATTTAATGCTTTGGTTAATAACTTGTTAAAATGGAATTTAGTTCCATATCATTAATAATAAAAATTTGTGCATTTTATAAACAAATTAGTTTTCTAAAATTTACATTTTAGAATTTGATTACAAATGGTTTATATATAATGGTTTTAATGTATAATGATGAAAAATAATACATAAAAAAGATGCACAAAAGTAACATATTGATCACATTTAAGTGATTTCGCAGAATTATGGCAGTGAATGTTAGAATACATTAGAAGAGTGATGGACTTGAGAACTTGGGCTTTATGGATCAAATCTCAATTGTCTTTTTCAATTCTTTAATATCATATAACCTCTAAAGCAACAAACCAATTATTTGCCTGGTATGATTTAGTATAGGGCTGGAATGCTAAAATGAAAGTAGGAAATCCATAAATTATAACTCAATTTTGTCTCTTCCAGAGATAGAATATTGTAATTCTTGGGACAGACCATTAAATTACTTTCACTTTTAAGACTGCAACTGAAGTTAATCAAATGTTTTTGTCATCATTTGTTAATGTCAATCTTCATAGAAATGCTATTCATGTTATATATAGAGCTTGCAAAATAAGCTATTAATAAGCTTTGAGAATTTCCTCAACCCCAGACCGGTTTCTGCTACTGGCTTTATCAGTGAAGTGCCAGGATATTCAAGCATTAGATTAAAAATACCAGGACAAACCCCAGCACTTTATCTAATGTATAACTATGATGCCAGTAGCAGAAACTGGTCTGGGTTTGAGGATATTCTTAAAGTTTTTTAAGAGCTTATTTTGCGAGCTCTATATATAACATTTGTAAACACAAGCTTATTAAATTAGGTCATGTGACATCTGATTTGATTTTTTTGTTAATGCTGTTCGTGTAATTATAGATATTTCAATTGAGGGCCATTAAATTAAAAAAAAAAAAACCAATTCCAACTGTAAGACAAATTAGTTTTTTTTTTTTTTAATGTAGAAAGTTACATGACAATTCATCATTTAATCAATCACTTCTAAAGTTTTACCATAAAAATCTTGGGCCAGATACTTAGCCTAAATATTTTTGAAGGATATTATCATATAGAGATTAACAATATGTAAATTACAATCTTCCATCAAAATCTTCACAATATCATTGCAAATGCTCTTTGAAATCAGTTAAAATACAAAGCTAAGAAATAGTAGTTGAAAATTATGTTAAATTTGTTGTCCACAGAAAGTGCAATTAATTATTATCTTCTTATACTGTTATGAGTCAGTATTTCAATATAATTGTTCTATCTCATTAAGATATTTAGCATGTAAATGAGATCTAAATTATTAGACTTTTTTTTTTGTCAAAAAATGTTTAACTCTGATTTTTATTTTATTCAATTCTGTTATTTCTCAAAAAGATTCTCTAGTTACACATTACTTACTGAAACTGTCTCTTTTTTTAAAAAAATTTCTAAAAAGGAAGTGTTTTATATACACATAAATTAATCTTAATAAATAATACTCCTACAAATTAACATAATTATTGTGCACAGGAGAGATATCTTTTGTTTCATTATGAACTAAAATATATCACTATGCCAAGAAGAGATGTCACTGTCCAATTAAAATAACAAACATAAATTCTATTTAACAGATTTCATTGAAACTACTTTCTGATATATTCTAGTCTTTTGGAATTATTATATCAATTAATTATATTTTTTCCATTGAAATAATTTTTTGAAATGTAGAATGACATATATATTATATTATTTAAACAAATTGCTAAAGCAGGCTACTTTTAGATTGATTATTACTATAAAACAAGAATATACATTTAAGAACAATTAAGTTATTTTTCGTAAAATAACTATAATGTTAATTTAAAATCTTAGTTCATTCATCATATTTGTCTGTAATATTTATTATTATGATGATGTGATTATATTTATATGTTTTTTATAAATGTTTCTTCATAAAATATTCATCCATTAAATGTGATAATCCCAAAATAAATTATTCAATTTCCTACTTATTGATGAATTATGGACTTAAGATTAATTATAACAAATAATAAAAATCATATAAACTAATGTAACTATATATTAATCATATGTAAAAAGCCTTTTTCAGCACATGGTTTAGTACCCTTTTCAAATGTTAATGATCTATTTTAATGCTAACCATGTGATGTGATGTGATGTATTTAGCTTCTCCTTAAACGAAGTCAAGAATATCTCGGCAATTATGCCCAGATAAACCTGTTAGCCATTTTATTCTCCATTCCCCACTCTTAAGTCTTTTCATATTCTGCACCATCCCATTTCCACAACACAATCTTTGTCAACTCTATGGCCTTTATATCTAAATCCTCCTTATCTTTTCGCAAACCCAACATAAAAACTAATAACTCACTTTCTGTATAGTCACTTTGTTCATGTCTATTCTCCCATAACTTCATTATCTGAACCCTTTCTGCTCTCAAGCATTTACATTCAATCAACAGATGCCTAATATTTTCTATACCTTCCTTACACAATTTGCACACTAAATTATCCATGGTTTTCCATTTACATGTATATTCTCTTGTTGCTAAAGATCCCGTTTGAGCCTTAAATAATAAACTACTTTCCTTACTACTATCATAAATTAACTCGCATCCAATATTCTGTTTACTTCTATATATATTTAAACTCTTCTTACCCTCCATTCTAGTTCGCCATCTCTCCAACTCCTTATGTTTTATTAATGCTTCTATTCTTTTATCCCATTCCTTACCACTATAACACTCAACAATCCTAACACAATCATCCCATCTTTTATACAAGTATACTGATATAAATTTTTTATCCAAATCTTTCGCATACCACATTACCTTTCTCACCCATCTTGTTACCTGCCCTTTACTCATAACCCAATTGAACACTTTTTGCTATTCTTTTACTATCCATAAACTGCAACCTACTAAACATTTTCATTTTACTTTTTGCATCTCATATAAAAACTTGACCATCCCATTTCTCCTTGAATTGCCTCCTTTGCTGTCCACATCTCTGCATCTAATGCATGTCTTCCTACTTCCATTTGTACTTTCTCTAAATAATCTAAAACCCTTTTACTAACACATAATGCATCATTACCATATGTTAACCCTGCTACTGCAATTCCCTTCATTCTAGCTACATCATATTTATTGTATGAAAATAGTGTTAGTTTCTTTACCAAACCCTTTCTTTTCTTTGCTTCATTTACCATTTTTTTCTCCCATTCATCCAAGCAATTTTCCTGATTACATAAGATGATTCCCAAATACCTATATCTATTCACCACACTTAACTTTATATCCCCCAATAAAGATTCTACATCTTCTCTTTCCCCAGTATTAACCATCATTATATTTGATTTTTCTTCACTAAATTTAATCCCCATCTCTTTACCCACCCTTGCACATGTCCTCAACATAATTTCCATATCTTCTCTTTTTTCTGCACACAAAAAGATATCATCTGCAAAAAAAAAGACCCGACAAAATATATACTCCCTTGCCACCTATTAATGGTATCTCTACCCCTCTTCCTAGTCTTTCTATTGATTTCTCCATTTCACTCAAAAACAAAATAGGTGACAAAGGGCATCCTTGCCTAAATCCCACCCCATTTTTAACTTTAACTGATTCTATATCCCCTAACTGGTAAGTATAATAATTATTTTCATATAATTTCTTAATAATATTTACTAAAACTTCATCCATCCTCAAATTGGCTAACCTTACCCATAATCTATTTCTATTTACTCTATCATATGCTTTCTCTATATCTATAAAACTCATATATAATGATCTACCTGAATTCCTACTCATCTCTGTAAGTTGTGTAACTACAAACAAACTATCTCCTATACACCTATCTGACTTAAAACCTCCTTGCATTTCCCCCACTACTTTATTCTCTTCCATCCATTTTACAACTCTTCCAGCTATCATATATGAGAAAACTTTATATAAAACTGATGTTACCGATATCGGTCTATAATTATTTAACTTTCTATGATCCATACCCTTTCCTTTAAATAATAATCTTATTCTTGTATTACTCCAACTAACCGGAAAAACTGTCTTCTGTGCCATTTTATTAAAACATGATAATAACTTTGCTTTTGCTCTATGCCCTAAATTCATTACCATCTCTGCTGCCCATCCATCTAAATCTCTCGCCTTTCCACTTTTCAATCTCTTCCCTGCCTCATTCATTTTTTGTGAACCTAATATTTCCATTACTAACTGCTTTCATTTTTTCTATCACTACTTCCTTCATATCTAACATCTTTTTTATATCCATTACATATCTATTTAAGATTTTCTCTACCTCTTCTCTAGAGCTACACTCTATCCCCTCATCATCTATTAATACTATCTCTCTTTTCCCTACATTTCTCCTTTTAATATAATTCCAAAATTTTTTACTCCCATCTCTTCCACTTTTATTAATATCCTCCAACAATTTACTATTTAACTTCATCCTCTCTCTATAATTATCCATTTTAGCCAACTTCTTCTTTTCTAAGTAATTTCTCCATTTAGCATTAATATCATTTTCACTTTCTTTGTTCTTAATAGCACACTTATATTTTCTGCATGCTTCTTTCCTCTCTTTTACACTTTTACTAACTCTCATTTTTTTATTACTTTTATTCTTCTGCATATTCTCAACTAAAACCCTATTTGCCACTTTTTCTATTTCACCACACCAGTCCTTATATTCATCCCCATCCAACTGCTCCATGGTTTCTTCAACTTTTATTTTATATTCTTCCAACTTATTCTTATCATTCACTCTCCATCCACATCTTTCATTATTATTTCTATCCTCCATCACATTACTAACCATTTCTATTTCCAAATAAAATTATGATCACTATTACATACTCTCTCTTCATTATCAAACACCTTAATTTTCCGTATTTTATTCATTCCCTCTTTCTCTACCAATAAATAATCTATTGTGTGAAATACATTATTCAGAGACCATGTGTATTGTTCCTCAAACATATTTGATAAATTCCCAATGCTCAAATTTACTCTTTGACAAAATTCCTTCAAAAACTGACCATTCTTATTATATACATCATCAATTTCTTCAATATGTCCATTCATATCCCCTATAACCATTATTCTCTTCCCCTTTTCTTTAAAAATTTGTATAACCTTAACTAGGCATTCATATATACTACTGTTCCACTCCATTACAGTTTAACTATCTCCAGTAGCTATATTCACTACAGCCACCATCCATTCTTGTCTACCCAACCTTATTTCAAACCACAAATGCTCTTGACATTTAACAATATTTAAATATTTCCTCGATATAACACCTATACCACCACCCCTTTTTCTTTTCTGTTTACACCCTGCCATACCGCCTCTTCCAAAATAGTCTTCTTCTCTTAGATGAGTTTCCACTACTGCTAATACCTCCAGCTCTTCATTTTCAATTGCTTTATTTAATTCCAGACACTTTTCTGGTCTCCTACAACCTTACATATTCAAAAACCCAATTTTAACAATGTTTTCTTTCCTAACTATTCTTTTATAAATTCTTTTGATTCTTTCTTCTCCACTATGTTCATAACAAACTTTACAAAACCATTCCCTCTCCACATCTATACTTATATCTAAATCAACCATCTTTTGCTTATTTCTTATATCCCCTCCATTCGTCTTGTTTTTGATATTACAATTTAAAAGCTCACCCCCCCCCTTTAAAAGTTTCCCGAATTATATTCTTTAAATATTAAACTCCCTAAAACTTCACTTCCTTGTTTTCCTAAGTGCAATCCATCTTTACTATATAACTCCTTCTTTCCAATAAACCAATCCCATACATCCACAAACACATTATTTCTCTCACACAATTTTTTCACTCTCTCATTTATAGAACATGCTCTGTCTAACAAATACCTCTTATCAAATCTTGGTAATACTCCAACTACCCCTACTCTTCTTTTAATTTCCCTCAAATTTCTAATCAAATCTACATATTTATCCATTACTCTCTCTGATGGCTCTAACAAATTATTAGTCCCTACCATAACATATACATTTCTACTACCTAGCTTTCTTACTTTATCTGTCACACCCCTAATTTTTGCTCCAGGCACACATACTCTAATATACCTGCTTCTATTTTCCCTTGCAATTATATCCCCACATTCTCTTATTAGTGAATCTACTATCAACACTGTCTCATAATCTACTTTCTGTACTCCATCATATATAGCACCATCTAGTGTTCCCTAATGGAAGTAAAATAATAACAATAACCAAATAAAACATTAATAAAAGAATAAAACCTTCATATATATAAATCCAATAAAACTTCAAAAAATTGACTATATAACATAATATCCACTGTAGGATGAAAGTCTCTCCAAGTTCAATCCATCTCCAATCTTTAGCTTCTCTTCTCCACATCACCCCTGTATACTCTTATTTCAACCATACATTTTACATGTGGTCTCTTTCTGGGTCTTTTACAGTCTCTTCAAATCCAGTTTGAGATTTCAATTGTCCATCTATTATCATCTCATCTAGCAATATGTCCAGCCCAACTCCACTTCAGTTTTTAATTTTTTCACTCAGGTATATAAGTTGTATAATATATGTTGTTTAGTATATTGTTATGTAGTCAATGTTTTATTGGTTATATATATATATATATATGGTTTTATTTTATTTTACTGTTTCATTTTATTATTTTACTTCCATTATGGAGCACTAGATAGTATTATATATGTAATAATTGACTAATGTTAAAATAGATTATTTGAAAA
Source organism: Epiperipatus broadwayi (assembly GCA_028023455.1). Lineage (NCBI taxonomy): Eukaryota > Metazoa > Onychophora > Udeonychophora > Euonychophora > Peripatidae > Epiperipatus > Epiperipatus broadwayi. Next base: position 2,978,857 of record JAQFVV010006334.1, read on the forward strand.
GGGCACTAAACTATATGCTGAAAAAGGCTTTTTATGTATGATTTATATTTATGTTAGCTGTTATATATGATTTTTATTATTTGTTATAATTAATATGAAAGAACAGCATATTGATTTTCATTTTTGATGATTTAAGATAAGAAATGGTGATCATAAGATGTTTATTAATAAATCCTATTATTGAACAGATATTTTTGGAATGATTTACTAACAGTAAAACAATCTCACTATTTTCATGCAGAGAATCTACACACTTTATTGAAATATTGATGTTTTTTTCTTATTATATATATTTGCACAGCCAATGCCCAAATTAGTGACAGAAAACATAATGGATAAAATCTTTATGATCAATTTTTTTTTTAGAGTAAAAAAAATATTCTGTATTAAATGCAACATCATTTTGAAAACAACTCCTTTAGAAAAATGGTGTGTGTTATTTCTTATTTATTTATCCTTAAAAAGTATTAATTATCCTTTTTAAATTTTAGTGATACTTAAAGTTTTATTTTTAATAGAATTTAATCATTTGTTGTTATGGTATTAACTTTCTGTTTGTTACTTCAGATGATTATTTTTTTTCTAGTAATCAATTTAATAAAATATATTTATCATCCAATCAAAATGATAAATTAAAACACTAAATTTTATTACCAAGATAAAATAATATATAAATCTTACTATTTTTTAATATTAGTGAATATATAAGTTTGTCTGCATATGTAAATGATAATGCTTTGATGGTAAGTATCTATATTTAAACAGTATATAGTATAGTTATATTAATAAATGATAATTCACAAACTAAATTTTCAATTAATCATTTAAATGAACTTGTAAATAATGACTATATTTTTTTATATTGATGCAAATCTATTTTGTCAGATAAAATATAAATAAACTGGAAGTTCGTAAAAGAAATCATTTTACAATATGGAAGTTTGAAAATGTTTTGTACTGTAATCATTTTCTGATAATATTAAGAGTAATAAATGCTTAAACTTTTATATACCTAATAATTCACTATCATAGCACTTGCATTTTTTTTTAATTTCAATGTCTTTAATAACATTTATGCTTAAAAAAGGATTATACATATAGTTTAAGCATAAATCAAGAAGTAATTAAAAGAAGAAAAAATTGAATAAAATCTAATATTTTTTGCTACTTAGGAATAAAGAAAAAAAAATATTTATTTTTATATAGTTGTTTTATTTCAATTGTGTTGAAATTATTATTAATTATTTGAAAATATTATGGACAAATTTGTTTAACCATTGTTAAGAATAGTTATATAAATGAACACAGTTATTAAAATGCATTTTCTATGGCTACAATAGGACATCAGTATATTTCAAACTTAAAAGAAAATTCTGTATTTACAATTTAAATGTGAAATTAGAAGTTATTATGGGAACTAAGCACAATTAAAAATAGTGGATCTGGACACAAGATCATCAAAGTACAAATTTAAAATAAAAAGCATTTTGTGAATAAAAATTTAACAAATGTTTATGATAATTTCTGAATGGATTATATTTTAAAATAAATTTTTAATCTTAAATATAAACACATTTTTTTTAACTCTAAAATACAAAACTTATACAATGAAAAAAATAAAAACCATTTTTAATTTATAAAAATGAAATTCTGAAAAAATATTTTCAAATCTTCATTACCAGTTATTTTTAAATCTTAATTAAAAAAACAATCATTTTACTTTAAAAAAGTTACAAGTATAAATTTGAAGATAAAATTGATACTAGTACAATTACAGAAGGAGAAAAATCAAGATGTTTGATTATTTCTAAATAAAATGAAACCTTAACTGTTTTAAATTCATTATTCTTATTTATTTAATATAAACAATTAATTTTGGTATTTATTTAATTCACATCTTTATACTTTTTAAAAATAAAAAAATAAATACTGCCTAACACTATACTAGTAATTATAAATAAAAAATCACGGCATTACAATGCTAGCCAAAAAAAAATTATTAAAATTCTTTCATGACCATGGTTTCACCTATTAACAAAGACCTTTTCAAGTGAAATTCAACAAGATACAATGTATATATACAAAAAAAAATAGACTTCCCATCATTCACTGCAAAAAACAACTTCCTTTAACAACAGTGTAATATTATCCATACATAGTATTTTCTGCTATTTCATATATATATGTGTACATATATTTTATTTTAATAAAATTGTTCAGTTATAAAAATTATTTATAACTAATATGTTATCTTTGAAATCGGTTGTTTTTTTTATCTTGAAGAAATCAGGATCTCTTCGGTGGGTGTCTTAATTTATTTAAATTAATTAGATCTTGAGATAAGATTTCATTAAAAGCTTTTTTTTATTATTTCTTGGAAAAACATGGGTTAGGGGGGATTAGAAAGATTTGCAATTAACTCTATTGCTAAAACTTGAGATACAAAAATTGTAACTAAAACTATTGCTAGTCTATCACACTAATTGATTAAGAACTTTTTCATTTATTAAAAATGCAACCAGAATGAAAAGGCAGAAGTTGTGTCAAAATGTATCTAAAAATAAACTATAAATTGTGAATCCTGTTTGCTGAAAAATGCATAAATTGTGGAGTTCGCTTTTGTTAAAAAAATTCAGAACTTTGCTTTAAAATATTAACCAGCACAGTGAAAATATTCTCAGGCTAGAGGACATCAAGATCTTTCCCCTCAAGAAAAAATGTCTCAGCTACTCAAGAACTTACAGAAAGGATGAAGTCAGCAAACTAGCCTAGGATACATCAAGAGCCAATGGACAAAACAAAGCAGCAATTCAGGACTGAAATCATGTATGGACAATACCTGCTTGGTGAAAGTGAAACAGCTAATCAATCAGACTAAATATGAATTGTTACTTAAAGAACTTTTATTCTAATTAGCATGATAGATATCTAGATGCCATTAACTGGGTCAGTTGTACATGAAAAGTTTCAATAGTGTGTGGTGTTTTGAATAGGGATTTTTCATGTTTAGTGTTATTTACTTACTTTTGTTCATTAAAATTAGGTATAATCTTAATTCATTTTATTATGTTCAATGTTTATATAGTTTAGAGTCCCAAAAACATTAACTGCTCAATCTTGAAAGACAAACAGAGGTGGGGGTAAAGATCAGTTAAGAATTCAGACCCTAAGCAAGCAGAACTTCTGCTGGAATTTGGTGTAAGTAAAGGGTTGCCTGACAGCTGTAAGCAAACAATGGACACTTGCACTGTCCATTAAGGATAGAATATAATTATTTAACATATAATGTAGAGGGTTTTAGTGGTGCACAATACTGCCCACTCTTATTAATGTCACCTTAAAGTTCACACCTATTTGGACAGGTGTCCATAATAAACTTGTGTCGCTGTCATTCAAAGGTTTTGGGCATCATGTTCCCTCAGGAAAGAGATACAATGTTAAATATTTGGACTGTATTAAAAATGATAATGAATGCAATAAAAATTTATGCTTGTATTTTGTTTTAAAATTAGATCGAGTCAGTTTTGAGTGCTCTGAAAGAGAACTGGGAAAACAGTAGTGAAATGAATATAATAAATATTTAAAGCTATACTTAAGTGCCTTTGTCTTTAATTCAATTATGTTAACTATTGTATCTGCTGGTATGGACATAAAATATAATTAGTCTGTGTAAGATTATGTCTTAAAATTTATTGTGACTGCAACATGTAAATAAATTAACACTACAATCGTTGAAGATTTTTCATGATCTCGTGCTAGGCTATATGCCTAGTGGCACTCTCATATCAGTAACTGTAATTTTGTGGACAGAGTGAAATTTGTAGTGTCACAATACATTGCCAGTAAGTAAAAATAAATTCCAGTTTTGTTGTGCTATGGTATTGATTAAACATTATTAAGATCAATATGATTGTAACAATATTATTCCTAAATTTCTTAAGCATATACAATCTTCTGCATATGTATATCATTGCAATATATAATAATTACATAATATCTGGGAATCGTACATAGAAATATTGTAAATATAGGTGCTTTGAAAAAAAAAAAAGGTCTTTGGTACAATTTTTGGGTTCAAACATTGCTGAAAAGTGAATGCATACTCACTTATCATGAAAAGTCATTTAAGTAGGTTATTATGAAGTGCTATTGTATAACAATGTATATACACATTGCAAAAACAAATTTTGTGCCATACTATGGTTATTAATTACACATGATTTAATGATCACAACAATCAAGTCTGATTCCTTTATTGTTATTATTTTTGATTTTAAACAAAGATTTCAATGAAGAATGTATTCAATGCAGTTCTCAACTTATTACTATTTTTTGCAACAGGAATAATAGTATATATTAGTGTTATGATGCTTATCATTAATAAATAACATACATTAATTTTAAAACGAATAAAATTGTAACTATTTCATAAGCTTTATCCACACTTGATTCAACCATAATTATTTTTTAAATAATTACATTTACGTATTATTTCTATAAAAAAAAAAAACCTCTATATTTGACAAAAGTCATTAAATTATTTAATATTTTACCATTAACTGACCCCATCTCCACAATCTAAGATATCCAACCTTTAACTTTGTTTACTTGATTAAGAAAATTACTTTTTAGATCCATTGACCTACTAATTTTACATAGCTAATTAGCTTGAAAATTTTAGTTTTATTTAAAATAAAATCCTAAAGTATTTAACTATTATAAGTTTTTTTTTTTTTTAATAAATAGACAAAATAAACTATTTCCAGCAATGTAGCTTTTTATTTTTTATAAACATGGACAAAGTAAAAAAAAAGCCAATTTAATTAACCAGTCAAAATTGCTTGATACATGAATATGTATAAGTTGTTTTCTTTTATAACATAAGCATGTTAAAAGCAGTGGTGCACCAATGTGTCCAGACTTTAGTTGGTCGCCTATATCCCCCCTTCCCAATAAAAAAAATCACTTTATAAATGTATCCATGAGTAAAAATGAAATAGAAATTATATTAATTATAAATTTATTGAACAAATAGCAGAAATTATATAAAAAAAAAATGTTTTAAAACAATGAACATACAAAACGTATACAAAAAAAGCAAAACAAAAATAATTTGGAAAAAAAAAAGTAATTTGTTATTTCACAAGAAAATTATCTGCAAATTGCACCATATATATTTTGATGTAATTTAACAGGTATACCTTTCACATTCATTGAGTTTTTCTCAAAAAAAAAAATTGTTCTCAAACTTTACAATGCAGTATTAACATTATCATAAGTGATAATAATGCAAATTTCCTTTGTAATATAGATTTTTCCATGATTTTTTACTTGAAAAAACTCTAAAGAGGTCCATATGGACAGCAATTAACATGTAAGACTTTAGTCTTTTGTTCTCTAAGGAAAAATCATAAGGGTGTTCTTTTTCATAACGATGCTTTATGTGAAACTCACGAATAATGTCATCACCTGACAAAATTGACTTAAGAATTTTTTGAATATTTTAATAATTACAAAGCAAATATCAGATTTTAAAGCAGAATTTAGATTTATCACAAATCAATATTCATAAAGAAAAAAAATTAATAACTGTTGTTCTAATTTATAAATAAGTTTTTAAATTCTTTAAAAAGATTAAATGTGATTTTTTATAAATATTATTAATTTACAAAATTAAATAAAAAATAAATCAATAATAATTTATTGAGTTTTACTATAAAGATTTTATACAGAAGTGCAAAAACTCTCATCAAGTGTACAAAAAAATGTCAGATTTCATAAGGGTTAACAGATAAACTTAGTTTAAAACAGGCAAAACTCTCCATACAGTAGTGTCAACCAGAGTAATCAATGGATGCCAGAAGGCTTGTGCATAAAATCCCTATCTAGTGCCTATTCATCAAATATCCGTATACTAGTTTCTGGCCTTCATCAGTGAGGAATTTTGACGAAGGCCACAAGTCAAAAACTAGTATGGGAATAATGGAAGAGTAGGCACTAGATAGGGATTTTATGCCTTCTGGCATCCATTGATTACTCTAGTTGGTACTGAGTGGCACTACTGTATAAAGAATTTTGCTTGTTTTAATAACAGTAATGTGCTAGCATAAGAAATAGTGATCATGTGATGTTTAGTGATAAACTTAGTTTATAAAAACAAAAATATTAAATATTTTTTGATACAAAATTAAACTAACTATATTTTATTTAGCAGGAAAATCACTTATGTATGTTTAGAGCAAATGTGAGTTGGAATAAGACTAAAGACACATCTTTCTATAAACAATAAACTCACATAAGTTCAAGTTTTTACTTGTATATGCTAAACTGCTTGTTAGAACTAAGATCAGAATAAAATAAGATTTTAAGGAATAGTAACAAATGATTATAAATAATTTGTATTAGACAAATCTATAAAATATAAGTAAGGATTTTGATATAATTGATGAATTTTTTTTAAAAGTATTTCCTCCTTGCCTGGAATCTTCAGCGATATCTTGGTAGCTGTATAACACGTTGGCATGCTCTTGATTAAAAGACAAATATCTCTCAGCTTCTCACAACTACATAAAGCAATTCAGTTTAAATCTATTAATATAATAAAACTTGTATGTTTATTTTATTCACTTCTTTGGGAATTTTTAGAGGTTGAATTTATTAATTAATGCAATATAACTTTTAATATTTGTCACATCTTCTTGGGTTTCTTTTTTTTTTTAGAAATTAAACATACCATCATTTTCAACCATTATCGATTCATGATAGAATGAAGGTATTTCAAAGTTCAATCCACCTTCTCAAATCTCTAGCCCCTCTTTTCCACATTATCCTTTATTTCTCCATCCATCTCATGTCTCTTTCTAGATTTTTTACTATCTCTTGAAACCCAGTTTAAGATTTCAATTGCCTATCTGCTATCATCTTTTCTAGCAATATGCCCAGCCCAACTCCACTTAGTCTCTTCTTTCAATAATGACAGTAACATTTTTTTGTTCTCTCACCAATGTATTTCATTTTCGATCTCTTCTTGTTACTCCTAACACGAATCTCTCCATACTTTGTTGAATGGTCCGAAATCCAAGTCTCAGATCGGAACTGGTAAAACATATTAAAAATATTTATTTTCAAACATATAAGTATATATATTTTTAATATTACCAAAAGCACTTCAATCAAGTTTAATTCTATGATTAATTTTAACCATTGTTTTCATTTGTAGTAGTAATCTGATTAAGATATTTGTAGTTGTTAACTTCTAAATCATTATTATCAATCTTTATTTTCTATTTTTGAGAAAATCATTGAACATTACTTTCAGTCTTTTAAACCTCCTTTCATCTGATAACTATTGCAACATTTCCTGAAGCTACAAAGTATTATTTGCAAAAACAACTACATCATATGAAAAATTTAGATGACTATCATTTACTTTTAGTGCCTTAGCTCCACATTTTAATTCACAAAATACTTCTTGCAAAACTGCTATAAAATTTTTTGGAGATATGAAGTTACCCTGTCATACACCCTTCTCTGTGTTAATTTTTTTAGTACTATTATGTAAGCTAATTGTTGCTGTTGCACTTTTATAAATATTCTTCAGAAAACGACAATATCCTGGGTCTATATCTTTATAATTCATTCATTGATGAAATGCATATAAATCAATGACTTTCCATAATCTACAAATCCAGAGCATAATGGCAACTCGTATTCATTAGTCCTTTCTATAACTTCTCTCAATATTTGGATATGATCCACTGTAAATTTTAAAACCACTTTAAATCCAGCTTGTTTATTTGGTTTGTTAAAATGCAGTTCTAATTATTTTAGTGAACATTTTGTATAAAACAGATAAAAACTGACAAGTCTATCTTCCAATATTTTCTTTACTATTTTTTAAAAATATTAATACTGCATTCTTCCAATTATCTAATACATCTTTTATCATTTAGTTATTTGGTATATAAGTGCCAAAATTTTTTCTATTTCTTTATCTGCTTTTTTTAAGATATTGATTATAATTCCATCATTATCTGGAGCTTTTCCCTTCATAAATTTAATTGCATATCTCACATTCATTTAAAATCCTGGGCAATTCAGAAGATATAGTAGTTGTAAGAGGGATTTTTTTTTGTTCTTTATTGATTATTTGAGAAATATTAATGCTACAAAATAGATGGTTATAACTGTTTGGTCACAGAGAGAAAATATCATCAATGTTATTTAGAAATGAAAGATGTCAATTATTGATGTTGCAAAAGAAAAAAGTAGCAAATTCATAATCAGGTGTCTGCATTCTATACAAAAATCTTATCCAAAATGAAAGATAAGATTAATAATGATAACATGTATAATGTCTTTTTACAATATATTTTTTGTATAAAGTGGACACTATACAATGTATAGTTGATTCATTTTATGTATATTGCATTATTTATTCAATAATAAGCATAAATTTCTAACACAATCACTTAGTCTTTTTCTTTCAACACTATTGTCACTTAATGTAAACTATATATGATTATACAGGCAAGGTGACTTACTGAAAATGTAAGTTTTTTAATTTGGGCCAATAGCTTGACAGTAAAACATAAATCAAACATGACTGCTAGAAGGTGAATTGGATCCTAAAGGTCTAGATGCATTGGCAGGTCTTTTTCTTAAATGTTTTGTTTAAGTAATGTCATTTTTATTCAAGTGTCAAATTTGCTTTAAATATGATTACAATAATTATGTAGAATTTAAGTCTACTTCAATCTTCTGTATAAGACAATTGGCGAGATAGATTGTGTGGGTTTAGAAAATATGAGTAGCTATAGATATAACTTATGATACCAAATATAGGCAAAAGTTTTTAATAAAAGTGCAATTTATATATTGCTTTATAAATTTGATAAACACTTAGGACTTAATGCTTATTATTTATCCTCCAATTCACTATGTTCAAGCTATTATTGTTTTGAGATTTTTGTTTTTTATTTACCAAGTTTGCCCAGATAGTTTTTTAGAAACTTATATGTGAAAATAACTCGTGTCGCATTAAATTGATCATTTCAAAATTTTGCTTTGGGGAATCTTATTTTTTATACTGCTTGATAGATTGTAGGTAGTCAATACTTTTACTGAATTTTCTTTATCATGTTTGGCATATATTTAAAGAGCCCATAAAAAATGTGTATAAGAAATCGGTAAAAGTTCACTATAACGGTCTATGGTTGTTTGCCCTCTATTGTTTAAAATTTAAACTAAATTGCTTGAGAATCTGACATGTATGTTATTATATTACAAATAAATTAAAATTTAATCAAATGTAAAAGATAATAATAAAAAAAAAAACCTTTTGAATGTTGGATTAATTACTCGACATTAATTAAAATAATTACTTTTAATTTCTTTGAAAGTTAAGATTTTAAACTGTCTACAACTTAAGAATTTAAAATAAAAAAGTATATGCTACTCTCTTACAATTACATGAAAATTTATTCAAATGTAAAAGATAATAAAAAAAACATTTACCTTTTTAAATATAATTACGTCCTATACAGACTAGGAAGTTGGAGACTGTTGATGTTATTGTACGCAGCCCAGCCATCTGAAATAATGTGCGTACATTGTCTACAACTTAAGAATTTAAAATAACTACATTTATAGCACATGTGGCAAAAAAAGACACCTTATGTGTTCAACGGCGTGAATTACACGCATACGTGTACAGTTTTATAGTTACAAAAGATGTCTGTTACATGCTTAGTACCTGATAGTGAATTTTAAGCGTTGCTGCTATTCTGGCAGAAGAATGGAATGCCACCATCGCATCTCAATCAGAAAGGGGTCTTTCTTTTTCCAAAGTCATCTGCCTCTGGCTGGGCTGCGTACAATAACATCATCAGTCTCAACAATGGTGTGTATTTGCATTCGGTTGTCGTCCATCAGGAAAACTTCGTGGATCCCGAAGACCGAGACATACACACCCAGAATATTGAAAACATGTGGATGAGAGCAAAGCGTAAGCTGAAATTCCAATGTGGCATTAGCAGAGCTTTGTTTTCATCATACCTGCACGAATTTGCCCCCCGGAGTAGATACAGCAATACCACTTTTTTCTCCAACTTCCTAGTCTGTATAGGACGTAATTATATTTAAAAAGGTATATGTTTTTTTTATTATCTTTTACATTTGAATAAATTTTCCTGTAATTGTAAGACAGTAGCATATACTTTTTTATTTTAAATTCTTAAGTTGTACAGTTTAAAATCTTAACTTTCAAAGAAATTAAAAGTAATTATTTTAATTGTCGTGTAATTAATCCAACATTCAAAAGGTTTTTTTTTTTATTATCATCTTTTACATTTGATTAAATTTTAATTTATTTGTAATATAATAACATACATGTCAGATTCTCAAGCAATTTAGTTTAAATTTTAAACAATAGAGGGCAAACAACCAGACCGTTATAGTGAACTTTTACCTAAGAAATCTTATTTAAAATATACATAATCATTAGTAATCTGCACCTGTTCTTTCCAAATATTTTGGATATATTCAGCTTTTCTGATATATAATTGACGACACACTTTAATATACTTAGTATCTTTCACTTGCTAAGGATGTATTAACAGTTGATAATACGTGAAATTCATATTAGTAAACAGTGTAGTCTTAAAAAAAAATCATATGGCAAATATTCTTGATATTAATAATCATAAATAATTTCAAATATTAACTCCTCGAGATGATTATTTACTTCCATAAGCATTTATATTTACATATAAGACAGTCAATATATTCTATGATAAACCTAAATATATTTGAGACAAATATAGCAAAAATATCAGGTTCACACTTTTAGCGCAAATGTTTTATCATGCACTTAGAATTTTTTTTAAAAAAAAATTTCTGGTATATGACTTTAAATGATTTAATCTAATTATAAGCAAAAAAATTAATGTTACAAATTACACCCCATAGATATTTTAAATATAAAGACAGTATAAACCTTGTTCTAATCCAAAAACAAACATTTTTTTTCGCCCAATTATTTTTAGAATATGAAAAAATTAAGAAACTGACAATTTTTATCATATGCAATTGTCAAATACATTTAGAAAATAACTAAATCTGAAATTGACACATATCTAAAAATGTATTTTATTTTTCCAGGACAATAGCCTGTTATTACTATTTTGACATATCCAAAATTTCATAACTTTAATTAAAAACAATCAAAATATTTTAACATCAGCTCAGTGCTGAAATATAGTTTAGAAAAACAAACAACACGTAAATTAAAATATCGAAACATTTTAATAACAAATCATTTTGTTTTATGATTTATCATCGGGCTTGTTAAATACATAAGTCAAATGACATTTGCCGCAATACTGTCTATCAAAATGTGATGCCATAAAAACGCCGGCACCGCAGTCGTCATTATTACATTCACGTCGCAAACGAGTAATTTTTCCATTTTCGTCAACTTTGTAGAATTTCAGAACAGAAAGCTTAACTTTCTTTTTTTTATGTTTATTCTTTTTAGGAGTAGTATAATTCTTCTTCTTGCGTTTTTTTGCACCTCCTCTTAAACGAAGATCTAAATGTAAAGTAGCACCCGTTTCAATATTGTAATCCAACAACGTTAATTCATCTAAGAGAGGCCTTCCACCATAAGACAAACGTTGCTGGGCCAAAGGAAGCCCTTCATAAACGGCAATTTTGTTTTTAACACTTTCAATAAAATCATTTGAATCAACTTCCAAAGTTCTAGTACATCCATTTAGAGTCTTTACAAATACTTGCATTTTTTAAGTCAAAACAGGATAGCCTATTTAAGTTCACAAGTAATAGTAATACTCCATATAAGTAAGAGAGTAGGAAAAGGGTTACCCTATTTCTTACAGGGACTAAGCAGTATTGGCATCTATTGAGAGTATTATGAACTATGATTAAGAAATTCTTTCACGGTATTTAATAAAAGTTTTTCTACAGTAATCGTTAGATGTCGCTACAAATAGAAAAAATAAATGCAATAAGATCGAATAGTATTTATAAAAATTCAGTTTTTAAAATAATATTTAGTAATTTTTACTTAACAAATATTAAAAATCCATACAAAAAGTTTTTGTTTCTTTTATAACTACGCACGCACACATACAATTTTTAAGATGAATTTGATATAACTGATGTATCAAATCAGTCCTGTCAGAAAAAAAAATTTTTTTTTTGACATCTCAATGTTGCTTTTAATTTTTTATGTAGCAAACTTATCTTTCTTAAAATTTTCAATACGTAATCTAACGGTATTTTCCCGTTGTACTCTACTTTCTTATTGAAAACAATTTACTCCTTATATACATTTAAAAATTTAATTTTAAAATATAGTTGTTTTTTTTTTTTTGTACAATAATTATAAAAGTTTTTTTTTTTTGTACAATAATTATAAAAGAACGTAGCTATTTATTAAAGTAATTTAGAAATATGTATATTAATTAATACATATGCATCGACAGAAAAGAGGACTTCTGATGATATAAGAATAATGTAAAAATTCTAGAAAAAACGTTGCCTGCTGCTTACATTATAAATAAAAACTTTTTCTAGATAATTTTTTTAAAATTTATCTAGAAAAAGTTTTTAAAATCTGGAAAAGGAAATGTAAATGGGAATTCCTCTCAAAATAATAAGATACTCCATATGTTGTGCTATGCTGATGCTTAAATAGTTTTCACTCAAGATCTTCATAATTTGAGTTGTATCATTAAAAAATTAATAGGAGAAATGAACTTGTCTAACTCACCTAGCTTAAATGAAAATGACCAGTTGGATTGAATGTATGGAAAATAAATGTTATTGGTTCATTATTTGTTGTAAAAAACATTAGAAAAAGGTACTTATTAATAAACCAATGACAAAAGATATTAATTTAGTCTTGAAGTTTTTCTGTAATTTGTGACAATTAAATAAAAGATGAATATGCTTCAAAAGGAAATTGGCCTTTCTTTGCAAAACATTTGGTAAAGCATTTGCAGTAAAAATGTAGTACAAGGAGTAAAGTCCACTATAATGCCATTTACACCTTCATTGAACTCTTGATAAGAAGTGGAAAGATATAATATTTCCAGAACAATTAGCTGTTATAAATGCTTAATGCCAAGAGTATCTGATGGGTTATAGATTGTGCATATAAGCTTGAGTTCACTATGACCTTCACCTTGGGCTTATCTTAAATTTAAATGATCTCATAAAAGTTGTGAAGAATCATATTTTTATAATACTATGGAATTAAATAAAAGGTTTAAAATATAAAAACATGTTTGTTTATATTATACACAATATTATTGGTAATATGGATGGGATTTATAGGATTTGGCAATCCATAGAATGCAAGAGATCTAGATATTGATCTCAGTTTAGATTGTTGATTCAACACAACAACAGGTGACATCTATTGCTGTAAACTGACTTTAATGTGAAACAATGATGTAGAGCAGCAATTATTCTAAACCAATTGTTATCTCATCATAAAATTAGATTACTTAAAGTGCAGTAAATAAAATTGTAGCAAATTACTCTATAGAGTTCTTAGAAAAGAACTAAAAACTAATAGTTATAGCTTAAGTAAAGTAAGATCTAAGCCAATAAACATCACATGACCACTTATATGTGGCCATATAAATAGTGAGTTTTGCCTGTTTTAAAGTAAGATCTCTTGAATAGTTTGGTCCTAGTTTCGAAAATTAGAGTATCTATACTTGAAGTGCAGTAAATAAAATTGTAGCAAATTACTCTCTAGAGTTCTTAGAAAAGAACTAAAAACTAATAGTTATAGCTCAAGTAAAGTAAGATCTCTTGAATAGTTTGGTCCTAGTTTCGAAAATTAATGTATTTATCTGAAATGGATGCCATCAAAGTTGTGAGTGGAGGGAGTTTGACAATGGTAAATGAAAATGTACACAATTGACTGGAAATCTGGATGACATATCTATACCGACTACATTTCTCCTTAGCTTCAAATGAAATAAAACCTGAACTAATGTTACTGCTCTGGTGGATGGGTATCCCTGATATTATCAGATTTTATAATCACAAGTAGCACTAAAACATCCCTCTGAGCTAAATTTCAAAAAGGCTATAGAACTTTTTAATCCAAATTTTAGCCCCAAACCCTTAATAAAAATGCATGACTTTGTCCAATCAAAGGTAGGGTGAAAAAGCAATTGATTATACAGCTGGAGCTCTAGAGGTTGATTTTGATCAGTGAATTCAAAGCATTTTTAGATAAAGTGCTTAGAGATCATTTTATACATGGTGTATTTAACCATAAACTAAAGACAATGCTTTTAATGAATCCTAATACATTTAAGTCAAGTTTTCCCAGAGGAAAGATAAGGCTAAACAAGCAAATCTTGACTATTATTCAACAAAAACAAGATCAAAGATCAAATGTCAGTTCAATTGTGACATTAAACAAACAATATGCAAAAGAACAGTTGCAAATAAGCACAAAAACTTGCTATTATTGTAACAGAATTGACACCATCATCTAGAGTCAACATATAAATGCAGTGTGTCACTTTGGCAATGGGAGGTTCATATTAAACACAATATGTTTCAATAAAGAAAAGGTAGATAAAAGTTCTAGTGATAGAAACAACATCAATAGTTGTCTAACAGAGAATTTAATCTCAAAGTAGTTAATAAAATTCCGAAGTGTTTTCATTCAAGATGCAAATTAGCATTAATGTCATTTTTATAACTAAAGAGATTGATATTGTTTCTGCCATCTCTATTATATCAAAAAACTGCTGGACAAACAGAAATAAAAAGTAAAAAGGCAATTCTCCAACTAGTATCTAAATTGATGTATGACCTCTTAATATAGTTTCAAATAATTAGTAATACTTCAAAAAATATCATGAAATATTATTGTTTAATTAATATTTCTATTTTTCTCTAGATATTATGTTAAATAATAATATATTTAATTTTGTCTGCATTCATTTCTTTTTCTTTTATGTTTTTAATATATTTATATGCACACATACTATGTTGTATGCCATGGGACCAATCCATTTCAATATGTATATATTGTGATGGGTACTCTTGGAGTGGCTGTGCACAAGGTGGCTTCATCTAAAGCTACAGCTCATCATATATATAGAAAACATTAGTCTGTATTAATTTAAATTATATTCTATCGCTATTATAAAATAAGTCTGGTATGAGCTATATAAATGTATTGTTAAATAAAGGATGATGGTCTGTGCATATATCTGACCCACACACAAGGGTAAATTAAATATTCAAACTTATAATTTGCATTTTTATGTGTATTATAATTACATTATGTAAGTGTATAATATTTTTTTTATGTTTTATTTTTAACTATCACTAATATTTCACATTTGTAATAAGTTCTTTAGGTGTTGGAACATATTTATAAAAAAAAGGAATAATTAAAAGTAATTGTAAATGGCCCAATGCATCGATATATGACCCACACACAAGGGTAAATTAAATATTCAAACTTATAATTTGCATTTTTATGTGTATTATAATTACATTATGTAAGTGTATAATATTTTTTTTATGTTTTATTTTTAACTATCACTAATATTTCACATTTGTAATAAGTTCTTTAGGTGTTGGAACATATTTATATAAAAAAGGAATAATTAAAAGTAATTGTAAATGGCCCAATGCATCGATATTTTTTTGTTTTAGTTTATCAGATATGTTCTCTGCTAATAAGTTAAAGAAAAATCAGGTGGTTATTGTTTTACCAAATGTTAAATTTTACTAATATATTAATAGTCATCTGCTTTGTATTCTATTTTTAAGAACAAGAGTTTTGATCTTTTGTCAGGGAAAAGGGAGAGAAACTTTCCTTGGCGTTAAAAGTGAAAATTGGTGAAATGGAACTCCTAATCAATCAAGGTAGTCTAGGTGAAAACCAAGATACAAAGATAAAATTTAAAGATTAAAATAAGTGATAGGAAATATTAAGGTGTAAAAAGCTATATTCATTATTAAAATCCATTAGCCATAAAGGTACAGTTGGCTGACACAATAGTTACAGGAGGGATACTCAAATTCATAGTGTAATGAGTATGGTATGTAAGCTGTTCACCAGGTGCTGAGAGAGGTTGAACAATATATAATCATAGAGAAAAGCATGAATATAGAGAATAATCTAATATAGATCAAAGAAATGTAATAGAGAATGCTAGAGATTGATAATACATCATCTAATATAGAAGAGACAAGCAAGGAGGCTTTTTCTTGTGTGGTTGCAGAAGTATTGCATTGCTGTGCCATATTCTGTTCATCTGACGGATCATTATTCTTATCTATAAGCTGCTGAGGTCCAATAAAAGGCTGCATCTCAGAGAGAGAAGCTGATTATTCTATATTAAAGAAATAAGTGAAAAGGGCACAGAGCCGAGCTTGGCTTAAAGTAAGAAATTCCGCAAAAGCTAGATAACAGAAGTGTCATTTTCCTAAAGCTGTCCTAAGGAAGAAAACCTTGGTAGAAACCTAGAGAAAATGAAAATGTCTACATTAGCCAGTGTGATGACCATGAAGTAGAATCCCACATCAGTGCATGAGCCCAACCTCTTCCATGCTATCACCATATACCCACTAATTCCATCTTATAAAGATGATCATAGTAATGCCTACATCTTACTAAAGTGAAGAGAAGTTCTCACTACCCTGTTGTCCAGTTTTGTAGCATACTCAGAAACCCTGAAGTCCGGATAAAGTCAAAGACACTGGAGGGCATAATTTTTTTATTCATTTACCATTTTTATTTAAATATTATTTATATACTTTAATAATAAAAAATTAATCTTATTCATATACGTACTTTTGGTATAATATATGTATGTCGAATTATTTATCCACAAAGTGTGGGATTATATCATGTGAAACCATCCTTTCACATTTAAGTTTAAATTGCTTAGATGTGCATACATATATGTGCATGCTTTGTTTTATTTTGTTATTGTTTATAACACATATATGTGTATAGAATAAGGAAATGTAAATTGATTTAAATTATAGTTTTGCTTTGTTTCTGCGTGTACTTGATTTATATACAAGCACACACTTATAAAATGCTTATTTAAGTTGTGGAAAGGATGTGTAAATGGACATACATGTATAATCATATTTTTTGATATTATATAAAATAAGAGTAATGCTTCATATATGCATGTGTAGGTAGAAGCTCAGATCACTTCATTCAAGGGTATTTATATGAAAATAAGAGAGTTCCACATCTAAATTGAATACACATTATTCTTAATTTTCATTTTATATTATAATACTGGGAGAGGGGGATTCAGAGAAAGTATTTTTCTTGACGTATATAAATGTTGAGTGGTTATTTGGGGTAAATAAATATTTGTTTGTTTTATAAATTATGTCTTCACAAGTGCCTCGTTTATTTCTCCAATAATACTAAATACATTTTCCATTAGTGACTAAATCCACTAGTAACCTGAGATAAAGAGATGAATGAACTAAGCCTATGGAATTCTACTTTATTGGTGGTCAAAAATTTGCTGATACAGATATCTTTTTTTTATTTATTGGTAGGTGTATATCCTTTCAGGAGACCAGGTTCAACCTTTCAAAGGTATGCAATGGCCAATGCTCTGATATCCATCAGGAGGGCAATAAAGTTTTAACAAGAGAGAGATCAGGAAATACAACCAGCTTTGATTTGATCTCTCTCATTTAACAATTCAATAGGTTAACTTTAAGGTATCATATACAGTGTTTTTTATTGAATGTGTAACAATGCCATAATTTGATGCATAGTTCTGTGTGCATGGTAAAAATCCACAGTGTATAGGGGGGCATTGACCAGTATAGATGAATTGGTGCCAAATGTGTAGGGCCTGATTTAAAGCAGCCAGCATAACAAAAATATGGCCACCAAATGTAAAAAAAAAAAAAGGTTAGAATCGGAAAAGGTTTTTTTTTTAAAAAAAAAAAAAACCCAGTATATTAAAAATTACATAAACAAATTGGTTGGGGAGAGAGAAGAGATATTGCACATATATAAACAACATACAAGGGTAAAAATGGGTGAAGGACTTCCAGTTTTAATTTGTTAGCTTATTTTGTTATTTAAAAAAGAGAGAAAAGGGCAATCTCGGGAAATCATAGACATGGGTAAAAATATAGAATAGCTGGAGCATAGGTTATAGAAGATAGATAAATAGTGAACAGAATAGGGTGGAGTTAAGTGCGTAGCTCACTTCATATTTGCATAGATAAATTACATTAATAAAAGTTGTTTCCAAAAATGTTTGTTGTTTCAATAAGAAGGTGTATTAATAGTATAAAATCGCAACAAAGCAATTTAAGATTATTTAATAAATATGGGGGGGGGGGGCTTAAATGCTGACAAGATTGTGCTCTAAAAAAATGGAGCAAGAACATATAAGTGAAAAGTATGACATAGCAAATGTACAAGCAGTCGAGCAAAGTCAGCCAGAAAGGCAGAAAAATGAAATAGAAATGTATAGTGATCATCAAGGAAAACTTAAAGAGAAAATGAGGCCTTAATGGTAATGAAGGAAAAACTATTACTAAATATGCCAAATGAAATATCACTGAACATAAATATGTCGCAAAAGATGGTTGATATGGAAATAGATATGACAAAGGAGATAGCACAAAATATGAATATATCACAACAGATAAATGACATGAAGAATGATATGTCACAACAGATAGGTCAGATAATTTGGCACAAAATATGAATGAGATGGTTAGGTCTGATAACTTGGCATGAAATATGGATAATATATCACAAGATGAATGACATGAGGAATGATATAGCAAAGAAGAAGTAGAGACCAAGCAACAAGTAATGGAAGAAAAGTATGAGGATTTGTGATATTTTAACAGTCAACCCCATATATTAATTAAAAGTAGATCTTTAAAATGGATAAGTGGACCACATAGGACAATGAATATAATACTATGACTGTCTAGTTGTCATAACACCTGTAGAGAGTATTTGACCACTGTCTATCGAATTGAATTCAAATATGAATCAATTATCTTTTGGTATTTTATAAATGCAATTTCTAGATCTTGCATAGATCTCATCTAAGAATTTAAGTTAAAAGTTTCAGTTAAAAATTCTCCGGTGGCCATTATCTCTTCAATAAGATATATAAATAAACATTTACAAACATTTACAGAAAAAATATATTTATGAGCGTCTGATGGTAACTGACCTCAAGCGCCAATCTCACTAGTGCAGCGAGAATTATACTTTCCCTATAACACTTAATGATCATACTTATACTATTTCTAATGAGGTGCCTGAACCTAGCTAGCTTGCCCTCAGGGTTGGGAGGAAACCCATCTGATGAACAGAGGTATATGGAGAAATCTGCGTATTTGAACGCTTTTTCCTTTTCTAAATCTCTTAAATCTGCTTGCATATAATTTGCGATTAGCTGTATTGAATTCCCTGTCTTTAAACCTTTATTTCATCAGTTAATCACTCAAATTTATTTCTTACTACTTAATATATACGTGCCTAATCATATCGGGCGTATTTAACTAGTTTTGTGATATATCTTGGCAGAGAAAAAAATAGGCAAACGTAAATGATAAATCAATAGGTAATTCCAGTTATAAGCTAAGTATATAATTTTATTATTAATTAATTTTAAGCATATTATTCATAAGACAAATATATATATATATTCTCATATCAAAATATAAAGTAATAACAACAAAATTTTTTTTACTAAAGAACACATAAATGTTGAGTGGGATAAAAAAAATGCAGTTATACACTACAACTCAAATTACTAATTTAACTGTAAATAATTATTCAGAGGGTAATGATAGGCAATTCTAAGTTTATATTAATATAAAGAAAATCATATTACCTTGTGGACCCTTATATACATTTAGGTAGTTCTGAGTTCACAATTTTATTTAAGAGATACCTGCTATTGGCAAAGTCCGGTATTAGTGTCCATTTGTAGTATTAACTGGATGCGAAACAAAATAATTGTCAATTAGTAAATCTTTCAATGGGAACTTGTTTGTCATATTAGATTTGATCCTTTTTCTTTAATTGTTATTTAGTGTAGCATCTCAGTGAGGTTCTTAGGTTTCTTGTGCTGGCAGGTGGTAGGTAGAATCAGCTCCGTTCTTGCAGCGGATGGTGATCACCCTTCACATATCTGCTGTTACCCCATTATTACGAATGTTGATATTTTATAAGTTGATTCAAAACACATTTCTGACAAGTCAGTTAATTTAAAAACTTTGATGTCCTTTATAACCACAAAAGCATAGCCATGCGAATTAATATATCAAAAAAAATATATAAATTAATATTACTTTTTCCAAAATGCTTTCTGTTTTCTCCTGCTCAGCTGGTCCAATTCAATTAATTTTTCCTTTCTTTTTACTTTCACAAATAAGAGTTTATCAGCATTTCAATCTCTCTCTGGAATGCTTTTAAAATTTTTTATATTATTTCTTTGTATTTTTGTCCATCTTGCATTTACTTAAATATTGTATCAAATAATAAAGAATTGCCTAGGGTCATGTACAGCAAATTCTTTTCATCTTCGTTAAAGTAAGATATGATTAAAAAGATGTATATTTGAAACAATCAATAAAAAAATAGATATTTGCGTATAGCTGTATTTCTCAAATTTTTAATAACATTATTAAAAAAAAAAAATTCTGAAATAAATAATTATTTTTTTATCGCTTCCTTTTTTTTGTAAAAAAAAAGATTTCAACATCTATCTTCCTTACATATATATACCTCACTCCTCATACATCATATTTAAACATATTGAGGACAATTTAAATAATGCATATCAAGGGCAGTTGGTGAGTGCCATTTAATTCCCTTGTAACAGGGCTTGGACCCATCTACCGTTACAATATCAACCAAACGGTTGAAAAAGTAGAAAAATATTATGATGGTAAACAGAAATAAAGGGAAGAAAAGAATGTGAAGTTAAGGATGCTGTATGTGAAATAAGTCAGGAGCAGAGGGATCATGATGTCGAAAAAGAAAATAGTTGTCAGGGCAGTTCGTGGGAGAATAGAAATAGGGAAGGATAGATCCCCTCAGTCTACTGTGAATCAGTTCCTAAAGATCAGAGTATTCCAGGGACAAACTGGGGAGGCTTCCATACAAGTGGTCGGGACAGCTGCCTTACAAGCAGTTGTCCCAGGTTTGCTTCCCAGCCGATGCTTTGACACATGGAAAAAAAATTCAAATAAACCAGATGCCTGAACAAAGCAAGCTGGCTATCACCTGCAGTCACTTCCAAGGAGATGCAGTCATGGTGGGAATTCTTATTTCACAACCCAGCAATATTTGAGGGCTATAGAGCTCTGTTGAGAAACTTCTGGAGCAAAGAGCACCAGATCACCCTGTACCAAGTGATACAGAAATATAAGGCAAATAGTAATGAAAATTTATTCCAAGTTTTTTTAGAAAGCAGATGACCAAACTCAGAATGTTAAATACATGCCACACATTAGAGTCAGATTGAGAGAATAATCCACCATAATCTGCCCTTTAAGTTTGAGGTTACTGCAATAGAGCCAATGTCCGAGCTGTTATTAGTCAGCAAGGCCAATTGTCTGACAAAGCCCAGGTATTAATGCTATGAGATGGGATTAGAAAAGGGACCCATATGAATGACCTTCTTGGCATAGGAAGACCAGACCTAGAAGCCTCAGTCCAGGACCATACATCTATCCCATCAGAAATAGGAAAGGAGCCCAGGCCAGGGTGTAGTAAAAGCAAGTGTTAAGGGTAGATAACAGTTGGAGTCAGTTGGTCATGTCATTTGAGGATTAGGAATGTAGACTTGTAGTTTTCCAAGTGATGTGTGAAAGTTGGTATTTTCTGTACTCTAAGGTTGGAGATAAGATTTCAGAGGGTTAACTGGAGATCTTTATGTAATCAGGAATTTCTGTGGCACTATGGCAAATTATATACTCAAACACAAAAAAGTATATGGATTTATCTTAATGTGCATAGATGAAAAATTTGTCTGGGATCAATACTTTGTTAAGCACACATGTTAGAGCAAAGGAAGCTGGCATGTTTGCAGGGCACTCTTGGTTAAGAGAGTCCCTTATTCCGATAATGCAAAAAATCCTAAAACCCTCCAATAAGGAATGAACATGGATGCATTTACTTTATATTCATACTTTAATTACTTTGCATAGTTGTCATAGGAATCTTTATACTGAGGCTTTTTGTCTCTTGCTGTTTATAGCTCAGGGGTTAGGAAAATGATATGGTCATAGCCTGGCATATCAATGCTTGGCGGGTGAGGGTTTAATTACCCCATGACTTTACATATCTTCTATATAAAATATTATCATTTCTTGATGTTAAGACTGTTTGCATAGGGTTTAAAAATAAAATAATTATTGCCAGCTTAAATATCACTCATTTTATCATCAATTTATATTAAATATTTATTTTGTACCTCTGATTGTTGTAGTTCTATAATAAGAAAGCAGGCCATATTTTACTGCAAAAGTTTATTGAATATGGAAGCCAAAGGACAGGTTAATTAATGATTTGGAAATTATAACTTTGAGTTATTTATTTTTGATATAAAATATTGCCATTACTTTTTGTCTGTGTACTGTTTTAAAAATGAATGAAGATCTACTCTGCAAATTTAAATATCAGTCATTTCATATCCGTATTCATATTAAACATTAGGGTGGCTGATTTAAAGTCACTTGATATTGTTCTTCTAGATAACTCTATGTAAAAGATCAACCCGGCAGCTTTAGAAGGCAGTTCAATTATTAAATGAGTTTGAAAATTATCATTCAACTTTACATGTTATTATTTGTCAAAAATATATAATTAGAGAATGGTGTGCAATATATATATATATATAAAACAAATTTTTATGGTAGTTAGAAATGTTTTTTTTTATTAGCCAGCATAATTAAAATACAAATACTTCAGATGTCCTAATTAAAGATTGCATATCACATGCACATTGTTAAGTTCATTTTCAATACATGTGGCAAACTTAGCTTTTAAAGACACTGTATATAGATCATCCCAATCTTGTTGAGACATCATGTTATAATTTGTTCCCTTTGCTACTTAATATTCATCTGACTCTTATTTCATTAAATTATCATTATGTTTAGTGCCTAAGAAATCCAAATTAGGTTACATAATAGTTGATTAATTTGGATATATTAAAACACTTTCAGAAGTGATATCTGTTGCATCAAGTTATTATTAGATTACTATACAAATTTCTAATTGAGGAATGTAAAACAAAATCTGTTTGATCAACTGAAAAGAGCTGTTGCACACAGTCTATCAATGTGATGCTTTGAATAGTATTTGACTTACAAAACAACTGACTATATAGTCATTCTTTTAATTAATATATTTTGTTTATGATCAGGATGCACTGACACTCATCTAATTGGTCACTATTACCTTGGATCTTTACACTTGAGCCAAAAATATAGATGATAGACTATGAAGCTTATGTCTGTCAATTTCTGTATTCACTTAACTCCTAAGCAATTTGATTTTTATAACCAGTATTTATTATTAATACTTATAATTAAATTGACCATTGTTATATCTTTTATTTTCCATCAACTTTTATTTTATTGTCTCCATTTACTTTGGTACCAAGCCTGGTTATTACAAGTCTTTCATCACATCGTCTTTTTACACAGACTGTAA
Organism: Epiperipatus broadwayi; assembly: GCA_028023455.1. NCBI lineage: Eukaryota > Metazoa > Onychophora > Udeonychophora > Euonychophora > Peripatidae > Epiperipatus > Epiperipatus broadwayi. Next base: position 3,002,612 of record JAQFVV010006334.1, read on the forward strand.
TAAACAAAACTGTACTTGTGCAACAACAACTCCATATTTTATTAAGCATATGCCAATTTTGATTCCAACTATTTTTGAATTTTTTAAAAATATTATTCTTAAGTCTTTCTTTTTCTGGAGTTAGAACAGCTATACTTATTAATAAGTGGCTGAGAACCTGGAATGACTATAGTTATCTGACTAAAAAAACCCTAAATTTGCCTATCAAATCCTAAATTACATGATAAAAATCTTCAAGACCGATTTTGGACTTAAATTCTGATTTATAGAATTAATAACTAACTATCAAAGATATACAAATAAATATATTAACCATTTGATAATTAATTACCACTAAAAATTTTAGTCTATTTTGAAAACTAGTTAGTTAACAATGTTGCAAAATATTAAATACAAATGTCTAAAACAAACAATACATCACATCTAAAGAAATCTGGCCAAATAAGTTGGAGTTAAAATTCAGAAATATTGAGAACAAAATCATCCAAAAAATAGTTAGATATTAAACTTATTAAAAATTTATATATGCTGATTAGATGCAGGTATAGTATTGTAATGCCATAACTGGATTAACAAAACTTTCAAAATTCAGCTTATGTAAAACATGGGTTCTGCTATAGAAATACGTCTCTCATCAGTGATGAAGTCTGCATTCTTGATTGAAAATAAATATTCTGGTTATCTAAATACCTATGTAATATTGTTTCATCAATTAGAATAATCTCTCTATTTACAGTTTTACTTATATTATTTCTCAAATAATAATAATAATAAAAAAGACATCTACTAACCTGTGTTGTAAATACTATCAGATCTAACAAGATTTTTTTAGAAAGAGATTATTTACTCCCACCTTCTGATCCTGTATATAAATGAATTAGGATTATTAATGTAATTAATGACAAAATGAAGTGAATTAAGATATATGACCTATTCTAATGGAGCAATCAATATTTTTTCATAAAAAATAAAAAAATCAAATAAATTATTGTTTCGGAGTTCTTTAAAAAGTTTGCGCACTGGAAGAGACAGAACTGGGGCAAGGATCTATCACCATGAGCTCTACAGTCTATCAATCCACCACTGTATTAGACCATGAGGTATTTAAACTGTTTCTCCAAAGGCTCAGCCTTGATATTGATCACTTGTGATACAAAGATTATATTGAAACTAAATTTAATTCTTAAGAGAATTAACAAAATAAAGAAACATACAAACCTTGGATTCCACATTTATAGAAGATAATTTCTCCATCTCAGTTATAAAATCTGTATCAAATTAGTTATATATGTTTTATATTTAGCACATTGAGAATTATCTATTAATTGGTGATCTTTACTCTCTATGTAGAAAGTTAGATTCCACTTATCTACCAATACTTAATGCCAACTGGTTTGTCTTTAGACTGACTACCCAAAAAAATCTTAGGACTGCTTAGAAATCTTCATCTACCTAGAATAAAATTTGCATTGTACCTGGATTCAAACATCTATCGTACAAAATTTACTGTATATTTTTTAATATGTTAAAATCTCTTACAAACCCATAATCTATTTTATACTTGAGCAGCATACACACTTAAAATAAATATAAAAAAAGACAACAACGTTTTTATTTAAATCTGGAGTATTTTCTCCATCTTTATTTCTCAATGACTTCTATATAATACTATAGACATCTAATTACATTGATTTCACACATTTAAATCCACCTTATAAAATTAAGGTATGTTTGAAAGATATTTTCCATATTTATAAAAATCTGGTAACAGTTTTTAAAAATGAATTTGAATAAACAATAAAAAAAAAAATTTCTAGACATAACATTTGCAAAAACTAAGTATATATTTAAAAGGCAAATTTTACAAATTGGATCTTCTGCTTTGCTATTAAATAATAAAAACGAAATATTTAATGAATGAATACATAATTACATCAATTAACAAACCACAGGAATTATGTTAAGCAATAGCACAACCATGATAAACAAAGATAATATATACATATTAGTCATACAAGACATGGGCACATCTATATTGTAATGCTGAAAAATAAATATTACTGATGTATAAACAACAAAAAATAATTAATAGCTCTATAAACACATGGATGACATATATTTCCAAATAGAGTTTTAATTAAGTTGGTTAGAGACTGAAGCCATCATGCCAGGGGCAAAAACATTGATCAAATGTGATCTAAGATAGAGTCATATAAATGGATGTCACATTTATAAACAAGTGAACAGAAGAATAATATTAAGAAAATTGCCCCAGCTACTAACAGAATGGAATAATTTGATAAAGATAGCATTAAAATTGAAACAAAGCTTATAATTTGATAGTCATAGTTTCTGCTATTGAAGATAGTAGATTTAATATAAGGCAGCAGATAAGTTATTAATATTTATAATACATTGCATTGTTTTTAAAATATAACATAAATTTAAAAAATATTATACGGCATATGTATATATATTAAAAAAATGTATAATGCCCAGAAACATTAGTAATGAAAAAAGGGGACTAGCAATGCGGAAGATGGATTCTTCTTCATAACTGTAAGGAATGAGCTTTTGGGCAATCTAAAAAAATCAAATAAACAATAGGCCATTCTTGAAAAATACTACTTATATGATTGTGATGAGGCAATGCCAAAATTGCCAGCATTTAATTATATATATATACTTGAAAGGAATTATATCTCTTTAATGGTGATATCAAATAATAAATTAGTTCTATATTTCAACTATAGAATGGCATCTCATGGAAACGACTGAAGCCTAGTATATTAAATATATATATATTGTTTCTATAATGTCATTTATTTCTATATATTTTGCCCAATCACAATATAAGTAATTTTTAATATCTATTTTCTGCCAATTTTTTTTTATATTATTCTTTCAAAAGTTGATTGCCATATTATATAGTATCTGATTAAATATTTATTTTATAAAATTATTATTCTGTATAAATAATATACAAGGTGATATTAATACAAAACAATAATAAAAATGGTTTTAAATCTTAACTACAGAATGATTTTTAAGGAGAACAACTGAAATCTAGTCAGTCAAAGTAAGTAAGGAAAATGTATTATTACTTTCTTAAATTTTTAATAAGAGTACCAAACTCTCCATACAGTAGTGTCATCGAGTGCAAGCCTTCATAATCAATGGAAGCTGGAAGGTTTGTGCATAAAATTCCTATCTAGAGCCTACTCATCCAACATCCCCAGACTAATTTCTAGCTTGTGGCTTTCATTAGCGAGAAGCCTTGTATTTGAGAGTACTGCATCTAGATCTTAAAATCTGATGCAATCCTCCAGCAACCACCTTTTATCTATTTGGTAACTATAAAGCTAGGGGTCTAAGATAAAAACATCATAATATTTCCAATCCAAGCTCATTCACTTGTATACTCATATAGATCTGAACTCAGTTCAGCATCTATATTAGTGTCTTTGGTTTTTCAAAATCTATCCTGCACATAGGATAATGGTGACTGTGGTTTTTGAAAAACCAATAACACCAAAATGTATAGAAGCTTGGGTTGGAAACATTATGATATTTTTATTTTGGGATCCTAGCTTTTATAGTTAACCAAATATGTAAATGGTAGCTGCTGGAGGGTTGCATTAGATCCTAAGATCTAGGAGTCGTGCTCTCAAATCCAAGGCTCCCGAGTGAGTACATGCTAGATAGAGATTTTATGCACAAACCTTCCTGTATCCATTGATTATGAAAGCTTTCACTTGGTATCGCTACTTTATGGACAGTTTAATAAAATATTGACAATACATCTAATTAACTTAATCTCGAAATATATTTTCAATTTTTTTTTTCCTATTTGCATAGAGGATGGTCTCTAACAGAAATATAAGCTCATTTTATAAAATTATTCTTAACTGAGATAAATTGCCTAAGCATGCACACACTCGAGTAAAAAAAATGACAGCCTTTTTTTAAAAAATCAATTTTAAATAATAGGTACGGTTTTAATTCGTGTTCAAGAGAAATTGTGATGACAGCTATAAAATTATTAAATTTGTGATTATTTTTTAAATTTGATAATTAATTGCAAATTAAATTTTATTATGAACATAATTTCCATATTTCGAGGTTATATCCAATTCAATTACTATGTGTGAATACATACATACAATCTTTTTGATGATTATTTTTAATAAGGTGTTATTTAAAATAAACACATAATCATTAATTTCACATATCAACAAATATATATAAGAAAGCAGATTTTTAAATAAAATGCTGTGACCAAAAATATTATACTTGATTGACTGGGTCAGTAAATGGCCACAACTTGACAAAAGTTTAACTTTATATACGTTAACTTTAGCACAACAAAAGATAATCAGTTATATAAATAATTATAATAAAGAGATGAAACTTATAATACATGAATCACAGCATTATAGTGCCCTAACATTTTGTCACAGTTTGTGAAGAAATTGGTTGTTAAATAATACATAAAAATTTAGCAATGAGCATTAAAGGATGCTTCAGAAATCTTATTCATATACCCAACAAATAAAATATGATAATAAAAATCAACTCACATTACAATATATAAATATTTTAAAGAATAGATTAAAAAAAACATAATGCAATACATAACTTTTTTTTTCACTCTATTAAAAATTTACATAAAAATATCTCGTATTCAAAAGATATAAAAAATATTATGAGACAATGATTACACATACCGTATTTATATTAATAATTATTTACAACAGATTTTAAATTTCAAAAGAAAGAAGAGATTGCAATGCAATATTAGAAAAGTACGTTTAAAAAAAAATGGAAGTATTTTGTTTTTCTTTAAATCAAACTTTAGTTTGAAAAGACAAAAACAAATTGTCATTTCATATAATATAATCGAATAAAGAAATTATTACTTACACAAAAATACATTTTAGTAAATCTGATAAAAGAGGCAATTACTTGTGATGCAAATATACAATAATTAACAGTACTTAAATTTCAATATGGCTGCCAAATTGGCATACAGTCCTAATTATAAAATTATATTTTGAAGTTATGATTATTTTATACCCTGCAGCTGAAGAAACATTTCACTGTTGATATGTTTGTGATTAACAGTTGCCAATACTATTTTATATCAGCAAACATAGTTATTAGTAATAATCTAATGAGAAAAACAAAATTAATAGAGCAAAGCATATCAGAATAAAATATAATTAAAATGGGGGGGGGGGGTTTGTAAACTACATGTATGAACAATTATTTTTAGATAAAACATTATAAATTTTAGAATACAAATAAAAGGAATAATCAAAAGGTGGAGAAAAGATGGCTCTGATATTTTGTTAGGTTATTGAACTTAAAATTTTTTTTTAAAAGTTTTATGCCACTTTTATCCAAAGTATTAAAAATGTATATTCTCAGAATAAGATGTTACTATATTGTGTATGAATAAATTATAATCTCCAAATTGTGTTTTACAAATGCTTAATAATAAATTAAAATATAATCAGTTATATGTGATGTCACGTGACAATAAGCATCAAAGTAATGGGCTGAGCATAAGATTCACATTCAACTAAGCAATCAAACCAGGAGCAATTAGCTATTGAGTCTGCTATTATCCTTTAACAAGACCAATTTAGTGTAGAAGTCAAATGATAGACAGAAGGCTTAAAGATATTTGTGGATCAATCATCAGCTGAAGTAAATGTAAAAACATCAGTTTGATCATGGTCAACTGAGGGAAACTACTTTACTTAGTATATCACTTTATTGTTCAAGTCTTATGTGACCTCCCAAGCCAACAAATCAAATATTTATCATGCTTATTGAATTTTTAAGATTTTTGCTCGTCTATTTTTACTTATTATAAAATATTTTATATTTCCAAGCTTGTTTTTAAAACTTTTATAATTAATAATAATAATAATATATATATTTACAAATATTTTATAAAAAAAAACTTTTATTTAATTTGAGGAATAGTACATTAAAAACCAAAAAAATAATTTTTTTCTTGCACTACAATTTGAATTGATGTATCTAACTTGAAATGGCTACAATGCAGTTTAGTCATGTAAATATTACAAGTGGTATCTCATATTGCTTATAAGAAGAGTATTTGTTTTATATATTATTACAAATTTGATTTTCTTTTTATTAAAAGATTTATAATATATATTTAAATGTTTGTTAAAAAATATAGCCGAAAAATCACAAAAATGAAAAAAATTAAATTACTTTTGTTTAAATGGATTCAATTGATAACTTTCTTATAATCAGTTATTATAATGAAATAAATTTGCCTTTTATTATTGTTGCCATTAGTAATAAGAAGTTTTATAATTAAAAAAAAAAAAAAGCAAATAAAAAAAGATGATGATTTGAAACAATTTTTTTTTTTAGTTATATAGATTATGATACTGCTTTATCTGAAAAGGCCAGACATAAAATTTAAATTATATGAGCAAAATTCAAACTAATTTGATTTTTACAAAAAAGATATATAATGAGAAAAATACTGAGAGGAGTACCTGTTCAATTTCAAAAATAATATGAAATTAAGGTATTTGAAACTTGATATGGTATATCATTTATAAACTATTGCAGATTATCATGGAAATAAAAATGGGGGAATCCATAAAAATTAATCAATTCAATTACTAATTTTAAAAATAGTGATCAAATTAATTAATTTATGAATACCCCCTGCTTTTATTTAATTAAATCTACCAAGCAAATTGAGGTCCAACTAAAAAATATTTTTTCATTTTTAGTGTATTATCTCTCAAATTAAATAAAAGTATTTTTTTTTTATCAAATATTATTTTTTACCTTTTATTTATCAGATATTTTGCAACAGAATTTTTTTAACAATTTATATTCAAATTTACATACTAAAAATGTAACCAGTGTCACCATATTTCTAGTTTTTGAAAAGAAATTCACATGCACTAAAACCATTTACATGACACTGTTTTGTTTTTGAAGGCAAATTTTAGATAAACAGTGAAGAGAAATTAAAATTTTATCCTTCATTTCCTATTATTTCTATTTTAATTATCAGTAAACTCTTTTTAAATGAATATTCTATAAGTATATTTCTTTTTTAAAAAAGATACCACCATATACTCCACCATAGAAAATTTACTAAACCGATATCATTCATTTTGAAACTCGATCTGTCAATACTGATAAGCTGGAAATTAAATTCCATTGTAGCCAATACCTAACATATGTACAAATTTGAAGGAAATTCATTTGTTAGAAAAAATCAGTTACAAGATTGGACTCAGAAAAATAAACATAATTTCTAAGTTAAATATATTTAAAATTGTGATCATATTTTCTCTTAATATAATTATTTGAATTCAAGAATTCAGACAATCGGCATTCCAATAGGATATAAATTGTAAAAAAATAAAAATACAAATACCTATTGAAATACTTTCTATTATGTCAACGCAGAAATATATTCCATAGTTTTAAAAACTCCATTTGAGAACAATGTAGTACATATGTAATGTTTTAATTACCTATTTTTTTATTTACATTAAATATAAGACTTTCACTTGATTTTTTATTCCTCATTAAAAATGTCATCTGAAACGGGTTGCTGAGTGGTGAGATAAGCATTTGAGAATAGAAATAGATTAATCATACAGCAGAAACAAAATGAGCAATAGTGAAATGTCAACACTACTTCAAATTCAAAGAATGGGAAATAAAGGATAACTACAGTTTTTTCTTCTTCAAATATCTTAATGATCAAATAAAATTTAGTCATTAAAGAACATTTGAACTAACAATCAATATTCATTTCTATTTTACTAGAATTAATAATATAGTAACTTTCCTTAGAAGATTAGAAAGAAAATAGGAACTTTGAATTCTGCCAAAACAATATAACATAATATACTAAGTATATCTATAAATAAATAATATGTGGATTTTTAGCCTATTTTACTGCATAAACTTAAGTTTTAAAGTTTGTAAACTATCATCCAGGTCCTAAACACTTGTCAATCTTGCTAGAATAGTTGCTTATGTTATATGTAAAAGTATCTTCCACAATCTTATTTATTTTAAAAATGTGAATTTATTAATATATACTCCCTTTCCCCTCTTCTTTTATCTATATTTTATAGAAAAACTATCTAATTAAAAGAGGTTGTTTAGTTGCTTGTTGGTGTGTTTTTGTCTTGGAATTATGATAACCCTCGTTACAATACTCTATGCTTAAATTGGTAATGTATCATCAAATTCTTACTGAATTAAACAAAAAATATATGAGTAAACATGCATTAATAAATTCACATCTTGAAAATAAATGATTGCTTTGAGATACGTACATATAAATAGCCAGTCTAATTATCTAGAATAGTTGCAGGTATCTAAAACATTTTCTCGCCTGAAAATGTTGCTGAGCCAAATTACATGTATAGGGTCAAAGGATGTATCTTTATTCCGGATAATAGTTTACAATTTTAATAAATTATATGTGGAATAGACTGCATGAAAAAACTGTTAACCAATTAATTATATACATATTTTAATATAATATTCCCAATTTATATTATAATTGGAAAAAAGAGTAAATAAAAAAATATATTTAGAAATTGCTAAAAGAAATTTTTTTTTTTTTTTGTTCACAGTATGTAAATATTTGGGATACACATACTTGTACGTATTATGTAAGTGTTTAAAATGCATACTGTAATAAGATTTGCTATTATCCATTAATTTAGGTATTTTAGGCAATGCTTGGAGTGAAATATTATGGATATAGAAAAGCTATATAGTTACATTTCAATTATTATGCATTATAAATAGATATTAAAAATAGTTTGGATTTTCCTGTATTTAAGAATGAACTGAAAATCAGTGACATGGAGAAATTTCAATAGAAGGATGGACTTTTTAAAAAAATAATCTTGATCATTATTGTGTTGTAAACAATGTACAAGATGATTTAACAATGTTTCAATAAAATTAATTATTTTCTTCTTTCCAATGATTGAATTCCAAAGAGATATCAGTAAGCATTAATACAACGCTGGAATTCAATCTCTATGTCATCAAAATGTCAGCAAACAATCTGAGTTCCCATTCCGTAACCATAATAAGGACTCAAACTCTTTTCAGGTTTATTCCATTTAGTAATCTTTGCATGGATGATTTCTTGACTCCTTGACATATGGGAAAACCTGGAAAAAGGACTAAGAATTTCTATTTATGAAAATATTTCTATTTAACAATACATGTAAAAGAATTCTATAAGAAAGCAGATTTTAATACACTCTTAACAGAAGTAATTTAAACAAGTATTGAAAAAAATCCATGATTATTTTCAGCATTGTAAATTATAAGTTAATGGTTTAAGTCAGTCATTAACATGAAAATATCTGTTTCGTGGAACTTTTTATATTGGGAAGTATGAATGCAGTACTTTGGCTACTTAGTGCAACAAAAGAACATATAATTCTTATATTGTTACTGCTTAATCTCTCTTTCATTTTAATTAAAAATTTAAAAAAACAAACAAACTTTCACATATCTGAATAGTTTACAAGCAAAGTAATTTTAAAAAAATAGCTTTTAAGGCAAAAATGCCAATAAAATACTACAGAATTTATCAAGCTACCTATGATTCATTAGGGTAAAAAGTAAAAAACAAATATTTCCTTTTTCTGTTTTTTTTTTAAAAAAAATTTACAAAATATATCTATGTACATGATTGTTAAAAATATATAGATTCTCTCCAGATATAAAAATGACTACACATCTGACTGAAGGGTTCGTTTTGGAGGTATGGGCACAAAGGTATTTGAATCTGCAAGTGTTGTTGAGTTACAGTATATAGGTTCAGGTTTCTGGAACTCTTGCATTGGAGGGGGCCTTTTAGTAAAATCGATGCACGCATATTCTGTGGGCATTTCTTTTCTCTCTGGCTGCTTAACCTTTCCAGATTTTGGTTTGGCAATATCTAAATCTGCATAAATCAGACCATCAGCATTCTAAAAATAAACAAACAAATAAATTACTTATTAAAGACACAAATATATTAATATAGTTTTGAAATGAATATCAACATTGGGGTATATGGATTAACACATTATTAAAATGGTAGATTCCAGAATTGAAAGTTGCTAGAATGATTTCCAGCTGAATAAAGTTAAAATTTCAGTTCCTCCAAACAACTAACCATACAATTATTACTAATGGCAGCATAAAATTTCACTATAAATATCCTGATATAAATAGTAAACAAAAAATAGTTTAATTCATTTTATGATGACATTAGTAATAATTGTATAACTAATTTATCTTGAGAGAGTGGTTATACAACAAACACTTATATCACATTTTAAATATCAGCCTTTCAAGCTAATTGTGCATGCGCTTTTTACAAGTGTTAAATAATAAATGAATACTTCCATTCCCAATACAAGATATAGTATTTATGAAAGAATAAAATGAATCCACTTATTCTTTCAACTCAAATGCTTATATATGAGCAAATCTTAAGTACTGGCAATGAAAGCGTGAGGGCAGACCACTCACTTTAAATTACTATTTACGATGTCTGAAATTGTCTAGAATTTACTAAACATCACTTTATTAAAGTGAGTAGTCTGTCCTCAAGCTTTCATTGCCAGACTTAAAATTTGCTCATATATAAGCATTTGAGTTGAAAGAATAAGTGGATTCATTTTATTCTTTCATAAATACTATATCTTGTATTGGGAATGGAAGTATTCATTTATTATTTAACACTCGTAAAAAGCGCATGCCCAATTAGCTTGAAAGGCTGATATTTAAAATGTAATACAATTGTAAACCAAGCGCTATATAAAAATAAATGCTTATTAACAAACACTTAGAAAAAAGCAAGCAATTCAATTAATACTTTTTCTCATTAAATTACAATTTGTTGTTCAAAAAATGCAAATACATACAATGGACATTGCTATAAAAGACATCTTTGACACATAACATTTAGTTATTAATTTAGTTTGCTTACCTTTTTCTATCCCTAGTGAAAATATTGTATTTATTTATTTTTTTAATAAAAGTATTCTTCAAGATGCATATACAATAATAATTTTAGCCATAAGTGATAAAAGTGGAATTTAAAAGATGAATGTTAACATCAAAAATGAAATCATGAAATTACAGTAACAGAAATGTAAGTGATGAATACAGAATTACCAAATTGATGAATACCACTGGCAGAAATAAAAAATGATATAATGTATGCTATTTGTTGATATAGCAACTTAAGCGCAAGATTTTCTGAACATTTCAGCTCTGAGTAAAAAGGCAAACATCTTTAGCAAGTCTTGTTTTTATTTCTTTTTGTACATATACAAATATTCATTTTAATCATAAGCCAGAAAAATACAGTCAAAAGAGTGATCAGTCAGCGATTTCTGTTCTAAATATCTACATCATTAAAAAAAAAAAGATTAATTAAAAAATTCACAATCAGTGAAAAGAATTTTCAGATTAAGCAGATTACATTATAACACCATAGAACAAATCAAAATTCTTTTGCTAATGTGAATTAATCAAAAGCAACTGGCAGGTATAAATAGCACCAATGAAACAATGATTTGTGAAAAGACCAAACAATTACGTAAAGAATTTTATTGCCAGCAAAATATAGTTCACCCGATTCATGAAAAGAATTGGATTGCATAGAGTTAGAATATATGGCTAGTCTTATAATGTAGATAGAACTACTAGTGAATGTTCTCATTAAGAAAAACAAGAGTTCTGAAATATATGATTTGGGAACTTTTATTGGGACGTATGTTTTCAGTTTAATTTTATAGTTTTAAAGATAAATTTTAGCATTAAAGTATGGACAGCATTTTAATATTATATGCTTTTTTATATTTATATTTTTTGGTTTTAATTGCTTAAACATTTTGTATGGTAACATTGGTCTAGGCCATGAATCTGGAACAGATTGCTCACAAATAAACATATTTCAATGTAAGTTTCCATGAATGAATAAATCAACTTAAGGAATCAAATAATTCATAATACCACACTTCACTGTTTTGAATTTTTTTCTTTATTTTCTAGCACTCAACTTTTTTTTTTCAAATTTTCAGTAATAAAATTAAATAAATCACAAGTAATATTTGAAATGAATTGAATATTTGAAGTTTCAAAAGTCATATACATATAATTATGCCCATTTTAAGATGTAGCTTTTGAAGCTCATTGAGATTTTCCTTTTATACCCATGTTTAGGAGCACTGTATTTATTCTAGTCTAGAACTATTTATTGTTAACTAAAGTATTCGATGGAAACTAGATGGAAAGTCATATTCAAATCCTCAGACTAGTTTTTACCTATGGGATATAGATATATCACTTTTTTTTTTTTTAATCTTTTTGCCTACATTTGTAGAACAATATTCCTTTTCCCTAAAAGCATAATTTATATGAACACATACACCCATATATTTTAAAATGAATAAGCCTTGCTTTTTTTTAAAATTATACAAAGAAGTTAGAACAAATTGAGATGATGACCAAGTGTTACTGCTTGATCATAATATTCTGTTATCTAATTACTTAACCTGCGTTAGGTAAAATATTTAAAAACACATATATAAATGAAATCTAAAAAGTGGTTTTCTGTTTTTATGATCAATAAAATGTTTTATAACTGATGATGCTCCATAGGTTATACATATTTATCCTAATGTCTAGTCATTGTGAGTGAAAACATTTACCATCCTTTTTAAGCATATTTTAAAAAAATATTTTTACATACATCAAGCATTTTAAATGTATATATTAAACCAAAGCAGTATATGACTATCCTAGCATACAATTAATATATTGTGAAGTGATTTGAATATAAATATTTTAAATGGTAGCAATTAAAAATCTAAATAAAAGAATAGTTTATTGCTTGGAAATTAATAAGAAGTTTGAATATTAAAAAACTGGGTTAACTATCCATGAATCTTAATCTACAGAAACCATCACTCTACTACTGCATTAAATCATGCAAGGCATTAAAAATATTTATATAGCACCAAATTAAAATGGAGACATATGAAATAATCAACACATATTGTGAGAATAGCCAGACTGTCAAAAAAACAGAATACATTACATATACAACATATGATTATGCACACACACAAAAAAAGTACAGAAGATAATTTGATCTTTTGATCATATGATTACGCCAGTGAATTTATTGATTTTTTTTTGCTGCTTTTTTGATTATTTCCTAATTACTAATATGCTTGATATTTTGATTTCTAGATATATTTGTTTTTTTTGTTTTTTTTTTGCACTTAGTTCTATGAAATTTGCATGTTTATTTTTAATTTTTGATAACAATTGTGATTTTTGAACTTTATTGGATAAAATAACTAGAACACTTGGTGCTGTAGGGTATTGTCTGTTATCTTTTGTTGCTTCATTATATCAACAGTGGTTTCAGGGCTCCCCTTAGAAAGTAAAATGGTAGAGAGTGCATTCTAAACCAGTACTAATATTTTTAATATATTAACATTAATAATAAATTAATGTTGTTGTTTTTTTTATAGTCATTTCACAAAAATTAACATGGATTTTAAAATGTAACTTATATAATTCATTTTTATTTATAGATTATTTTTAAAATAAATTATGGTGAAAACATTTTTACAGATAACAGATTATATCAATAATAATAATCATGATAATAATACTAGTAATAATTAAATTTATAGCACAATGATAGATTCATGAACTAATGATATTTTAGTTTTCCCACTGAATAAAGTAAAAAAAAAAATCAATTTGGTCAACTGAATAAAAGGATATGCTCAATCTGCTCTTAGAGCTTAAATGTCACATGATCACAAATAATAATACAAAAGTAAAAAAAAAAGAAGATGAAGTTAAATTCTTGTTGAATCTAATAAATTCTTCCGATAAAAATCTGAAAGACATTTATATAATTAAAACCACAAATTAAAAGTTAACAATAACTATTGTCGCCTACTCTATAATCATTCTGTATATGCATGAATAATCAATGAACACCAGATGGTACTGCTGATAAAAGAGCTTAACTAATTTCCAGTTAATGATCCTTGATATGTTTACACAAATGTCTAATGCTGTTAATGCAAATTTTAAATTTAAGTTAGGGAAGTCATGTGATATTTTGTTTTGGTGCACCATTATGATGAAATGATTCGTGAATAAACTAGTGTTTAACAAAATTTAAATAAAACTTTATCAACATTTTTTCTTAAAAAAAAAAAAAAGATATAAAGCTCACATAGTAAGTAGTCCTAGCTTTAATTTAAAGAAATAATTAAAAAAGTTTCATATTCTTAACCCAGTTATATCTACATAAAGTAACAACTTATCAAAGGTTGAACTTTTACGTGCAAATAATAATTTAAATGGTGCAAATTTAGTATGCGATCTCTGCCATTTTGAATTTCAAAATCGACCAAAAACATCATCTTACACATCTAAGTGATAAAAAAAGTAAGCGAAAACAAAAAAAAAAAAAATGAAAAATTTCAGATTCTGTATCTCATTTTAAATTATAAATCAAATAATTTATATATAGAGAGAGCAAGATTACAAATAGAATAGTTTTAAACCTTAATCAATAAATGTTAGCAGCCATCCTTCATTAAATTTAATACATATTTCTTAGAATCTAAAGAATATGCTTTGATATGATTGGGGGAGAGGGGGGGGGTAAGAAAAGAAACTTTTAAAAAAAAAACGTTTAAATCTTGTTATTGTTGACTTTAAAATCTAAGAAGTTTTGCTCTGCTCGCCCTCAAGAGGGGAAAACAAACAATTTAATTTCTCTCATCATTAAAAGTAAACTATAAAAAAATCAATTTTACAACTTTTTATAGATTCTAAAATTAGTGAAATAAAGTTAAGCTAGCTATTACGCAGTTTAGCAGACTTAAATGTTTTCAAACTACTACAATATTATTACTGTGCATTGTGTACTGAATGTCATGTAACCACTTCTTCCAGAAGTGTAACTTTCAAATTTAATTTTGTTATTCAGGAAGTCATGTGACATTCAAGCAACAAATGACAGAATGCTATTTGTTCCATTCAAATGGTCAAATTGAGATTTTTTATTTTCTCAGCTGAAAATAGAATTATTAACATTTAGCATGTATTATAAAAGTAAACATAATTCTTAACAAAAAAATTATACAATTAATAATCATAACATTATTATTATATCATCTGCTTGTGCTTAATAAATTAATATATTTAAATTAATAATCAAATAAAAATAATACAGTGAAAAATTTTCTTAACTTTGAAATTTTGAGTCATTTTAATACAAATTGGTAAAGATAATTACAAATTCTATTAAACATGAAAAACAAATAATACAACTAATATAATTCTCAGATAAATGATTTAATGTAAGGTGTGTCAATTTTTTGAATAATGCAATTTATATTTTTTAAATAAAACTAGCAGAAATCAAACAAAACAAAACTCATGTATCTCCTTTCCTGCATTAACAACAACGGTCTACTGTGCACCATTCTATAGCCATTGTGGGTAAGCATGATTAATCACTGAACACCAGATGGTACTGCTAATTAGAGATCTTAATTAATTTACAATCAATGATCTTGATATGATTACATAAATGTGTAAAGCTGGAAATACAAATTTTAAATTCAAGCTAGAGAAACCGTGATATTTTGTTTTGTTACACAATTCTTTTGTCAAAAAATCAAAAACGTCTACAATTAGCATATAAATGGGATTCTATAATATAAAGTTACTGACATAATGCCAGACCTATATATAAGCTAGAAATGAAACTGGCTTGGTTTCATTTGAAATCTTAGGATATAAAACTTTTGTTATTAACTTGAATAGCAAAATAAAAATAAAAGGTGCTGATGGATTGGTATTTGCAATCCAGTGCTCTTTGCTCACAAAGACCAAAAGAAAGAAAATATCTTGGATAATTAGTTGGCATTACGATTTGGTGTCCATTGATTTTATTCATGCTACACTGATAAACTCTAGAGTAGAACAATATGGAATAGATTATCGTTAATCCAGAAAATTAATTAAGAACACCTTATTATTGAACAACAGAAATAAAATAGGAATGAAGAACAATAAATTTATAAATCAAATATTGTAAAGAAAATTATATATAAAATACTATTTATAGCTGAAAACAGATTATCAAAAAAAAAAGTTATTTTACAATAACAAAACGTAGCTTTTTGAACTGAAACAAAATTAAAGAAGTATTTTTCTATTAAAATATAACGATATAATTTATAACAATATAATTAAAAAAATTTTAATCGCCGCCTCCATAACATATGCATTTCTGTATATAAAACATACGTTTTAATTAGATTTTTAATTCAAAGAGGACACTACCTTACTACCCATTTTCGTTCATGTTTACTAATTGTATAAAATAATTTTAAACCAATTTTATGTAATTTTTCTCTCCCTCCTAATTAGCCTCTATTTCTTTTCCTTGACCTTCAAATTACAATTTTCCAAAAGTGTTGAAATGATTGATTAGAAGCAATTAAATTACGGAATTTATAGTGAGAATGCTGGAAATCTTAAGGAGTTTCATGTTTGCAATAAATTTAAATTGATTAGAAAGCAATTAGCTAAACAAGTAATGTAATTTTTTTAAAAAGACAAGAATGTGTGTTTTACACATGTCTGTGTATATAGAACTGTTAGCAGAATTTATGGGACCTAATCTGTTTTTAAAGATTTTCCATAAAATAATTTTCAATAAAATTACAATAACTATTTAATTCCCTAATTATAAAAAATGAACATTTTTTGAAACTAGAATAAATATTAAATAATTGTTATTAACAGTTTTAAGGCATCGGAAAAATATTTTTATATTTGCAAAATAACTATAATAATAAAAAGTACAATTTAACAGCTAAAAATTTAACTTTCCTTTTTTTTTTTTTACTTTGTCTTTTAATGGTAAATTTTCACATTGGCAAGACTGTCCATACAGTAGCGCCACTCAGTGTAAGCCAGAGTAATCAATGGATGCAGGAAGGTTTGTGTATAAAATCCTTATCTAGTTCCTACTCATCCAATATCCCCAGATTAGTTTCTAGCTTGTGATTTTCATCAGTGAGAAGTCTTGGATCTGAGAGCACTATACCTAGATCTTAGGATCTAATGCAACCCTCCAGCAGTGATCTTTTACTTTTTTAGCTAACTATAAATCTTTGAGTACAAAATAAAAAACACAATAATGTTTTCAATCTAAGCTCATTATATTGTACAGTTGTATAGATCTAAACTCAGTTCAGCATCCATACTTTTTGGTGTCTTTGGTTTTTTGATAACCACAATCACCATAATCCTATTGGATAGAATTCATATTAAACCATCAAACATCATATGATCACCATTCTTTATGCTTACACAAGCTGTTTTTCCCAGAGACAAAAATCTCCACACAGTAGTGCCACTCAGTGTAAGCCAGGTGGCTGCTGGAGGGTTGCATTAGATCCTAAGATCTAGGTGCAGTGCTCTCATATCCAAGGCTCCTCGCTGATGAAAGCCACAAGCTAGAAACTAGTCTAGGGATATTGGATGAGTAGTCACTAAATGGGGGTTTTATGCACAAACCTTCTTGCATCCATTGATTACTGTGACTTACACCGAGTGGCACTACTATATGGAGAGTTTTGCCTCTGTGAAAAATAACTTATGTAAGCATAAAGAATGGTAATCATGTGATGTTTGATGGTAAATTTTGCATCAACTTTTTAAAAAAAATTATGAAAAATAGTTCGATAAAGTTTATTTAAAAAGTTTAATAGCTGGCAGTTTTTTTTTTCTCCGTACGATTTTGTAGGGAGAAAAAAAAAAACTATCATATTAAATCAGTTAGATGGTTTAAACTGAAAAAAATAAAAAATGAATTATTCACTAATCTTTATCATATACTATGACGGTTGTCAAAACTTTAAAAACTCATAATTTGTCTCAAGTGAGAGGGGTTCCATTTCATGTTCACAATCACATCTTATCTCTATTTGCATTATCTTGATAAAATATAATGTTTAACATCCGAATTTCAATCTTTTTACTAGTTTTTTTTTCCTCCAATGTTTTCACTAACTATCACTCTTTGTCTGGGCCTTCTTTTTCTTGTCTTCGAATCAAATAAACAGAAAGCCCCGAGAACAATTGCTGTTTAGTCAAAATATTGAAAGAGAAAAATGCCAATAAAATGAAAAGAGTGAAAAAGAGTCATTATTTGGTGTTCAACTTTTAATATATAAGTAGAACTCGATAGTATATTAAAATGCGCATTAACTATAGAATTTGAATTAATCTGTACCTGCAGGGCTGTGGAGAGTTTACCATCTTAATACATTTTTTGCTCCTTTTAATAAAATACTAAAATAATGGAATCTAAAAAACGTGTGACGTAATGGAGCATTCAGAGCAGATGTTTACTAATTCATCAAGATAGTGATCCACACTCCTTGATAAATGATAATGAATATATACTCAGAAACAAACATGCACATATACATATAAGATCAAGATAAAAAATGTTTGTGAATGTGAAAATGTAAGTTTACAAATGCTTAATAAAAAAAAAAATACATTTACAAAAGAACTTTATGAATCAAAAATGCTAATTTGATTTCAATTGAGGAATACATGTATTTATATTTACAAATATGAATTCTTAGACCTTTCAAACGTTTAATATTCTTATTGCAGTTTTTTCTATGCTGACTCAATAAATTCTGACTTTAAAGTGAGACATTTTAATGTAAAACAAAAAAATTTCTTTTGTAGATATGTTTCTTATAATATATATCAAAAAAGTTATTAGAAAATAAAAAATAAAACTAATTGTAGAAACAATATATCGCATTGAGGAAAGAATTTATTAATTATATTTTGATAATAAAATCAATGCTCATAAGACAGAGAACAGTAATAATTAGATTTGTTAGCTTTAAAAAAAGATTCGTCAACATATAGTTAAACCATCATTAAAAAAAACTGAAAACATCCACATTGTTGACATTTATGATTCAATGATAAACACGTAATCATAATTAAAAAAATTAAACATTAGAACATCAATAAATTTTTTTACAACTTTTCATAAGATAAGAACTGATGCAACACGTGATAAAATAAATCCAAATGGGTGGACATTAATGTGCTTTATAATTTACACATAGTCAACACTTTGCTTATCTTATTCGTTTTTAACATTAATACATTTAAAAAACAAATATCCAAAATAAAACTAGAACAAGTACAGTTTTCTTGTACAAGCCTTTAAAAATTCTTAACCTTTTCCATTCTGATAAAAAAAAATTGAAAATAGGATAGCAAATAAAACATTTAAAAAAATATATTTAGGCCTGATTGGCAAAATTGAACTGAAACACGATAGCCAGTTATTTTTTCACTACTTGATGAGTATTAGATGTAAATGTGATTGCCCTCTCACAATGTCCTTCTCTAAAGACATTTATATGATCCTAATATTAAACAAAAGTATACCACATAGATATATTATCACAGTGACTCAATGCAAATACAATGTTTACTAAATATTAAATCTGAATAGGATAAATTATTTTAATTTTCTAACATATAAAAAATTTCTCATGAGTTCTCTTAAAAAATATTTGATTTCAAGATAATAAAAATATTTTTAACTTCTTATAGTTCTGAAAAAAATACTGTATAGTTTTAATCAAATTTTTTATTTACTGAAGACACTTTCTTTTAGCACTAGTCAATTCTTGAATAATAAGTTGTTGTAAAAAATATAAACAATAAAATAATACATTTACAAAATGATTAGTTTTTATAAAACAATCACATTTATATGTATAAATCTAAATACTCATTATCACTTTCAACTATTATCGACCCACAGCAGGATGGTCTCCCCAAGTTAAATCCATTTTCTCCAATCCCAAACTTCTCTTTTCCATAAAACACTAGCAAATGTCATTATTCCATTTATCCATCTCATAAATAGTCTCTTTCTAGGCCTTTTACAATCTCTTGGGATTCAGTTTAAAGCTACAATTGCCCATCTGCTATCATCTCTTCTAGAAGTATGTCTAGACCAGCTCCATTCTTTTAAAGATGCCAATGATAGTTCTTTTACGCATGTAATTGATTTTCAATCCTTTGTTATTACATCTAACATACATCTCTCATTACTTCATTGAGTGGTTTATAGTCTGTGAATTGCTCAAATAGTCAAGTCTCAGATCCAAAAATAAAAATATGTAAAACACACTTACTGAAAACATTTCAAATATATAGACATATTTCCTTTTAATATTAAATTATTTCTACCAAAAGACCTATATCCAAATTTAATTCTGTGATTAATTTAATCTATTATATTTCCATCTATAATAAAAATCTGATCAAGATATTAGTAGTTGTTAACTTCTTCTAACTCATGATTATCAATTTTTATTTTGTTCTGAGAAAATCCATTGAGCATCATCTGATGACTCTTTTAACATTTCCTTAAACCCTGAAGCATTATTTGCAAAAAACAACCATATCATCTGCAAAATCTAAATTTAATTAGTTTCCATTTACTTTTCCCTCTTAACTTTCCATTTTAATCTACAAAATACTTATTGTAAAACAGATGTAAAAAGTTTTGGTGATATAAAATCAACCTGTCATAAAACCTTCATGATGATAACCTTCTTAGTATCACCATTTTATCTAATCATTACTGTTATATTTTGATGACCCGCAGCTTTATTTAATAATTGTAGAAATGTTTATAGAATTAAATGCCTTCTCATAATCAACAACCCAACAATAAAGGCAACTCATATTCATTAGTCCTTTATATAACCATTATGCTAAAGCCACCTTTAAATGCAGCTTGTTCTTTTGCTTGATTAAAATCCAGTTTGCTGTATAATAGTTATTATTACCTTGATAAAGATATTGTATAGAAATTATAAAAGAATGATGGGCCTGCAATTTCTAATATCTTCTACATTTTATTTCTTAAATATCATTATTACTAATGCACTCTGCCATTATCTAGTATATCTTTATCATTTAGATATTTGATATATAACTTTCCCAACAATTTTTCTATTTCTTCACTTGCTTCTTTTAAGATATTAATTACAATTCCACTATTTTCAGAAGTGTCTCTCTTTTTCTTAGATTTAATTGCATGTCTCACTTCATTTAAAATGGCGAACAATTCAGAAGCTGTAATAACTAATTGCACGGGATATTTCATTTTATTCTTTATTATTATATAATAATTTGTAGAACCCCTTCAAACATTTTATATCATCTCTCTTATGACAGAAATAACTTTCCTTCCAAAACCACAATATAGTTTTACAGTTCTGAGACTTATTTTGCTCTACAACTTTTCTTTTTCAATTCACAAATATATTTTCTTATATCATTATTAATTATTTTTCATATGATTTTACAAAATTATAGGTATTCAATTCTTTTTTAATGGATTTTAAAATATTTCCATCTTTCTTTTTTTTTTTTTCATACATATTTTTCTCTCATTTCAGTAAAAAAATTTATCAGCAAATTGCTTTTTTTTTGTACCAGCTATCTTCATTACAGTTTTTAATAGTATATCAGTCATTTTCTTACTAAGTTGAACCATCTTCAAAAATCTATTAATATTTAAAAATAATTTACAAGTTTTAATTTAATTCACTGGGATGTATTTGAAAGTTAGGAATATCAAATGTTAATACTGTTTTTGTTAATAATTTTCATCCCCTTAATTTAACATTAGCAGATAACTTACACCCCACTAACTGATGATCACTTCCTGTAAAGGAACTATTAAAAACATCACAATTTTGGAATACATATTTTCTGTTAGTCAGAATATAATCCAATCCTGCAGTATCTCCATTTGGATGCTTCTATGTCTATTTCCATTTAACATTTTCTCAAAAAAAAAGAAAAGAATGGATAATAGACAGTTTTTCTTTTTCTGTGAATTTCACAAATCTGTGTTCTCTCATTTCTATCACTAAATTTACTCAAACAATTTTCATTTTTCAATCATTTACCAATTATAGCACTAAAATGTGTCATGGCAATTTTAAACTATTGTTTGATCTATTGTTAGGTCATAAACCTGAATTATTGGCATTTAGTATCTTTTATTAACTTAAACAATAAATTCTGCCACTCTAATATACCATCAATCTCAACAATGTTGTTCCTTCCACTTCTTGTTTATAATAGATCCTACTTCACTATTATTTCTCATATTTGAACATTTGTACCAAGACACCTGTCCACTTTTAAAATCAACTGTCTTCTAGCATTACAAAATCCAACAATATCCCATTTAATTTTGGATACTTCTTCATCCATTCCAATTCCTGAAATTACGTTTATGTGAAAGTGATCTGCAGTTGTAGGTATGTAAATAAAAAGTCATCACCAAATGGCAGCCAGTGTGCAATCGGGATTTGTGGTATTCTCTGTCTTCAGCTTCCAAGTGCTGCTCTGGCTAGCAATTTTACATCCTCCTGCTAATGGGACCATAGTTCAGTTTTATCTGATATAATTATAAAAGTCTATTTTAAAAAAGTTCATTCATACATACTTTCATCCTGCCTTCAAAAAAACTTAATTGATAATAAAGTTAAGAATTATCAGACAACTGAGAAGAAAGACTATAGTGTTTCTTGATCCTAAATTCGGGAGAAGGGGTAAATAAACTGATAAATGCTGGTTGCTACATGTTAATGAGTAGGCCATTCATGTTCAACTACTATATGAATAATCATTAAACAACTGCAACAATAAAAATATATGAAGTGGTCATTAGAAATTTGCCCTGCTCACTTCCTTTAAGGTCTCAAAAAGATATCAAAGATCTCCTTTTAGTTAAGAGAAAACTTTTTTCTTCAACCATGAAGTAAATTCAAAAACATAAATTTGACTAGGGTATCACCTATTATATAAAAGTTATATAGCTATGCAAAAATAAAAATGTATTATAAAAAATGTATAGTATATAGGTAAATGACCATATAATATATTAAAGATTATATCAAATAAAATAGTGTTATATGTCTTTGAAAAGTATGTTGATTTATTTTTTACTTAAAATGATTTAAATTTTTTTTTTTAGTTATTGCAGAATGTTTATGCACATTAGTAATCATTTGAAATACAAAATTTATTTCTGTTGAAAGCTACAGATTCAATTGAAACAGAATTTTAAAAAATAAACATAGTTTGAAAAGGATATTAAAAAGAAGTTGTGTTATTGTATTAAACTGAGTAATAAAGAGATAGAAAAGATATTCAAATAATCATATAATGTGATTCAAATAAATCTGTAATAACATTTTGGCTGATTTGATATTTAATTTTGTAGTTATTATTGCTACAATCCAGAGCTGTTGAAAATATGCCTGTAGTGGCCTGATTAGAAGTTTGATTTTTTTCCCAAATAAAATAATAATTTGAATCAAATGTTATGTGGTATTTTTACATCTCTGGATATCCATATATTTTTCTCTTATAAGATGATCAAAGAAGCTGTGTTGCACTGTTTTGATCCAAAGCACATACATATTCTAAGTATTTATGACAAACAAACATATGAACACTTAGTTCTGTTCAATTATTGATAATCTATAACTAATAGTAGGATTTTCCAGTAATTCCATACATGTATTTATTATTTTAAATGCAGCTCTTGATAAATATATTTTTTAATATGGTTCTTAGGTAACTTAAGATTGGATAGCCCTGTTGTAATCCATAATCCATATAATAGCTTGAAAAACATAATAAAACATTGATGATGTGACAGATCTAATACTAGTGGCCCAATTAACACTTCTTAGAACTGAGTTGTTTTAAATAATGATCATGAGATGGCAATATAAATATTAGAGTACTAAACTCTCCAGTCATGCAGCCAAGTGCAAGCATTGGTGGTCGAGAAATCAGCGATAGCTGCTTTACAAGCAGTTGTCCCGGGTTAGCTTCCCGGCCGATGCTATAACACATGAGAAAAAAAAAACTCATTAAAATTATTATTTACACACATTCAGATTAACTTAGAACCATTACTTTCTAGCTAAGATAATACTGGCAATACCTGAAAGAAAAAACTTGCTCCTGTTTGTGACCTGAAAAAATTTCACGATTCATCTAGCGAGACTCAAATCTCAGATCACAAGCATAGTAAGCTAGTGTGCTAACAGAAGCTAGAATAAATTGTAATAAAAAAGTTATAAGCAATGTTATGGTATTCATCGATAATCACCAAGTGTTATCATTTGGTTGAAGTAATGCACTACACAGTTATCCCAACATGATTTTAGATAGAGAACCTACGTTTTTTGTTGACAAAATCGAATTACATATCAAAAAAATACTGATAATACTTAATACTATTTAATCTATATTGATACCATTATAACGATAAACTGGGGAGGATATTAACAAGTAAATCATTACGTTTTTAATTTAATTAATAAACTCTTCACAATGCATTATAAAAAATTTGATCAGGAAGAAAAAGTTAAAGTCCTTACAATAATTATTTTTATTTTCCTTTATAAAACATTAAACTTATATGCATTTAATACATGGCAAGAAGGTTTAATGAATATTAATAAAAAATTTGATATCAAACAATTGCAGACTTTAATTCAATTTCTCCTTCCTTAAAGGACTTTCATTTTTAGTATAACCTGTTTGATATACTATTGTAACAATAGGACAAAGTTTAACGACACGGAGATATCTTTTATTTAAAAGTGAAACTAATTCAGAAAAAATATTTAATTTATTATTATACTGTACTTCCTGTCAGTCTTTGCCAGACAGCAGCTCCCTCTGCAAAATTATAATTGCAATAAAATAAATAAATCATGACTAAATTGTTTTTAAAATTACTATCCAGTCGAGTATAAAGGTTATTCACTCACTAATCTTTTCTATAAAGATATACTTTGGTAATCTGTTAAAGGCTAATAAAATATAATGATTTTCTATAAATACTCAGAAGCATAACTATATTTTTTAGCAAGCATTTTCTTACAATCACGATCTATTAATAAATAATAAAAACTTTTATTGGGTAAAAAAGTATTACATTTCATTTAACATTCGATACAGATTTTATTATCAATCAAATCCAAATTATCTATAATCTCCATTTATCATGCACTTTTAATTATAAAATATACAGAGGTATTAGATAAAATAATGGGAATATAATTTAATATATTATGCTAGCTTTGGGAAAAAAGTAGCACCGAAATAAAAAAAAACATATATATATTTAAATCAGATAAAATAAGAATATCCAGCTTTAAATAATCCAAGGGCCGCATTAAAAAAGATATTTCTCTTAGGACAGCATCCAAAATAATAAATACAATATATATATATTGTAACGGTCAAAAGTTTATACATCCATGTAACAGAATCAAGAGTCCAGGCAAAGAGACCAAAACTGACCAGTACGAGATGGTGAGATCTCCAGACTGACCATGCTCCAACTCATTCACTCCAGGACTCAATACCCTACGGATGACACGCTTGAGCGTACATTCGCATAACCTTTCTTCACGGCTGGCATAAGTCAGGGAGAAACATGATACTCAGTTTTATAGTGTATCTATTAAATGACTAAACATCTCGTAATCAGCATGGAGCAGTGAAAGAAAAAATCATCTGAATGGATGGATGGGAATATGAGCCAATCAACTGCAGAGATTGAAACAATAAATGAACTCAGTGCAAATCAGATAAAGAAAAGAACACTTGATTATTGGAGCTTCATCTGTGCACATGGACTAATAAGCGGGTGCAGATTGCTGCGCATATATTGTGAGAGTATGTGAAAGTATCAACATAAGTATATATGATTAGTAGATACATTAGTTGTGTTAATAAAATTACAACTATTGTTTAAACTAATAAAATTCATTAACCAAGACGTTGACATAGAGATAACCTTAAGGTGAAGTCGCAGCCTAGCAACTAATACAAAGGAAATGAAAATAAATTCGATTATTGATTATTAATGTAATTAACAATTATAGAATGTAAAAATTGTGTAAACCGAATGATATATGCAGTACATGCTACCTGAAGTTGATTCTACTATAAATACTGAATTCTAATTTATTAAGAAATTCTATCTTTTGCTGATCTACTAGCCACTACATACAATAATTTTACGTGTTCAAATGTAGAATACTTTTAAAAGATAGATTAATAATTTGAATGATTGCTTATTGATAAGTTTTATTAGAAAGCAAATTCTAATATCACTCAAATAAAAGAGTAAATAAATTAATCTTTACTAATATTATTCATATTTTCAAAACAAAATTATATATGTTTTACTAATTAGAAAAGCTTATTTGGAATTCTGAAACAGATAAATTTCTTCAGAAAACATTTACAAATTTAAACCAAAATTAATTTAAGAAGATTGTACCTATAGAAAAATGCATCGTGAGTAAACACCACTTGTCATAGGATATAATGCTATTGTTTTAACTGAAGATAAATGTAATTACTTATTCCTACTGAAATGCCCAAAGTCTATAAATTTCATCTACATAATTTAAATGAAACTCCAATTGGTAGCAAAATCATTTGTGGAAGATGTAAACATCATACAAAAAGAATTTTTAGGAACAACTGGATATCTGGATTGCCTCTGCAATGATTAATGATCAAGAAATTAAGAACTTTATTTTTGAGGAACATTACTTCACAAATATGGAAATGAATAGGACATTGATATAAACTTTTATATTACATCATCTTCGTGAATTGTCATTTTAAAATATTTAACTTTATTTCCTTTGTTACTGAAATTCATTTGCCATTGGAATAATTCATTTATGAAAGACTAAATGAAGAGGAATAGAAGATCATGAAGTCAAACATTGTTGTTTTACATTTAATAAAATTTAGGTCTTCTATGAAAGTGACTTGACTGAGGTATGAAATGAGATATAAAAGTTAACTTAATATGAAGGTAAGAATTTATCATTCTTCATATTGGACTTATTCATGACATGATAGAACTTTGTTGTTACTAACTTAATTAATATGATATCTAAATGACTAATATCTTATGTGAAAGATTTTATATTTTTTTAATGAGACTATACATAGGAACAGTCATGAAGTTGGAATTCTCTCATATGGATTGCATAATATAATATTATTCTTTATTTGTATATGAATTAAATCAAAATTGTTTATTATGTTATAAATTATTAGAATCTATTTGTGTTATGAGACACATATCTACTATGGGAATATGAGAAGGTATTATTTATTTAATATTACGAAATAGGAGAGATTCAAGCAAAGCAATTATGATAATTTTTTTATTATATTAAATAAATTTAAATTGTTATTCATTAATAAATATTGTTAATGTTTATTTTAAATTTAAAGACGTTTCTAATTTATGTCATTTATTTATTCATTTTATGAAACAAAATAAAGTTAAATACATATACCCACGCACATATTATATTTATTTTATATCCTAATAACTTGGTTAACATAAATTTTAAAAATATATTGAGATTATATTGAATACTGTTATTGCTGTACAATTGATGGAAACCCCTGAAGAAGGTTAGTTGTAAAACCTATCCCGAGTTTGAATTCTGAGCATAACGGAACAATTAATAAAGGTCAAAATTGAATGATTTAGTCTAAATTGTGTCTATATTAAATGTTTGATATTAAATTATCTTATTTGAAAAGAATTCAATTTTGGATTAAAATTAAATCATTTTATCCAAAGCATCCTATATGAAGACTCCAAATCTGATTATAATGAGATGCAACCACTTGTTTCTTCCTTAGGGAATCTATACCATTACAATATATAATGTATATAGATGTAAATATAATTTGTAACATAGTTAGATCTTACTAAGAATATTTATGATTAAAATGCATTTAATCTAAACCTAATAGAGTTGTGTAATTACTGGGGAATTATTATCATTAAATAAATCTGAAAAGGTTAAGTTCGCAGAAAAGGTCTCCAACAGTATAGAAGGCCGGTCATAGCAATATATCTATAGTGATGTGAACACACTAGATATGTTTGTACGTGAATTAATATATAAACACAAAGGTGAGTAAATATGTTTTATACTGTAATTTTTAATGAAACACGAAAACAAATGTACAATTGTATACTTACATTATATTTACAATGGCTACATTCTACCTGCTACCATTGATGAAGTTCAGCTCCTAATTCTAGGATGAACTATGGAAGAAGAAATTGCATGTGCTCTTACAGGTTTCCTACTGCTTCCAGCTATACTGTGACAGTTGGCCTTGTAAGTAGGTCTGGTGACACATCTGGTTCTACTTAAAAGCTTGCCTCATGTCAGCATTTGGTTCTAGAAGCTTCCAATCCTGAACATGGACTTGCTTCACTGTATCAACCATTTAACTTAACCACTATTGTCTGGTGAACACCAATTCTGTCTTACAACTCTGTGACAATATTTCCCTGACTCTACCTTCAAAAAGCTTGACTATTTATTACTGGATTCACATCCCTAATAGAAACATTTGGATTCAGCAAGCATCATCACCTATTATCCCATTCTTGTCATTAACTATGCATTATTTCTTTGTATATACATTGGTTGGAGGTGATGAATGCTCAATCCGATCTAGATAAGATGAGATCTGGGCTAATCCATTATAACACAAGGCGAGATATGACAACTAGATAATAAATATTATCATAAAAATATATTAATTAGTGATAGAATTAAAATATCCAATAAGCATTCGACTGGTGAACTGCACAAGTTTTACTGCAAGCTAAATGCTGCCTGTGTTTTGGACAATTCTGAGGTAGAAGACTCAGAAGTAGATAAGCAATATTGGTAATTATGAGTTTTCAAGTTAAACCAAGATGGCAGCCTATATTTCTGGTAAATGTACAGTTTCGGGGGACTATAATCTACAAAGATGTGTTAGTTGTTAAATTAAAATAAAATTAATAAAACGATTGTTAAATTTAAAAAAAAATTTGCAATAAATTTCATTAAGAAGCTTTAATTCAATTTTTTTTTTTTACCTATAGTATAATGTGGGAGGCGATGAGACTCTTAACATTTCCATACTTTGGTTTAATCAGCATGTTTCTTTTGGTCAGCAGTTTTTTGGGTAAAGTGTCATGATAATAGAAATTTGGAATCTTTCTGTATTTATATATATTTTTCATGTTTCTGTTAATAAGTAAATCCAAAAAAGAAAATATACTGTAAATATTATAATTAATTTTTACACAATGATTTCTTTTTTTAAAATAACAGTAACAATCACTTTTTTAAATCCTGTTTTTATAGCTCACAACTAAAATTATTATAATATATGCACTTAGAATAATAGTTTTTAAAAAATATGTACAATATTTTTATCACTAAAAATAGAAAAAAGTTAGCACACTAAAGTGATAACTAAATTTTATGTGACAAAGATGACTGCTAGTTTAGTGGGGATTTTTTTTTTGCATTTTCATTTGCTGTACAAATATACATCTTCATTTAGCGATAATAAGTGCTGGCTGTGGTATTGGTTACTTGATATAAAGCTGTATGAAAATTTTCTTTGGAATTTCAGTTTATATATATGCATAATATATATAATGTAATAACAATATATATATTACAATTATTTTTAATTAATGGACATTTTATTTGTATATATATATGCATAATAAATTCTAAAATAATTCCATCTAATAAATATGTAAACAAATACAACGTTAAAGGAAAAACCAACAGATACGCTTTAAACATGCTTATGTGACAGCCAATCAGATGCAATAATGACAGCACATGGATCTCTCAATTCTCAAACATAAGTCAGAACTATAAGAAAAAGATGGGGACCCACCTTCTTCTATGCCTCAATTTCCCTCACATAAGCATGTTTAAAGGGTATCTGTTGAATGTTTTAGCTTTCACGTTATTATAATGTTATCTGTTTGCGCTTAATAAATTTGATATATTTAACTTTAAAGGAAGAGAAAGTTATTTAACATTCAAAAATATTACACTTTGACATTTTTGTGCCATAATCTTTATTGGCATTAATTAAAGTAATATTAACTCATAGAAATGTCTAAACTATATTTTACAACTACAAACATTCTTAATTGTTTCATCCTCATAAATATATTGATAATTCAGACTTATACATTAGAGTAGATTCAAAAAAATAAATTAAAGTAATGTACTGAAACCACTTATATTAAAATTAGTTCTTATTTTACCATAATATAGTTATGCTAAAAACTTGTCATTTGTATGAAGTGTGAGAATTCAGACTGTCAGTCATTATGTGAAACAAGAGCTAATCTCAAAGTAATTGTTCAAAAATTAATTCCAAATGTTTTTTAGTTTTACTAAAATCATGAAGGAATGATGAGTAATGCATGCATTTATTCTAATAGTGTAAGCATTGCATGTAAAGAAAAGAATCAACACATTCAAACTATGATTTGTAATTACCGTTAGACATAATAGCATGTAATTAAAACTAGTTTTGGATTTTAATTATAGTTTGATCCACTAATGCTAGCCATGATTATGACATGAAAGGCCATATGGCATTTTAGAATTTTAAATAAATTTCAATCTAGTTTAAAGTTTTGTTTGTTTGTAGTTTATTTTTGAAAATTATGTCTGCCCATGTTCAAATCCAAAGCTGAGCTTTACCCCGAATTCAAGATTTCTTAGTCATTCCATTTTAATATTGATCAGTAAATGGGAATCCAGCTATTTTTAGCTACAAGGCAAAAATTTCAGAATAAACTGAGATGCTCGTGAATATTGATAGGGTGGCTATTAAAAAGACTCTTGATTGGCATATGACCCAAACTTCACCACTAATAAGCGAAGTGTCTCGCACTTATAGACAGCTACCTCATGTTTTTCTTTATATATAATGTCATAGTGTTAAAATTGCAACGTATTTTAATAGAGCTAAAATTTGATTATAATTATAGAATTTATATCCATGTATGTTTATAAGTATATAATTCATACACTTCCGCCTTTGTATTTATTGTTTTCATTAAGTAAACATTACTTTATATTATGAATGAGATAATATAAAACTGATTGTGAGTCACAAAGCTCGATAATAAATAAAAACAAATGATAAGCTAATGATTCAAAATTATTATTCTGCACTAAAATAGACATTAAATTTTTAATAAGGAAGTTGCTCAAATATTTTTTTTTTAATCTTATTTGTTTGTAATGGCAGTAAATATTTTCTCTAATTGATGTAAATTAAATAATGAGTCCTATAGTTGTGAGAGAGGATTTTGCTAGCCTTTTGAAAGGGATAACCACGGAAAACATTACAGATTGATGTACAAATGAGTGTTGTTTTTTTAATAACTGGAATTTCTTTACCCCCATCTATCTTCTTTTATTCTTTATCATTTGAAATTAAAAAACAAAAACAATTTTCTTTTCTCATTATCAATTTCTAAAGTTAAAATTAACTTGGGTAATGAAATAAATGTTTGTTGTTTTTTTTCTTTCTTTTTTTTTTTTAAAGTCAACGAGCAATATTGTGTAATTTTTTCTGGCTGGTTTATTTTCAAATATAAATAATTCTGCAGTAGAAGAAATGTTAAATGCTTTTTTTTTTTTATTTGCTTGTTATTAATCGTTAAGGCAAGGGGAAAAAACAATTTTTAATATCTATACTAAAAAGTCTAGTCATTATAAATTGCTTTCTAAATCGTTAACTAAAATTACAATCAAATTTTTTTATTTAACTATTTTTTTTATCATTAGTTTTGTTGCAATGACTCTGCCTAAGCTTTTCAGTCCATTTTTCTAACCACCACACCTTGATAACTGCTTCTTTCCTTTAAATTTATAGACTTTTTTCCCCTCTTATCTTCCATTGAATTTTTCAAAGTATTCTTTGTAATTTCTCCAACATTTTTTTCAGATTTTATAAAAAAAATCACTGGTATAAACGTGTATATAAAGACCGAATTAAACACATTTACAATCTTCTAAAAAGAAAATGAATTAATTGTGTATGTTAATATTAATTAGGTAATATTCCGATGAGAAGAAGGTTATTAGTCAAAAATATTGGTTTTGCTGCTAATTTTACAGCTGGTGTTTCATTCAAGATTGCTAAAAGAGAGTAGCATTAGTTAGTGGTAAGAAAGATCAGTCCATAGCAGTGAGGCTAAGAAATAACATTTCGTAAATGAACAGAATTTCACAGTCAAATATATGTATATTAAATTTTTTGTTTGGATACCACTTGTAATAAATTTAGCCGGTTAAAAGTTTACTGATGGAAGATTATTTCTTGCAAAAAAAGATAAATGCTTGTTTGTTTCATTCCTGCTAAATAAAATTTTAAATGGCTATTTGTGTGTTATTACTAAATTTAAAATTTTCTACATATTCAACATTTAATGATAGATGATGGAAATAGTCCAACATTTTATCACATCTAATATACCATCATCACCAACCTTCAGGCAAATAATAAGGAAGATATTTGTGAAAAGATCAAGCAATTGTTTGAGGAGTTTTTTTGCTAAGCATTCTAATATAAGTATTATTCTGTGAAGAAGTTTATTACCAATAAAGCACAGTTCACTTGATCCAGGAAACTAACTGGATTGCATAGTGTTATAAGATACAGAGTCTGCTAGTGCAGATAAAATCACCATTTTTAATGGTATGCCATTTCACAAATAAATGAACTTGTAAAATCAATGATCTATAAATTTTCATTGGAATATGTAATTTTAGTATATGATTTTATTTTATGCATTTAAAAGTTAAATTCTAATTTACATATATTTTTCCATTTAAATTACTGAATTTCCCTGCTTAAATAGTTGTTTTTAATGATAATTTTGATCTAGCCTAGAGGTCCTCAAAGCATGTTCTGCGGAATATTTAGTGTTCCGTGAATCTGCTTCATGTGATCCCAAAAAAAAATAAATTGTAGAAATAATAACAGATACTTCTGTGCTATTGTAGCCATAATTGAACTGCCCACATACTTGTGCAATTCGTATATTATTTAGATATCAAGTAAATGT
Organism: Epiperipatus broadwayi; assembly: GCA_028023455.1. Classification (NCBI taxonomy): domain Eukaryota; kingdom Metazoa; phylum Onychophora; class Udeonychophora; order Euonychophora; family Peripatidae; genus Epiperipatus; species Epiperipatus broadwayi. The sequence goes on from JAQFVV010006334.1 coordinate 3,035,832, forward strand.
TTATTTTAAAATAACCTGCTTTATTAAAAAAAAAGGTATAAATGTTTTATTGCTCTTTCTATATCTTATCCTTGTAAGTTCCGTTTTTTTTTTTGATATTAGTCAACATACAAAACAAAAAATGCAAGACTTGAAAACTTGGAGCAGGAAATGTGAGTGGCATTGTCATTCATTGTCCAAATGTTTCAGAAATTTGTGAGAAACATCAAGCACACATTTCACATTAAATTTATTCTTGAGTTTATTAAAAAAATTTCATTTGTTTTCAATGATTCTTTAAATAAAATGATAATAATATAATACAACTAATATGTTAATGTAACTATAATAAGAAATCTATTTTATTCCCTTATTATTCTCCTATACATGATATTTTAAAAATTTAAATTTCCTATAAAATTTCTATATTTTCTTTTGACAAGGTGATGTCATCGATGAGTCACCTTTGTAAAATATTAATTAATTATTTTGTAATTTTTAATTTTGGTATGTTAGTGTTCTGCATGAAAAATATTAAATGAAATGTATTCTGCAATTCAACAAAGATTCAGAATCATTGATCTACGCTATAAGCCTAATATGATTACCTGTAAATATATGTATTTCAATGTAAAGAATATTATAAAAGACTTGTATAATGAATGAACTTTTTGAGCTAATCAATTCTTTGTACCAATTACTGTATATATGTTTTCCCCTCTATTATTGGTCTAAATCTTCAAATTGAAAATCAAGTAATTGTAAATATGTTTTAGTTCTTCATATCAGTTATTCCTAATCATCTACAAACATGTTAAAAGAAAAAATCAATTAAACAATTTCATTATTCCTTAAATCTTCATATTTCATTTTTATATTGTAGTTGGTACATTTTTTTAGTATTTTCTATTTAAAAAAACTATATTTTTATTGTACAAATAGTGCAAATATTTTAAATTGTGTGTGATTCCTCAGTGTGGAATATATATGTGGAGTACATAGATCGTTATATGAAGATCAGTAAAATAAAAGATGGTAAACTTAAAAGTTTCAACATTTGTTTTTTTGCCGGTAACGATGTTTTACAAATTGCTAACAGTCAATTAATAGAAAATCTTGCTACATATTTTCTGCCAGTGGTAACAAAGAGGATAGCTCATTTGCATTTTCGAATGGGTAAACAACTACTTTGAGCAAATTATCATGATTACAATCTGGCATTCCATTCATTGGCCAGACATTGTGAATTTATGATGGATTTAGAGGATATATTCCTTGATTAACTTTTATATAGGATAATGGACCAAAATCTTAGGAAAACTCTATTGAGTGAAGGACATATAACATACAGAATTGCTATTGCAAAATGTATAGCTCATGAGCTAACAACAGATGCGTCCTAATATTAAACAGTAACAGAGCTCAGATGGATAAATCACTAAAAAATTAACAAGTTATGAATTGAAGTGCTATAGCTGCAGAATTGTAAGGCACCCAAAAAGAGTGTGCAAATTAGCATCAAAGGATACTTAGCTTGCATTTGAAGAAAAAATGAAAAAGACAAGCCATACTCGAACTTTAAATGGGGGGTGAAGTTTGTAGAAAATTAGAGATAAAATTATTAAATGATTCAAACAATGGCCAAATTACTTTGGATGTAATCATTTGTAAAATTAAAATCAATACAGAGATTGGCAGTGGTGCTGGATTATCGATTCAATTTCTGAGGGAGTGGAATTAATGTTAAATCCAAGCAGAGAGTGATATTGGATAAGACAAATATAGTGGCCACAGATGTAAATGGAAACAGAATACAAATATGTGGAAAAGTTTCTGTTCTAGTGAAAGTAAATCAAAAATCAAAATTTTTACCATTGTTTATTGTAAAGAAAGACATTATTCTGCTGTTCGGTCAAAATTGGTTCCATCCATTAGGAATCTGTCTTAAAATTATTAAGATCAAACTAGAAACAGAAGTTAGAACAAAGTTTCATCAGCTGTTTAAACAAGAAACAACTGAATTAAAAATGAAACCAGTTGTCGTGGAATTAGCTAAAAGTGCACAACCCACAGAGAGTCAGCCATGGAAAGTTCCCTATGCTCTGAAGTCAAAGGTCGAAGAGACAACAGAAGATATAGTAAAAATGGCATGCTATCACTTGTAAAAGACTCGTCATGAGCTACCCCTGTAGTCATGAATATTAAACCAGATGGAACTATTTATTTCTGCAGAGATTATCTCGAGTAATTGTAAATAAATATGTAAATAAGGGTGCTTATCCCATGCCAAGGTTACATAAAGTATTAGCATCTTTATAGAAAGCCTCATTCTTTGCAAAGATAAATTTAAAGTCCGTGTTTTACCAGATACCAGTCACAGAAAAAACAGCAGAATTGTTGAAGTTACGTATCTATGTCAGTCTGTTAAATGCAGTAAAGTGTCTTATGAGATAACAATGGCCCCAAATATCTCTCAAGTGAAGATGGACATATTGTAAAAGATACGTAGAGTTATTCCCTAATTAGATAGTACACTTATTACTGTGCAGTCAAATTAAGAGTTGGAAAAATCAGTAATGGAAGTGGGATCAAAGCTAAATAAAGTGGAAGCTAGATTAAACACTGCCAAGTGCATTTGAGCAACTTCAGAAATAAAATTTTCGGGACATGTGATAAAAATGTAAAGTACTCCAACCCCGAGAAAGTGAGAGTTGTAAAAGAAGCTGCCACTCCTAAGAATGTAAAAGATTTATAAGCTTTTCTGGGACTTAAATTTCTATGAAAGTATTGTATGAATTATTATGTAAGGGAAAATGCTGGAAATGGAATGAAGAACACAAAATTGCATTCCAGAAAGCCAAGGAACTTACTAATGTCAGAAAAACTCTTAGTGCATTATAGGACTGATCTGAAAATGACAATTTCTACAGATGCTTCAATTTTTGGAATTGGAGCTGTCATCTCACATCTGTAAAGTGAAGGTGAACATCTGACCAATTATGCCTTCAGAACATTATCATCAGCGGAAAAAAATTATAGTCAATTAGATAAGGAAGTCCTGGCTATAATATTTTCAATAAAGAAATTCCATAAATATGTATATAGACATAATTTTACAGTATGTATGGATCATTGCCCTTTATTTCAGAAAAAAAAAAGGCCTGAATATGCAAGCGTATGACTATGAATTAGTTTACAAGCCAAGACAAGAGATTACACATGCAGATGTATTATCATAACTACTGTGAAAGACAGAGTTCAATGGAAGTTTACAAAAGTAAACATGTTAGACATAATAAAAATGATAGAAAATCTAAATAGTTATAAAAGTTGTTGTTTGAACAAATAGACCCTGGATATAGTAAGCTAAAGAAATGGATCTGAGGAGGATAGCCAAAAAGTTGACTGTGTCATTGTTATGGTGATTTGGAATGCTCATCAGAATTTGTCAATCTGTAATGACTATATCCTGATGATTGATCGAGTACTCATACCAGTAAAAGGACAGAAAAGTTATTATCTAAAGGACATCTAGGAATTGTGCAGATGAAGACATTCACACATTTATATGTGTGGTGACCTAAAATAAATAATGAAATTGAAAAAATGGTAAAAACCTGTCGTGATTGCCAATCTGCAGCTGATTTACTGAAGAAAGTTTATAAACCATGGATACAAGTCAAAAAACCATGGGAGCACATCCATATTTATGCAGGATCTTTGAATGGACATTTAATATTAATAGATACAAGTCAAAAAACCATAGGAGCATGTCCATATTTATGCAGAATCTTTGAATGGACATTTAATACTAATAATCATAGATTCATACAGCAGATGGATAAAGTATAAACTTGCAAAAACTACATGTACTAAATGTATCATAAAAACCCTATAGGAAGTGTTTGCCACTTATGGATATCCTGAGATCCTGGTATCCAAAAATGGAACAGGGTTGACTTCTGCAGGTTTTGAAAAATACTTAACAGATAAAGGCATTCATCATTCTCCAGGCTACCACCCTGCCTCTAATGAACTTGTGGAAAAGGCAGACCAAAGAATGAAATCTGCCTTGAGAAAAGAATAGAAATTATGTTCTACCAGCATTTTATTTTATCCCTAGTGCAACAAATCATAAAACACCTGCTGAAATGCTGTTTGGTAAAAATTGCATACTCATTTATCTAAATGTTTACCTGTAAAAACAAAAAAAAAAAAATCAAAAAATAAGTACTTCTAGTGAAGACATGTACAATGTAAACATTGTGAAATTTAAAGTCGATGAGACTGTATGGGTTCAAGACATATTAAAAAAGAAATGGCTACCTGGCCCATAGTTGATAAAGTATCTGAAGTCATACAAATAATTAAACTCGAAAGTGAACTGCATGTCAGAAGACATATAAAATCATTTATGTTAGTGATTCTCTGATAAGTGGTTTTGTGATAAAAGACATCTAACAGCCAATCCTCAATCAGAATTTTTGACAAATAATGAACTTGAAAATTTACCTGCTATCGAGCAGAATAATATATTGTCTGAGCAAAATACAGGAAATGAAGTTAAAGTGGATTCAAGATGTTGTTGACTCAAGTAAAGATGCACAGTTACTTAGATCTAAAATATCAACCAACATAAATACCGATCCTGAAAAGAATACAAATACTTCTACTCCACAAAGTCAAAGAAATCGGAGAAATCCTGTTGGATATAGATATTATTTTCTTGAGTAAGGGGAGGTGTACTGATGGTGCAAATATTTTAAATTTTGTGTAAATAAAGTTTTTCTAAATCATGTACATTGCACCAACAATACTGTTATATTTTCCCCAGAAATATTTCTCTAGATAAAATGTAATATAAAAAGACTTTTTAAAATAAATTATGTAAATCAGCATAGTTAACAAAAAGTGTAAGATTCTTAGTGTGCAGCAGTCAAAAGCAGTCAAACACAATCAAGAGAAGAAAATGGCACTGAAAGTAAAACAATGCATTCTCGAAAGGGAGAAGAAATAATGCTCAACGAAGTTAGTTAAAGTAAATTACTTACTATTAAAGTTCAAATGGAAAGAAGTTCACATAGACTTTAATTAGATGAATAAACAAACGATTTGGAGATTAATGAACTGAATAATTATCAGCTGTATGTGAAATAAAATATTTTCAAACACTAAATATATTCCATAGCAATTCCCAAAAGTAAATGGAATAAATTATGGTCAGTAATATAATTTTATTGTACTTATTATATTGATAAATTAATGGCTCAGCAAACAGAAATAAACTTGCTAATATATATACTCAAGCTATGTGTGTATTATTCACTTTCGCACACACAGCTGAGATTGTCTTTCCATGGACAAGGCATTTACAAAATAATCTAAAGAAATAACTTTATAAGTCATAATAAAACATCTTCTGAGCTTTCTACGCTAGAATGAATGAAGAAGAAACAATGATTTAAAAACAATATTAAAATTTACACATATTTTTAGTTCAGATTTGTACTTTCATCATAATTTGCTTTGACCCCATAACTTCCATTTTCTTGCTCTATAGGATATTTTGCCTTCCATGTTTTTCTGTGATTGGGGTTTTTCATGGCTGTCCTCATTATCAGTTTTTCTATATAATCATGAAATGGACTTTAAGCTTCTATTTAAAATATTTTTCCTTTTTCCACCTACAAACTTTTGCTCAGTGCCCCACTTTACCACAGCAATAACAAGTGTTTCTATTCTCCTTTGAATATACTGATTTTTTTTCAGGTTAATATTTGGTCATTCATTTTATAGACTGCTGTATTTAGGCTATCATCTGCTTTATTTTTAAAAATATGGGCTTGCTTTAATATAAGCTCATAAGCTATACCTTTTTCAATAGCCATATTATATATTATCTCTGGCTCTGTTAAAAATTGTTGTCTTAGTCTGTTGTCAGATATATGTCACAACAGCTGATCAAGGAATATTTCATTGATAAAATCATTCTACTCACAATCTTTTGTCAATTCTCTAAGGGTTGCATCATAATCTTTAATTTTCTCACACTTTGCTTCCTTCCTATGGGTAGGGACTAAAATAATTCATTTAATTTCTTTACTATTCCTTCATATAGTACATCGTCTATTAATGCAGGTTCATATATGTTAGCTATTTCTATGACGTTCCTACCTGAAAAGAATGAGTACTGCTACCTTGCATTTATAGTCCTCTATTCCATTTAATTTGGAAACAATTCTCAATTTGAGGTATGTACAATTTGGCAGCATTGCTTATATCGAATTCTGAGATATAACTTTGTCCAAATGTAGACATTTTTTTTTTCTTTCTTTACAATTGTTTCTGATTGCCAAAATTATAATTTGACTGCCAATTTCCCTTATGACAATTTTAATCACTATTTGGACCAATATTATTTCTATAACTGATTGGAACTGTGACTGAACCAATTTCCCTTATGACTAAATTCAAAATGCAATTGCACCAACAATAGCAATGTTTTTTGCTCCTAATTCCATTATATATATAAAAAAAAAACATTTTATTTAGGAGTAAAAATGCAACTAATTTTCATAGTATAATGGAAAACACAATAAACCAGTGACTCAAAATGTTTATAATTACACTATTTTAATTATAGAATATTTACATAATCCAGTTACTAAACGGCCTTTGAGGTATACTAAAACATAAGATCGGTGCAATCTGTTTCAAAATCTCTAGTTGGCTTGGTGACATACAGAAGCCAAGATCCTTGGAAAAGATGTCCTCTGCAATCTTCCACTGCTTCAACTAGTTTCCAAATGAAGAAAAAAGAGCACGTTTTCTGTTCTGCTACAGATTTTATCCTTTTCACTTCTTTTGTTGTTTGTGGAGTATTTTAGCCAATGGAAACGCTAAACATGCTAAGTTTATTCTTAACACATTAGTTTAGTTTCAAGTCAGTACATTTAATTATAGTTCGCATTAATTAAATTTCTTTTCATAATGGAAATTTTCCATTTGGTAATGATCTTTAATATAATATTTTAAATAAACTACAATCATTTTAATATATATTTCAGTTGTAATACAAATTTTTGATAAATAAAAATAAGTGATTTACACTTCCATTTGCAGCAGATACTTAAAAAAATATCAAAACCTTGCTGTATTCATATAACATATAAAAACCTTTAATACTATTTTAATTATTTGCTATGGTAGATCTTTAATATTTTATAAAATTTCCATCATGATAGAATAAACTCCTAGAATATTATTGAATTTACTATGTAGATATAAGAGAAATATTTTACTTCAAAGCCTAAATCAAATGATAAATATTAACAGCAGAATTTCCATAAAATGTGTCATGCTGAAAAGTATTTTGTTTAGAGTAATTTCTTAGATAAAATTCTCATAAATATTTAATTGACTAAAAATATTAGTAATGAAAATTTCAGAAAAACAAAATTTAAATTATCAAATTACTTACATATCTGTAAAACGATTTAATATACTTCTCCTAAAAACGTAATAGCCTAAAAACGATTTACTCGCTGACGAAGATTTATTACTTTCGTCGGCCATGAATATGAGGGCAAACCTCGAAAGCGCTTGGCCCATTTAATAGTTTTAAGCGAAATTTGTTTTGTTTATTTGGAAGCTTCTTCGTCAGCGAGTAAATCATTTTTAGGCAAATTACTTACAGTAAATGCAAAATTAAAATAATAAAGTTTTGTTTTTAAATTTTTTTTTTAATGCAGTGAGATCTGCAATAATAAAAACTTTTCTCATTAAATTAAAATTTATACTACAAATGTAAATACAAACAATGAATACTAGAATAGGAGACATTTTTGTCACAGAATACTTAAGTTACCAATTTACGCTTGCCTGCATTTAGCAGAGAACACATATTGTATTTATTATTACTTTTTAATAACTGTGCTACATACATTTAATAAATTTTGGCCATAACTGATAAATATTGTTGTGAAAAAAAGAAAAAGCTACAAAACTATTAATGAACAAAAATGATATAAAGGAAGACCATTGGTTGATATAAGATATGTGTATGCAATACACTTCAGGGTTTATCTGAAATGCTGAATTTCACTAACGGGAAAATTTTCAAACAAAAAAAAAAAAAAAAGTATAGTGATTTTTTTTATTAATGTAAGCTTGTTCTTGCTTTCAGAAGATTGTTTTTAAATTTCACAATGAGTTTAATAGGGATAATCGAAAAAATTTCCAAATAAAAAATCTATAATGCTATCAATTGACAAAAATGCTGTGAAAAATGAATGCCACTGGTTATCATAGGATACATTAATGATAATATTTCAGAACTTTTCTGAAAAGCTGATAATTTTTTTAGGTAACTGGATGCATTCAATTATTTTTTGTTAAAATAAAAACAACAACAACAACAAAATTCACAGCCACAAGAAAACGCAAATGACTTTCACAAGCATAAGTTTATTTTTGCTTTTAGAAGATTGATTTTAATTTTCACTACAAGGCAAAAAACACCACAAAAACAAACTTAGAATGTAGCAAAAAAAAATTTTTTTTTTTTCAAATAAGAGAGCAGTAAATCGGTATGACTATGGCTAAATCAATATTCAACAATTTTTTAATAGACTAAGTTTGTTTTATTTTACACTTTCATAAGCTTTCAGTTTTTCATTAAAATAAAACTGTACATATATGTGCAACAATTAATTTTACAAAATTTTTAATTTTATATTTAATTTTTCTTTTGTTCTAAGCTAGAAGATGTAAGAAATAATCTGGAACTAATCTTAATCTGTTCATTGTAGCAAACTTTATTGTAAATAAATTTAGACTGGAAAAGTCTACATTTAAATTTTTTTTCTTTATTAAAAAAATTTTTCTTATGTAAATTTAATAGAGCCTCGAACTATTTAGTTAGTGTAAAATAGGTTACAGTTACAAAAAAAAAAAGATTGGAAAACAATGGTTTATAAGATTCTAATATTTCAAATAATAAAAACTAACTTTTGCTATATATTTTTATTTTTATAAAGCAAGTCACATGACAAGTCATGTGAACAATCTTAAATTTCTCATGGTTTTACATACATATTGGAAGAATATGAGACAATGTTTCAGATTGATCAACTTGTGATGTTAAAGAAAAAATACTTTGATATACTATTATTTTACATTTTATTATAATATATATTTTCACATTTAGAAATGTAAAAACTATTTTGATTAATATTCAACATTAATTTTAAATATATTTGTTGGCACTTATAACTACATTGTTCATATAATTTTTTTATTATTCATTACCAATTCTGTAATGAGGCGTAACTAGTTGAGTAACTATTTCTCATTTGCATATATGCACTATTTATAATTAATAAATTTGCATGCACATATATCATTTATAATTAAATCATATTATTTATTAAATACAAAACAATAACCTGTTGAAGACATTTTAGATTCATAAGACATCTATATATATATATATATAATTAAATAAAGCATAAATGCTCATTTGTATGATGAATATTCATAAATGCATGCAAAATAAATAGGAAAAAATATTTATAGACTGATTTTACAATATTCCTGAACAATAAAAATAAAGATAAATTCTACCTTCTTTGGTGGTGGAGGTTTTTGAGGCTTGCCAACATTTTGATAGACTGCTTCATCTACTCGACCAACATTCTGGTAGGTGGTTTCTTCAGACATATCTGAAAACAAAATAAAATTAACCAAAACATAAAACAGTATGGGGACTAATATTGAACTATCAAAACAACACTATCACATCTTCTTAGTATGATAAATTAATCCTAGATTCTATAGATATGTATCATATTATGTACATTTTTATAAAATATTTTCAGAAAGTGTAATACTGTTGCTTTTCTTCTTATAATTATTTTATTTTATTGAACACTTTATTTCTATACTTGTAAGTTAAAATTAAAAAAGAACTCATCATTGCATAAAATGAAAGATAAAAACACAATCCACAAAACTCCATAATTTGTGGTACTAAGATGATTCCAACGGCAAATATGCTTGCATTGTGTTAATAACCCCTTCTGGGATTTAGTGCATGATCCATTCAAGAACTAAAAGGTTCTTGAACACCTGAGTAAATTAATAAACAAAAAAAGATTCCCAGTTTGGCCAATTGAAACTTTGTAGAGACCTCCCAAACAAATGATCATAAAATTGTTTATTCATTTTTTATTTATCAGTAAAATGGACTTTCAAAAATTAACATACACATTCATACGTATATGTATAAAAATTAATGTTTTTAACTATAGCATATCCTAATGACTTAAGAGCTCTAATGAGTTCATAAGTTTATAATAAGGGCTACAAGCAATGGCCGATTACGACTGATGATGATCAAGTATTATCATTCTATTACCTAATTACTTTGCCTGCCTTCAAGCAAAGGACATTCACACAATTATTTATGGTAAATGATAGTAATGAGATTCAATGATATACAAATACTCACAAACTCTGGAAACAAAACAAAAATGAGATATTCAAAATTTATTCAATACTTTTTTTTTGCAATTCTTAATTTCTTCAATTTAAATGTCATTCCTTTTCCACATACATAAAATGTCTATTAAAGATTGTATCTTAAGAGATATTTCTGTACAAAAAAAAAATGCTGGAAAAACTACCTTTAAAAAACACAGTATTCAATGAAAACTAATATTATCTTTTGACTTTGTGCTAACAGATTCAACTGCTTGTTCGGTAAATACACACGAAAACGTGTGTTACATATATATACACATTGAAATATCATTGTTTTGCAGAAATCAAAATCAATCATTATCATAGGTGAATAATTTCTATTATTAGATAATGGGGCAAAACTTTAATCGTATTCGATATATATATATGCAGTAAAAATATCGTTCATCCTTCCATTCGGTGTTAAAAGTAATTAGAGGTCAGTTCCTATTTTACGTAAGGATAGTATAATTAAAATATTAAGCTGTCAACAGGGGTATGTGGAGATTTAAGTGTTTGATAACTCTAGATCATCTAAAATGTAAAAGTTAATAAGTAAGGGTGATCTTAAATTTCTGTTCTAATGGATAGATTGATAAAAACTAAAAAAAATAGTATATATATATATTCATTTCATTTTTGAGATTTAGCACATATACTGTAAAAACAAAATAATTTTTAAAAAAATAAAACACTTCAAAGTGTAGGGAATAGCATATAACTTGACAAATCCATAATCTGGAATTTGAATCCAGATAGAACTTAAAATATTTTCAGTAAATAAGCACACCTGTAATTTTTTTTCTACTCATACCATAGCCAACCCAGTTAGCTGCTTTATTATTTATAAATATGTGAGTAGCAAATGTTAGCTATTTTACTGAAATAATTTGTAATTACAAAATTTTATCTTAATTTTACTTTCAAAAATCAGTTATATAAGGCTGCTACATGAGTAAGAGGCACCATGTAAACTAAATTCCATCTCCTTTAGTGCAACGAACAAGTCTTCCCGAGGGTGGTGCAACTGCACAAGACCTCACAATTATCAAGGCCTTGGGCCTGCATAAGCTATATCTTTTGTGAAAATCAAAAAATAAAACATTTTATCACATGCTAAGCGAAACTACATTTCATATAAACAATTTATTAAACCTGCTTCAAACACTTTTTAGCAAACTTTTATTTGTACATAAGAAAAAGTGTGATTTTGATAAACTACATTTCCTTTTTTTGCCAAAACTCTGTAATTTGTAAAACCTATAATCAATATCACATGCAAAGTAATACAATTGTAGAAATACTCATTAAGGATTATGCAGATTTTTCAATTACATTTACCTACATGTTTCACAATGCTCTGATCATATTAATCAGAAATCAACATAGGTCAAAAACAATTATCTTTATTTAGTATTTTTATCTATTGAATTAAAATTTGCAAAAAAATTAAATTAGGTTGATATATTAAAGTGCAATAAAATATTGAAGAAAATAAAAAATATTTTTCTGCATTATATGTATTTTATTTTCTCAAATATTGATTTAAAACCATATTAATTATTTATAATAAATAAGTAATTATTTCTCCATTATAAATACCAATTTATGCAACTTTAATATATCTATATTTCCAAGATTTTTTTAAAAAAATATTTAAATGTTTTTTTTATTATGTGATGTCTATGAAATAAAATTATTTAATTAAAACAAAATTAATTCTATATAATTATTTTAACTTTTACTTTTTTATTTAGATATGATTTTGTTGGCTGCAATATGATAAATAATGATTATAAGTTGACTCTAATCAATTAGTTAAAAATAACTCTTGCTTTTTACTTAGATTTCATTTGGAATCTGTCATGCATAACTTGTTATGTTTTATATTAATGTTAGCTTCTCAAATATTCATTCAATAGTAGAATATTTACACTACTTCATGATTTAATGTTTTGAATGCTTGTTATTTCAGTATAATAACTTAATCATTCTACATAACCCAATATCTTGGGATTTTAAGAATTTACATTACATTTACTTAAGGGAGAAATTTTTCACACTTCTAGTATCTATTTGATAAATTTTTAGATATATTTATTGCACTTTCTTTTATTTAATAATAAATTATAATAACTAAAAAATATATAAAAAATTAGTTTCTTTCATTAGAATAGATAAAGAATTTTGTAGGCACTTTCCCAATATAGTGGTTACAAGTAATATCATGTGATTGTTACAATTAATAATGACATTAAATGGTAATAATGTTTTGATGAAAAGTGCACAATAATATTTTATAAAAAATTTGTTTTTTTACTAATTCTTTTTTCCTTAGATTTGGCTGTTGTGTATTTGGGAGTTGCTAAATAATAAATTCCACAATAGTCTAAATCCATGGAAAAGCAGATTAGTAAATTACTTAAAAAAATTATATAAGTATCAAAAGAAAGATAATATTAGTATTAAAAAAAAGGAAAGATAATGTCGGTATTTTTTTTTAAAAAGCACAAAATTACACCAGAATCTATCCCCAAATCTCACATTTCAGTATCTGGTACTCTAACACTTCAGCCATACTGAGAAAGAACTTAAAAACATGGCTGATAAATTAAATTACATACTATATATAATTATTATGAAATAATATTTTAAAATAAATTTATTTTTAAATAAATTATTAATGGTAATGTGTCATTTTTAAATATAAATTAGGATGTTTAAATAAAAGTAATTCAGAAATCTAAATATTTTCATTTACATATAAATTGTAGTTATTATTAGAATATTTTGAACAATTGTCACAAGACTGAGTAAAAAAGATGACCTTCAGGCTGACATAGGAAATGATTGATCTAAATAAATAAAATATAAAAGAGGGCGAGCTGGTGCCGACATATATGACAGTAACTATGTAAATGTTAGCGTTAATAGTATCTAGAGCAACATAGATGGAGACTTATCTGAAAACAACTAGTTAATGAACAAAAGAAAAGCTGAACGGGCAGTGATTGCAGGGTTGAACTTTTATGAAAATACAATTGTGACATAGAAAAGATGCCAAGACTATTTTTAGACATTGGAGGACAATCTTTATAACTACTTTTATAGCAATGTATCACTCTTATAAACATATGTAACAATAATAAAGTCATTACTTTAATAAAAAGTAATTATTTCATATTTAAATAAAAAATATTTGCAATCAGAACATGTTTCTAACAGTAAAGTGATTCAGAAATGTAAACATTTTCATTTACATATAAATTTTTATTATTTATAACGGAAAAATGCATCTATCTACTGGATGTAGCAAACTTGTAAAGTATATAATATTTAATATATTTCTAATAATTGTCACAACAACAAATAAGAGTAGTGCTTTTATATTTAAATAAAAAAGGTTACCATAAAAAATATTTGCAATCAGAATGTATTTCTAACAATGAAGTGATTCATAACCTAAACATTTTCACTTACATATAAATTTTATTAATTATCAGGGTGATTTAGCACATCCATTGATAGAATGCCTTTACGCCCTGAACAACATGCATGCCCACACAAAGTGACCCTGCAGTATACCATAACTGCAGTTTTTTTAAAAAAATAAACAAATATAAAAATCTTTTAACCAGATCTTACATATACTGGAAATTATAATTACTGTTAAGCACTTTAACTATGTTTAAAATATCTAATTTGAACAGAGTTAAGTATAAATACACTGCAATACTAGCAGATAATGTGTAGAAAGATAATCCTTTTTGTTGTCAAAAAACAAATATAAGCACATATTATTTTATTTAAATAAATTAATGGCATGCTTCAAACATTATAACCTTTATTATATCTATTTGGGAAACAAAAAACTCATATAAATCATAATAAATACATGATTGCAGACAAATACTGAAAGCACAGACACAATCACACATACATATATATATAGTATTAGTTGTATATAATAAAACAAATTTGTAAAATTCATAGTTACAACATCTCATACTACACATGTCAAATATTTACATACATATGAGGTCTATAAGACATAAATAAAAAATAATGAGGTATCAAACAAATAAATACTGAGCAACATTTTTTTGAAAACAATTATTTTTCGTAATTCAGTAAATAAATAGACTAAAGATATAGTCTCATTTTTTAAAGTTAAATCTAAAAACAAAACAAAACTTAAGATCCAATTCTAAATATAAAAAGTGTATAATGCTCTACACAAATGAACTCAGCAGTATCATGATGTTATGGACTGATTGCTAATGAATTAAAAAAAAATCTGCTTGATCTCAAGAATGTGAACACTTATCCTGTCATTTGGATATTTGAATGTCACATCACCTCCCAAGCAACCAACCACATAATTATTAGTAGTACAATTTAGAAATGCTGCACTGAACATGTAAGAATGTTATATTCTTTGTCTGATGGCATGGTGAAATAATTATTAGTGACAATATGTCATTGCTTGTCACCTACTTAAAGTTGTTTATTCAAGATTCTTAATAATTAGATACATCACAATTTTCAAGGAGTCGTTTACATTACTAAGATTTATGCTTTAAATATACGATGCTGAAATAAAGTATGTTTAAAGAGAACCAAGCAATGACTAACTATTACCAATTATAATAATACATGTCTATTTGTTAATGGATATAAAAAAAGAAGTCAATATATATACTTAAAATATTCTCACAAATATTTCAGATCTTAAAAAAAATATTTTGGATTTTCAAATGCTCTACACAGAACAATATTATTTCCTTTTAGAGATGCTACATCCTTTTATCTCTTTATGAGAGAAGGAAATAATTTTGAAAATCCTGTTAAAAACAGGATTAATTAGAAACTTTATTGATTACAGATTTGACACTATTTACTTTCCTTCCATAAATAGGAATTTAAACATATAAACCAAACCACCAATGAATTCTCTATAAATAAGGCTAATAAACGAAAACAAGTTGTACTTTGAATTCATTTTTAATGAAAATGCATTACACACAAACAAATATTATTTACTCACACAAATACTATCAAGACTTAAATTTTCATCCAAAAAAATTCACATTGCATGACCAAATTTTTGTTAACAAAAAAAAAACGGAATCATTATTTATTCATTAAAAACCACATATAAATATGTAGAAATAATGAAAATTAAAAATTAACACGTTATCACATGATCACTATTTCTTATGCTTGCTTACAACTGTTATTAAAACAGAAAAAACTCTCCATACAGTATTGCCACTCAGTGCAAACCAGAGTAATCAATGTATGCCAGAAGGCTTGGCATAAAATCTCCATTTAGTGCCTAATTATCAAATATCACCAGACTAGTTTCTGGCTTGTGTTGTTCATCAGTGAGGAACCTTGGATCTGAGAGCACTGCACCTAGATCTTAGGATCTAATGCAACCCTCCAACAGTCACCTTTTATCTTTACATAACTACAAAACTTTGAGTCTTAAATTGAAAACACAATATATTGAAAACACTATAATATTTTTAATCCAAGCTCATTAGCTTATATAGTCATATAGATCTGAACTCAGTTCAGTACCTATACATTTTGGTGTTTTTGGTTCTTTAATAACCATAGCCACCACTATCCTATTAGGCAGGATTGGTTTTAGGCCAATAAACATCACATGATCACCATTTCTTATGCTTGCTTGTAACAGTTATTAAAACAGGCAAAACTCTCCATATAGTATTGCCACTCAGTGGATGCCAGAATGCTTGTGCATAAAATACCCATCTAGTGCCTACTCATGCAACATCCCCAGACTAGTTTCTGGCTTGTGGCCTTCATCAGTGAGAAACGTTGGATCTGAGAGCATTGCTCTTAGATCTTAGGATCTAATGCAACCCTCCATCAGCCACCTTTTATCTCTACATAACAAAACTATGAGTCTTGAAAGCACAATAATATTTTCAATCCAAGCTCATTAGCTTATAGTCATATAGGTCTGAACTGAAAAACTATGAGTCTTGAAAACACAATAATATTTTCAATCCAAGCTCATTAGCTTATAGTCATATAGGTCTGAACTCAGTTCAGTACCTATACATTTTGATGTCTTTGGCTCTTTAATAACCATAGTCACCACTATCCTATTAGGCAGGATTGGTTTTAAGCCAATAAACATCACATGATTACCATTTCTTATGCTTGCTTATAACTATTAAAACAGGCAAAACTCCCCATATAATATTGCCACTCAGTGCAAGCCAGAGTAAGCAAGCATAAGAAATAGTGATCATGTGATGCTTATTGGCTTAAAACCAATCATGTCTAATAGGATAGTGATGGCTATGGTTATTAAAGAATCAAAGACACCAAAATATATGGGTACTGAACTGAGTTCAGACCAATATGACTATATAAGCTAATGAGCTTGGATTGAACATATTGTGTTTTCAATTCAAGATTTGTAGTGATGTAGAGATAAAAGGTGGCTGCTGGAGGATTGCACTAAATCCTAAGATTTAGGTGCAGTACTCTCAGGTCCAAGACTCCTTATTGATGAAGGCCACAAACCAGAAACTGGGGATATTGCATAAGTAGATACTACATGGGGATTTCATGCACAAACCTTCTGGCATCCACTGATTATTTTGGCTTGCACTATGTGGCAATACTGTATGGAGAGTTTTGCCTGTTTTAAATTAAATTATCAATATATAAAATTTATATAACTAAAGAGTAATACAGTTCACTTCAGGGCATATATATATACACACACACACTAATTCCTCCAATCAAAAATAGTGAAGTAAAAAACACTAGGCTTTCAAATTGCTGTTTTACAGATGAACATCAATTAGAATTTTAAATATATATATAAATAGCTCGTCTTACCTAGCCTGGATTAAATTCAGCACATTAGATGTAGCAGATGAATGAACAATCATTATACTCAAAAATATTTTGCATACATTATTATTTAATAATATTACAGCAATGGTTTATAATTTATTTTGGCCATGAATATGAGGGAAAAACCTCGAAAGTACTATGCACACAGCAGTTACTTGTAAATGAGTATAGCCATTCCAATTTCAATGGAGGAAAAAAAAGATAAAAAACTGATCTAATGATATGTTTAGCAATGACTCCACAAACCAATCTTAGTATAACAAATACATTCACATATAAAATATGCTGGTCCATTGTTTTGTTTATTTGATATTTTGCACTGCTGTCTTTTAATCTCTTCAGCAGAAATATTTCTTTCTGAAATATTTCAATGTCATGTCTAATTGTAGCTTTTCAACATATTCTATTTTTTGTCATACCTGCACAATGGAATCAATCAACATTGCATCTTTTTATAATAATTTTTAGATAATCTTATAATATAAACAAGATCTATCTCTCTCACAAAAACTATTCTCTAGTTCATGATAAACCAATCTTTTAAGAAAACTTGCATTGTTAATTAATTTTACATCTCCAATCCAACAAAGGTATGATTTTATAATAACATATTTCTATAGCATCACATCCAGCAACCTGAAGCACATGCCAATTGGTTTTATAATCTTGCCATTGTATTTTTAAAATTTTATAGAACATCTTTAAATGAAAGTTTCTACTGCCTTTATATTGCTTTGACAGTTTCTTTAAGTCTCACATATAACAAATTAGCTAAATAAGAATTCTGTATACAATTAAAACTTAGAAGAAATAGTTATTATTTCTCTTGATGAAATATGTTTAACTTATGGAAATCAGCAGCATGTTGGAGTCTATATTGCAACTAACCATTTAAGTCCATCTTTATGCTTATAAAACTACCAAAATATTTAAATTGGTTTCCATTTTCAAGTTGAAACTAAAAGTGAGTGAGAATTTTTCTTCCATTTCTGGCTGATTAAAGCTGGAGTTTTTTTGGACCATTAATTATTAAATCAAAGCTTTTATATGCTGCATTCAAAATATTGAATATATTTTGAAGATCATTTTTTAAATTGGCAAAAATATTTATCCAGAATGCAAGAACATTCTTGTTCTTGCTTTTAACCAATTCAGATTAAAAATGCTATTATTAAACCTACATCATACCTAAATGCTCATTTTATTAAGCTACTCGTTAACATTTGAAAAGATCACTATAATAAAAGTTGAAAACAATGTAGGAACAATTGCATAACCTTGTTTAACATTAGACTTCTTTTAAATTGTTCAAATGTTCCACTTGTAGTAATAACACTTCCTTCTTCTCATTCCATCAAAGAGAATTTGTTTAACATGAATAAATTTTGATGAACAATTAACTAATTTCAAACATTATAGGCCTGTTTGATTAATTATATATATATAAAGTAATTGTCTGTATATATTTATTTACTTTTAGGTTGATAATAGTTAAAAATGATTATGAATCATGTAAAAGTATTAAGACTTATTTTTATATATTCAAAAAGTAACTTTGGCCTTATTATACTTTACCAAAAATTTCCTACTAGTTATTTAATTAATAAAAAATATTTTAATAATAAAAGAAATCGGAATATTTCAAAATTACAGCTACATTAAAACAGAAAACATATATCTCAAACAATTTGTTACTTCTTTCATTAGTCCAATGCAGATATCCATAAGTGGAATTAATTCTGAGAAAAACTTTTTGATTTTCCGATATCAAAAAGTGTGTTATTCAATCAATAACTGGTAGCAAAGTTCCTGCTACAACTCCTTATTGCACAAAAATAAATACATAAGAACTGTAAATGTGTAAATGCTTTGTAAGCAATTAATTAAATACATAAATTTCCTCATTTCCACTTAGTTTTAATTAAATCCTGAAATATTGCATTGTATAAGTTAATTAAAAATTAACTTTAAATTCAAATTATTACTGTCACATAAAATAAAAATCTTTACATTGAATTTTTTTATAATGTATATATATTGTGTTCATGATTTCTATTAATTGAATAATTTTATACCACTAATATAAAATAGACAATCTTATAGTTAGTAGAAAATATAATAAATAACTCCTAACATTGGTTTACCGAAACATAATAAAAATAAATGTTTTAGTTTTTTTTTTGTTCACAAGATATGCTGTTTTTATAAATATATATATATAAGACTTTATTTTAGTATTGGGTGCCATATTCAAACTATAGGCATTATATATAGAAGACAAACAAATGTGAAGGCAGACTGTGAACATTTAATAAGCAGTATCCTGATAATAGCATGTGATATTAGTCCATCAGATAACATCGTTGTTGACTTGTAAGTTGATGTTTCATTAAAGAGTAGATACTGATATACAATCTCCTTTCTGAACTCTTTTTACTTTATTGTATTCAGATATTTAGACATATAAAATCTGGTCACCATGAAAAGAAAATCTCATGTTGTGGAGTTGGGTGTTTGTATAATCAAATTTCCATCCTTTACTTATATGGACAGAAATTCAAAGAATTATGTACATCTTACATTCTGAAAAAACAGTAATGAGAATAAATTTATCAGATTAGACAAGAAAATACATCAGTAATGAGTCATTTGAGTCAGGAGTTTCATTTGGCAGATGACATTTTCGTCGGGTAGACCTGAGAACGATTTTCTACTCTACAAATATAGGATCTAGAAAAAAGTGAACTTTAGCTCAACCCTAAAAAAATTTTTTTTATGGATATAGAGAAGCATTATATATATAAAAAAAACACATGGTAAGTGCAACCTTTGCCATCCCCAATGACTGTGATTTGAACCTGAATCATATTAAAATTGGACAATTTTTCAGATTCCAAATAGATTTATGATTTTTTTTCTCAAAACTGCTTTAAGATAGACATCTAGCATAGATTGGTAAATGAATATCTAAGCTATTCTTAGCAAAAAGATAAAACAAAGATATTTATCCTTTATTAGTATGTAATCACTATTTATTGTTAATAAAATTTTTATTGAGATGAAGATAAAACAAAGATAAACAAAAAAAAACCACTTAATTAAAACCTTAATTATTAGACAGTTGGAAAGCCTGCTGATCAGTACCAGATTTTTCACTGACCCTGTATGCAGACTCGTGAAAATGTATCCCCAAAATTAAATTATTAATATCTAGCCAGGAATATATTAAGTCAATATATATAAAATAGCAAAGATATATAAATTCCTAAAATAAAATAAAAATTATTTTTAGAAATGACTTTATGGCAAAATAAATTTAAAAAAAAAATTAAATTTAATAAGAAGTATTAATAGTAATAAAGCAGCGAAGCTATATTAAAAATTTACCTTTGTTTTTACCTTTCTTTAACATTGAATAAACTGAAAGAAAGAAATAAAGATTAATCACCCAAAGCTAAAAAAATATTATTTTTTAGGATACTAAATACTAATGTAATTTTAGACATATGTAAAAAAAAAACAAAAAAACATTTAAATCACATAAAAAATCTAAGAATTTCTCTCCATCTCTTAGAAGGTTAAAAACAATTATCATGTTAACATTAAACAGTGAAATAATGACAATTTTAAATTTATTTTTATTTTTTTTGAGAGAGAGAAGATACATTAATATTAGTAACATATTTTGATATGCACAAAAGCTATGTATTGAGGTGAACCCTCCCACTTTAAAAAGAAACAAAAACCCACGATTCATAAAATTATATATAAAAACTTCTCTTCAAAAAATACACTTCTTTTAATTTTCAACTTAAAAGTATCATACATAATCAAAAGCCAACGTGATCATTTTAAAAGAAAAAAAAGGATCGTACAGTTTCATTAGCGCTGCAATTAAGTCATTTAAAATAATAAATTCAAATAATAATCTAAAATGAAAGAAAATATCCTTTTTTTTTTTTTTACAAACTAATAATATCCACAATATCTACAAAATATTAAAATAGTCCCAAAATAGAGAATTGACCAATGAATATTATGTCTACAAAAAAAGACCACACAATTTTGACGCTAGGCCAAATTGCTTCTGCCTAAAAATCAGTTATATTACAAAATTAAATTAACACATTGTGCGTACAAAAACTGCAGTAATTTGAAATCCTAAACAGAGTACTATATAGTATTACATTTAATAAATCAATGATAAAAAGTGTTTGACTTTTAAATTCAGAAATTTATATATTTATATAGATACATAAGCTAAATGTTATGTACCCATACAATTAGATGAAATAGTCTGTAAATAATTCCCTTCTGAGCAAACTTTCTCCAATAGCTTCTTTAGAGAATAATGATGAGGGTGGTACTCACCAAGATTGCCAATTGCTGGATGGTGAAGTTTTGAGCCGTTTTCCAACTTTAATTTAGCCTATAGCTAAAAGTAGGTAGATAGCAAACAATATTAAATGGTTATCAGATTAACTATGGCCAGTAAAATACAAAAAAAATCCTAAGCTGGATGGAATTTCTTTTTAGGCTTCTATCAATTTTAACAAATCTGGATTTGAACTTCAAGTTATGAATGTCAGTCAGATGTGTTTCCTGTACACTATGAACCTACTATATATAATTATATATACACACATTCAAATAACCATTTCTTTGTTGCTGACAGTCATTCCCCAGGAAAAATTAGTTTAGATAGGAAAGGGGGAGGGGGTGGATAAGAAAAGTAGGCAATATACAATATTCATAACCTTGAACCCTACAGAATTTTGATCCATTTTATTAAATAGAGTTATGCTTAATCTATAGTCTGGTTGATATCCTGTAATCATACTGAATCTTGCTTCTGGCAAACTTGGTTGCATCTTTCCAGTTAAATGAGAAGAAAAAAACTGAACTAATAAATAAAAACCTGACTTATTAAAGAAAAAAGTAAATACACTCTCCATAATATATATATATAACTGTCTTTTAATGAAGATAACACCCAAATAAAATTTCAAAATAAGCTGTCCTGTCACACAAAATCATTACTATTAATAATCACAGTTTAGTGTAGTAGTGAACTGGTAACTCGGGATTGATTTTTGACTGACTAATGCAAATTATGAAAAAAAAAGTCTCAGTTCAATTAACAGAAATTAATGGGCTCAACCTGCCATCATGGTGTTCTAGTATGCCAAATGCAATAAAATATGACCTTCATTGTTGGGCAGGTGTGAAAGTGTGTCATATATTCCTATGTACTAGTATCCTGTTGGTTTTTTAATAAAAAAAATTATTTAGGACAGTAGTGGTAATAAACTTGGATCATATGTCAAGCTATCATTTTAGTGCTCAAACACCACAATCTTTTGAGCAACTAACCAATAGATTTTAAAAAAAAAATGTAATAAAATGAATATTAATAAATGCAATTACA
This sequence comes from Epiperipatus broadwayi, assembly GCA_028023455.1. Taxonomy (NCBI): domain Eukaryota; kingdom Metazoa; phylum Onychophora; class Udeonychophora; order Euonychophora; family Peripatidae; genus Epiperipatus; species Epiperipatus broadwayi. The sequence goes on from JAQFVV010006334.1 coordinate 3,058,666, forward strand.
AAACAATTCTTAACTAGCTAAATATTTATAATCATCATTATCACTTTCAATCCATAATTCCCTCTATATCATACTTCAGCTAATTTTCTTATCCATCCATCCATCTCATTCTAACCTTTTTCTAGGTCTCATAAAGTCTCCTGAGCTTCAGTAAAATTTTAATCACATACCTATTATCATCACATCAGACTGATTTCTCTTTAACTTCTTAATTCAACTGATGATGTTACTGCTGCTTATTCTGTCAATCATGTTTTTCATATATGATTGCTCCTTTTTAAATCCAAATGAATACCTTTCCAAACTTTGTTGGTGATTTCAATCTCTATACTTTTCTTGTATCAAGTATCCAAGTTTACAATCCATACTTTAAGCATAGGTAAACATATTTATTTAAAAAATGTTTTCTTTTTCAATCAGTTTTAATGATGTTCAACCATTATTGTTTCCATCTATATTAACTAATTTATCTAGTAAACATGGAATTAATCATAGATTTGAAACTTGGACATAATACTTTTAATAGAAATAGATTAATGTTAAAAGGCTGTATATGAGTAAAGGACTTTAAATGCATTTATAAGTAGGTAAAATGATTTGTAAATAATTCAGCACAAAGCAAAGATCTAACAATCCCATCTCCATTCTGAGATTACGTAAAACTATCACATAAGTATATATGATTAGTATATACATAATTTCTTTTTTATATATAGTTGTTTTAATAAAATTAAAACAATTAAAAATAATTATTTTCAATTGTTTGGTATAAAACTATTGTTTAAACTAAAATTCATTAATCAAGACATTGAAATAGAGATAAGCCCAAGGTCAAGTCGCAGCTTAGCAACTAATACAAAGAAAATGAAATTAAATTTAATTATCAATTATTAATATAATTTACAATTATAGAATGTAAAAATCATGAAAATCAAACGATATATGCAGTACATGCTACCGAAGTTAATTCTACTATAAATACTGAATTAAATAATTTATTAAGGAATTCTATCTTTTGCCAATGTATTAGCCACTATGTACAATAATTTTACTATATTCAAATATAGAATACTTTTAAAAGATAGATTAATAATTTGAATGTTTTGCTTATTGATAAAAGTTTTATTAGAAAACAATTCTAATATCACTCAAATAGAAAAGTAAATAAACTACTCTTTATTAATATTATTCATATTTTCAAAATGAAATTATATAAGTTTTATTAATTAGAAAAGCTTATAAAATCATTCTAATTTGGAATTTTGAAATAGATAAATTTTTTCAGAAAACTTTTATATATTTAAACCAAAATTAATGTAAGAAGATTATACCTATAAAAAAATGTACTGTGAGTAAACACCACTTGTCATAGGATATAATGCTATTATTTTAACCAAAGATAGATGTAATTACTTAAACCTACTGAAATGTCTAAAATTATATAAATTTCATCTATATGATTTAAATGAAACTCCAATTGGTGCTAAAATAATTTGTGGAAGATGTCAACATGATGTAAGAAAAATGTTTTGAAACAATTGGATATCTTGATTGTCTCTGCAATGATGAATGACCAAGGAATAAAAAGAACATTATTTTGCAAATATGGAAATGAATAGGATAATAATATAAAATTTTATTAGAACATATTATCTTCATGAATCATCATTTAAAAATATTTAATTCTGAAATAGATAAATTTCTTCAGAAAACATTTATATATTTAAACCAAAATTAATTTAAGAAGATTATACTTATAGAAAAATGTATTGTGAGTAAACACCACTTGTCATAGGATATAATGTTATTATTTTAACCAAAGATAGATGTAATTACTTAACCCTACTGAAATGTCTAAAATTATATAAATTTCAACTATATGATTTAAATGAAACTCCAATTGGTGCTAAAATAATTTGTGGAAGATGTCAACATGATGTAAGAAGAATGTTTTGAAACAACTGGATATCTTGATTGCCTCTGCAATGATGAATGACCAAGGAATAAAAAGAACATTATTTTGCAAATATGGAAATGAATAGGATAATAATATAAAATTTTATTAGAACATATTATCTTCATGAATCATCATTTAAAAATATTTATCTTTATTTCCTTTATTACCAAATTCTGTTTGCTATTGGAATAATTCATTGAAGAAAAACTAAATGAAGAAGAGTAGAAGATCATGAAATCAAATATTTTTTTTGTTAGATATTTAATAAAATTTTGGTATTCTATGAAAATGACTTGACTGAGGTATGAACTGAGGTATAAAAGTAAACTTAATATGAAGGTAAGATTTTACCATTCTTCATATTGGATTTATTCATGACATGATAGAACTTTGTTGTTACTAACTTAATTAATATGATGTTTGTTTGTTGTTAGTTGTGTAAATGACTAATAACTTGTATAAAAGATTTTATATTTTTTTAATGATGACTATACATAGGAATGGTCTCATGAAATCAGAATTCTCTCATACGGATTGCATAATATAATATTACTATTTATTTGTATATGAATTATAGCATTTTTATAATTCTTTTTTGTGAATTATAAAAATTTATTTATTATGTTATAAATTATTAGAATCTGTTCCTGTGATGAGATACATATCTACTATAGGAATATGAGAATGTATTAATTATTTAATATTATGAAATAGTAAAGATGTGAGTAAAGCACTTATGATATTTTTTTTTTGTTATATTAAATAAATTTGGATTGTTATTTGTTAATAAATATTGTTAAAGTTTTATTTAAATTTTAAAAAATTCCTAATTTATTTATTTATTTTAAGAAACAAAATAAAATTAAATACATAAATCCACACACACATATTTATTGTATATCTTAATAACTTGGTTGAAATAAATTTTCAAAAATACGTTGAGATTATATTGAATATTGTTATTGCTATAGAAATTGATGAAAACCACTGAAGAGAGTTAATTGTAAAAACTATCCTGAGTTTAAATTCTGAGCATAAAGGAACAATTAATAAAAACGAAAATTGAATAATTTAGTTTAAATTGTATCTATATTAAATATTTGATATTAAATTATCCTGTTTGAAATTAATTCAATTTTGAATTAAAGTTAAATCATTTTATCCATAGCATCCTTAATGAAGACCTCAAATCTGATTATAGTGAGATGCGACCACCTTGTTCGTTCCTTAGGGAATCCGTACCGTTACATTATAGAGAATGGTGAAAGACAAGGTATTATTTCAGGTCTGCCAACTGCTAAGTAATGAGATTTGAAAAATTTTCCCATCTTTGTTTTCATTTAAGAATTTCTAAGAGACCCATCTACTAACCAGTATTGAATGGTATAACTGATTCAATAAATGTAAAAAAAAAATCCAAAGTCTGATGAGAATCTTATTAATTATTTCAAGTTTTACCTGGCCCATATTCAAAACCAAATTGTGGGCGTTACAGAAGGATGAACTATTATTATACTATGACTCTTATGCACACATATATAAGCAACACACATATGACTTTTTAATAGCAACAAAAATAACAACTACATTTAGACAAAATCTTTTTATATTAAGCTACTACTCAAACTATTGTTCAACTACAAGTTTGATTACAAAACAATTTTAATATATACTCAAACGTTTTCACAGATGATGATTGAACAAGAAATTCCATGATTATTAATCAGTGATTAAAAAAATAAGTTTCTAGTTTTAATTCCAGACAAGAGAATAAGAAATATTGCTAAATATATCTCAAAATCACTGCTAATCAGATCACGAGACAAATCATAATAAAAATCATAACTAATATTAAAGAACTGGTGCTGTCAAATAATCCTATCTAATGTTCAATAAGCATGAGTAAGAAAGTTCTAAATGGTTATTCTAATAGAATGTACATATCAGGAGAAAGAATTTTGTTTTATTACCATCCCCAAAGTCCTCTCGTGATATAGATGATTATCAGAAGTTTTAACTATTTCTAAAATTAAAATACTTTACTAATCAATTACAATATATCCTTATCTTGATGATCATTAATGTAAAATAAATATTAAAAACTAAATTACTACTATTAATAGGACTGGTAGTAATAGCCAACACTGATTTATATATTTTTATTCATGGATAATACTGATCTTTGAAAATATTTAATTCGGTTATCCAGGAAAAAAACATATGCAATGCCGTTTTTTTTTTAATTTCCAATCTGATATAATAAAAAATTGTCAATCCAATATATTGAATTAATATAAGAAATAAATAAATTTAGAACGTGATAAAAATTATTTATAAAATTTATCTATATATGGTATACGTATTTAATATGACGCATCTGTGTGTGTACTTTTAATGAGTGGAATGTTTTATTTATATATAGCGTAAATAAGTATATATATTTAATAAATGAAGAATTACCATATATTTTGATTCTTTTAATAATAACAGTATGAAAAAAAAAAGCATGCTTTATACAAAATTTTCTTCCAACCAGCATGTGATTTGCAACGGAGAATACGCTCTGAACCTCTATAAGGAAATTTTTCATTATATAAAAGAATGTTTAAAAATACAATGTACGTTATATATATATTGCGAAAACCGTTTCAATCGATAATTACATTTTCTCGGCCATTAATTTTAATTCTTAATATATTTTTTATATGCATTAAAAAAAAAATCTGTCTTCTTATCACTTTTAGCCTATTAAAATTCAATTGTTCAAATTATATGAACATTTCTAAAACAATTATATAGAGCCAAACTTAACAAGTAGTCATTCCCAATTGTTAAATTGCATCTGAAAGGGACCATAGGTCTACTAATTACAGCTGGAAAATAATAGAAAGGGAACAATTTTTTCCCAGGTCAGCTTCAGAAAGAAAGTAATAGAATAATAAGGCTACTTAATGAATGGAAAGAAAAGAAATGACATTTCAGGAACAAAGTCAACATTATTATCTGTTGGAGCTAATAGATTTATTAAGGACTCTCAAACAAATTCTTAAAATACACACATACAAAAAGTACTTAAGTCATATAAAAATAGTTCTCATAGTATGAAATAATTATCATTAGACAGGCTATTTATTACTTATAATAAAATCTGTACAATAGAGAAAAGCTGAGTGAATCTTGTGAAATATCAGGGCAAAAATGAAAGAAACAAAAGGATAATAATTAATCATAATTTGTCGACATAAAAAAGAAAAATTTATATTCTGATCTCTTTTAATAAGATTTTCCCAAATTTCCACAAATATTTTAAAAATATATATATCACACAAGATATCTATAAAGTCTATTAAGGGTATGTGTGAATAAGATTTGTATGTATAAACAATAATAAGTTTCTAAATAATAAACATTTAGGCTATTTCTCTTGTGTAGTTATTTGATATTTATATAAGTAAGAGAACTAAGCCTATATTTAGTAAGTAGTTTTATATATCTGATTCAGAAATATTCCCATAAAATGCCTTTCTTAGGGGCAATACTTTAATAATATTGGCGGATGTCTATACTGTGGGAAATATACATCGAATACTAAAAACGATTGCTTCACGAGAAAGCTTTGTGCAATTTGTTATAGTGGTGAACTTTGATTAAAAATTGCAAGATCGATTTTCAGCTGAATAATAAAATAACTTGGAACAGCTTAATGTTAAATCCCCCACTAGAGTGTTCAGACATCACTTGATATTATTATTAAACTATGGGTTCAATATTCATAGGCATATGATACCTACTTCACTAGCAGTAAAAGATGCACCAATTTATCAATCTTGGTTATTCTGAAGCTATTACTCTTCCTTCATACTAAACTTAGAAAATCTTCAAATACTTAAGAAAAAAATTCTTTAAGCTCTGCCTATATTAGAATTGCTAGATCATGTTCACGGAAAACTAATGTACTAAATTCTATTCATTAAGGACAGAATGTCAGTACGATAGTTCATAAACTTATATAGCAACCAAATTTACAGCAACATTAAATAAGATCCATTAATTTAATTTTAATTATTTTATTGCTAAGATAACTAACTATTTGAAGTGTGCTGTGATCACGCAATATGATACAGTGCAGCCATTTTTAATTTTTTTTTAAAAAAGATAATTATCAAATAATTTTACATTTCACTTTATACTGAGTTTATATTTTAAAGTGAAGCAAATAAATAATAAAAACTTATTTTTTTAAAAAAAAAAAACATAAGAAAAAATCCAAGCTGATTAAAATAACATAAATGTGTCATTTAAATCAATTAGGCGTATTAATTACAGATATTGACGTTTTTTCCCTTTAAAACATATATATTCTGAATGACATTTTAAAAATTGCTGCATATTGAAGATTCAATGAAAAATATTACTTAAATAAATCATAATTACATTAAGCAATAAAGTATGGAGTCATGAAAAATTAAAAGCTGCCATAATAATTTGTCAAATAATATAAGCTTCTAAATGTTATGTGAAACTGGATTAATGATATTCTAACAGTACAGGGGTGACATGAAAATATAAATTTTAAAAAGACTTAATATAAAGGTTTATTCTTTTAGTTTGCTGAATCTACATAAACATTTATGATATAATACACAATAATTTAAATTAAATAAAAATTATATTAAAAAAATTACAATAAAATAAATAAACAAAAATACTCACTAGGAACACTATCAGAAGTATTGATGAGATCAGGTCCTGGTGAATTCCTATAATCATGACCATTGGGTTGTAAAAGACTGGTAAAAACAAAAGGCAAGTTGTTTTCCAGAAACAAAAACAATTACTGATTATAGAAGTCAAAAGTGGATGGATGAGTATTGGAGAAAGGAATGATTAGAATGAGGAAATGACGATTACTAAGCACACAAACAAACTTACAAACCCAAAATAGAAGTTAACACAAAAACTGATTACATAATTAAAATAATTAATTTTAATAGTGAAAGGATTGTATGATGTTTTTTTGTAATTCTTCATCTTGGCTAAATAAGAATCAAAATACAATTAATCAGAAAAATGCAATTTTTAATAGATAGAAACTTATTAAATATGATTGGTCTGAACATAGCACAAACATGATTACTGAGAGAGAAAAAAGATAAGCAAATTTGAAAATGATTCCATATAATATCTTCTTCAAAGATAGAGTGATAGTCATAGAAGGTGAAAAGTGTATATATATATAAAGAAAATAAATTTAGCGATGTTAGACTGAAAATTTATAATGGTGGCATTTTATTTGTAATTTACAAGACTAAGTTAATATTAAATCGTGCTACCACACTTCGGAAGGACATAAAGCTGTAACAACAAATAGAAAACTAAATTAAATGGCTGAGCGTTATTAAATATTTTTAAAAAAATTCAAACTTTAAAATTTGTTCAGATACATTCACTGTTAATAATAATGTATAAATCAGTATATAACACAATGTTAAGAGCAGTATTATTCTCTCTTCTTCAAACGTTGCTGGCCTGACCAGTGAGAGTATTAGTATGGAAATCAAATCAGTGACATTTAAATTAATTAATACTGAATGTAAAATTTGTGAATACTGAATAAAGATGATAATCAATCTAGTCTATAGTAGAAATTTTATACACTTATCTGTAAAGATCCTTATTTTTTCTCCATTTTTTCTTTTTAAGGATTTTTTCAAACATTATAATTATTATAAGTAAATAAGCAAATATTTTATTCCTGCATAAATACTATATCTTGGATTGAAGAGGAGAGTATTCATTTATTTAACACTCAAAAGGTGCCTGCTCAATTAGCTTGAAAGGCTGATATTGGAATGAAATATAATTATTATATTAAATTGATTTATAGGATTTTTTATTATCTTGCAAACAATTTTAAATTTTCTTCTTTTTTTTTTTTTTTACTTTTCCCCTTCTGCCTCATATTCTTGAATTTTCCTAATTAAAAATAACTAAACTAACAGATGAAAGTAGTAGAACATATAATTACAAAAAAAAAAGAAGAAGAAAGATTAAAAAGATATGAAAGAAGGTTCAAGACAATGTGTCTGCCTTTGTCATTCATTTTTGCTTTTAAAAGAGAATATGGATTAAATAATTTTTATTTCTTTTGTCTAGAACAATAACATAATTTTAAAATTCTATAAAAGCTAATAAACATCCATTTAATATATATATATATATATCAGATTAAAAGATCTTTAAGTACACTATAAAAAAATTACAAAGTAATTAATGAATGATATATTGATGAATTAAAAAATTATTTTTAAAAGAATTTTATTTAGGGAGAATATTGATTTTTTATACATTCACTTCTTAAAGTACATTGAATAAACAGGAGTCTATAATGGTAACAACTGGGATGATAGTAGATGATTTGTAGAGTCATTAATCCTTGGTATAAAATTAATCCTGTGGTTTACAGATCATTGTCATCAGCTATCTGGAAATGTTTTGGAGGCTTTGGAATTTGGAATAGATTCCAGGTTTCATCAAATAGAAACCTGGAGGAAAGGGTCATGTCTCTATGTTTGATTTTTAAAAAAAAAAATACGGATAAACTGTCTGGGTCTGGCGGAGGAGTTGTGAAGATTAATTTGCATCTTATATTCCAGATAGAATGGGTGAGGAATACTGACCTTATTATTAAAAATAGCTTGCTTTGTAGAGAATCTTTTAGAGAAAGAATTATATAATAATCCATTTTTGTGTTTTGGAAAAGCAAAAGTTTGATATTTCCAAGTCCGGTACATGTAACTAACTATGTGGTCAAACGTATCATCATGCCTCTTGCAGATTGGCAGGTAGGGTCGATGTTGTTAAGAAACCTCTTGTGGTGGAGGAACCAGTTGGAATGCATGGCTCCCAGATTTACTTTTACTAAGTAGTTTAAAAATTTAGGCTCTAAAGCTAAGGACTTGAAAATAAAAGTAATTCTATGATTAGTGATGCCAAGCATTGGTTTGAGATGATTTCTGGGTTGATTCTGTGGTAAACTTCCCAGATGGTGATTTTTCTATTATATAGATTTTGTAAGGTACTTGTATGTTGATTAAGAAGCTGGAGAACCTGGTCTAACCAGCATTTTTGGGGAAGTTTGACATCGGATGGATGGTTTCTGATATATTAAAGAATTGTGTTTTTGTAAAAGATTGTAAATTAATGTGTGAGACTTTTGGAAGATAATTGAGATGGAGTGAAATGACATCCCATTAGATTTGCGATGGTATTACATCCTTGTCATGCTTAAAGAAGTTGTGCTGTTTTTCCAAAAGAGTTTAGCACATAGACTGTTGATTTTTTTGGTAAAGACTTTTGTTGCTGTCATAATGGGGAGGAAGTAGGTTATTTTAGACATGACTTTCATGTTCAGTAGTCCTACTTTTCCCTGAATGGAGAGATACACCCTGGAAAGGGTCTGTATAATCTGGGATGTGGAATTAATTAAGGAGTTCTGTAATTTTTTGACATGGCTGTTTGAGACATGGAGATAGGGAAGCCTAGAAAATCCTGGGGCTCAGCTAAAAATCTAGATGAGACTTTCTCTCCTGACAGAATTTTCCAAGAGGATGATTTGTTGGAGTTAAATTTAAGTTGTGAATTGAGGGAGAATTTATCCAAATTTTTATAGAGTGCTGGGAGATGTTTATGAGATGGTAGTATCAAGAGGACATCATCCATATATGCAAATAGCTTGAAGGATTTTTTTTTATGAGAGGAATAAATACTTCAGTGAATGAGTTTTCTATATCTCTCAACAAGGTGTTGAGATAGCATATAAATAGAATTGCACTTAAAGGAGATCCTTGAAAAATAGACAGGTCGGGAGAGAACCCATGTGTGTAGAACCCATCTAAGGAGATGTGAATTAGCCTGTTGTAGAGAAATTTTCTAGAATCTGAATAAATTTGAGAGGGAATGTTGAGGTCTCTTTTAATAAAGTAAGAAGAGTATGAATATTGATTGAGTCAAAAGCCTCTGTTATGTCTAGCTGGACTGCAATGGGTTTTGATAAGTGATTGAATCTAATGTGATCAAGGAGAATCTTGATTTCACCCACTGCCATCAAAGCTGAAGATCCTTTTCTTGCATATTGTGACTGAACAGCATTGTCTAAAATTTTCTGCCGCATTTTCTCTTTAATTACACCTTCTATAACTTTGATTAAAATTGGGGTCATGGAAATAGGCCTTACGTTATGGATTTTGGTTGGATCTTTGTTCTTCTTGATGAAAGGCACCAAGGCAATTGGGTAGAGATTATTGATTTCTCTTCTTTCAGTGGACAGATGATTGACCATGTTCATCATGATCGGGAAGTCAAAGTTACTAAGGTGGAAAATTAGGAACTTTGGGATAGCATGCATGCCAGAATAAACACTATCAGAAAGTGTTGATAGATGGTTTATAAGATCAGCTGCTGTTATTCCATGGCTTATAAGAGTATGAGTGATCCAGCCAGTCACTGATAATCTTTGGAAAGTTATTGTGAAGAGTTAAAAAATTTTCTGTTGACAATGAGGGAGGTTGCAGTGTTAAGTTTTTTCTTAGCTCCCAATGCCCATCACAAATATTCCCGAGTCCAGCAGTGCTGGGCAGTAAGAAAGTTTTGTGGTCTTTTAATAGAAATATATTCGGCAATAGCCATTTGCTTTTCCTTATATTGAAATTTTAGGGATCATCATCAACCATTATCAATCCACTGCAGGATGAAGGTCTCTCCAAGTTCAATCCATCTTTTCTGATCTTTAGCTTCTTTTCTCCACATCACCCCTGCACACTTTCTTATTTCATCCATCCATCTCACATGTGGTCTCTTTCTGGGTCTTTTACAATCTCTTGGAATCCAGTTTAAAATTTCAATTGTCCATCTATTATCATCTCTTCTAGCAATATGTCCAGCCCAGCTTCACTTCAGTCTTTTAATTTTTTAAAGAAGATCAGTAACACCTGTTTGTTCTCTTACCCATACATTGCATTTTTGATCTCTTCTTGTTACTCCCAACATTCATCTCACCATACTTCTTTGAGTGGTTTGAAGTCTCTGTATTTCTCTTCTATTAAGTGTCCAAGTCTCAGATACATAAGTAAGAACTGGCAAAACACATTTATTAAAAACCTTCCTTTTCAAACACATAGGCATACTTCCTTTTAGTATCAAGTTATTTCTACCAAAAGCACTCCAACCAAGTTTAATTCTATGATTAATTTCATCCATTATGTTTCCATCTGTATTAATAATCTGACCAAGATATTTGTAACTGTTAACTTCTAATTCATCATAATCAATCTTTATTTTCATATTTGAGAAAATCTGTTAAACATTACTTTAGTCTTTTTAACATTTATCTTTAGTCCTACTTTCATCTGATAACTCTTGTAACATTTCCTGTAACTCTAAAGCATTATTTGCAAAAACAACTACATCATCTGCAAAATCTAAATGACTTAAATAATCTCCATTTACTTTCACTCCTTTAGCTTCCCATTTTAATCCACAAAATATTTCTTGCAGCACTGCTGTAAAAAGTTTTGGAGATATGGAGTCACCCTGTCTTACACCCTTCTCAATGTTGATTTTCCTACTATCATTATATAATCTAATTGTTGATGTTGTATTTTTATAAATATTCTTAAAAATATGACGATATCCTAGATCTATACCTTGATGATCCAATGCTTTAATCACTGAAGAAATGTTTATAGAATCAAATGCCTTTTCATAATCTACACATCCTAAGCACAATGGCAACTCAAATTCATTTGTCCTTTCTATAACTTCTTTCAATACCTGGATATGATCTACTGTACTAAAACCACTTTTAAATTCAGCTTGTTCTCTTGGTTGGTGGAAGTCCAGTGTTCTCTGTAGACGAGTTGTAATTATCTTACTAAAAATTTTGTATAAAACTGATAAAAGACTGATAGGTCTGTAATTTCTAATATCTTCTTTATCACCTTTTTTTAAATATTAATATTAATACTGCATTCTTTCAATCATCTGGTACATCTTTATCATTTAGACATTTGGAATACAACTTTGCTAAAAATATTTCTATTTCTTCACCTGCTTCTTCTAATATATCAATTATAATTCCATCATTACCTGGAGCATTCCCTTTCTTCATAAATTTAATTGCATGTCTCACTTCCTCATTCAAAATTCTGGGCAATTCAGAAGATATAATAGGTATAGGAGGTACTTGTTCTTTATTACTATATACTTCTTGATAGAAGTCTTCTACACATTTCATGATGTCATCTCTCTTTTTAGTAATAATGCCATCTTTTTTCTTATTGCAGATATAAATTTCCTACCAATACCAAAATGTGGTTTTACACTCTTTAGACTTTTATTCTCTTCTACAGCTTTCCTTGCTAAATTCACAATTATATTTTCTTATATCATTTTCAACTCTTTTCCCCACCATTTTACAAAATTTGAGATATTCAATCCTTTTTAATGCATCATTTTTGTATATCTTCATATTCCTTCTTTTCTTCATAAATTCTCTAGTCTCAGTAGAAATTTTATTGATCAATTGCTGCTTTTTTCTACCACCTACCGTTGTTGCAGTTTTTAAAAGTGTATCAGTTATTTTCATATTAATTTCATTCAAATCTGAATCATGTTCAAAATCTACTAATACTTGAAATCGATTTGTAAGTTCTAATTCAAATTCATTAGAATGTTTCAGAATCTTATTGGAGATACATGTCTAGTTCAAGAAAGTCATCTTTTATGCTAAAAAAGGCGTTGTCATTTTGTTCGATTAAAACTGGCTCATTGCATGCCTCTTTGAATGATAAATCATCTTTGTGTTTTATTAGGGTGCTGTTTGCTTTTTTGTCTCTTGGGCTTGAGTTTGGAATTATTATTTGTTTTTAGGTGAGCTTCAGAGATGACCCCTGCTGCTGTCGAATGCAGTTTGGTCATGGTTATCCAAAGTTTCTGTTTTATATCGACTTATATTTCTATTATTTGCAAAATTCTTGTTAGATGTAATAGAATTAGATAAGTTTTGATTTGTATATTGCTGTTGAATTATTGTTTGTTTATTATAGCTTTTTATTAGATGATTCTAAAAGCCTTTGATTGATGGAAACTTTAACTTCTTCAATGTTATTGCTTAGGCTCCGTAATGGCAATGCATTGATTTGTGATTTGTAGGGCTTTTGGATTGACGAATGTAATGTATTTGAATTTATGGATGTGTCATTATTATTAAATATTTTATTATTAGTTGATTTAGATGGAGTGAATAATCGCTGTGAGAGCATTCATTTGAGGTAAGAATTTCATCAGCAGTCAAATCTAACAGGTAATCTTGTGTGTAAGAGTTTGCACTATTTAGATTAATTTCATTCTTATTATTTAATTCATTAGAAGAATTTGTCTGATTAATAGTTTTCCAGTTAAATTCTGATAATTAAGTATTGTAGATTCTTGTATAATACACTATGTGGCAACGTGCTTAGGGGAAACGTTATGACCACTGATTTCAATGTTATCACTGGGGCTCCATAAATTTTTGTCATGAAAATTATTTAGAGCTTTTTTTGATGATTGGCTTGTTGAATTTGAATTATTAGTAAGATAATTTGAATCTTTATCATCATTGATTATTTCATTATTTGTATCAATCTGTTGTAGATTAAATTTTGAGATTTGAGACTCATCTAATGACTCAGAGCAAGAATTAGATGAGTGTCAAATCGAAGCAGATTTATGAGGGGTAGACAAACTGTAATTTTCTTTAATATTAGTATTTTGGATTTCTTGATCATTAGTAAATTGACTCTTTTGGTTTGAATAAGACTTATTTTCCTTTATTAATAAGAAATTGGCTTGTAGATTGTGCATTAGAAGTTATATCAATTGGGTCGGGGTTTTCAAAAACATAAGTATCAGCTGGTTTAGCATTATACGTTAGGTTCTGGACTTTTTTTCCTTCTGAGCTATTGTTACTTTGAAATTTATCTAAATTAATGTTATTATTTATTTATTTTTTTTAATAAATGGGGGTTTTGATGATTGCAAATTAATATTAGTCTTTTGGTATGTTTATCATCAGATTTAAGGACTTTCTTCACTGTTGGAGGAAGGATTTTTTATATTATTTTTTTTGATTCTGGGAATAAATGATTTATACTGAGAAGTATGCATGTTAGATACATTATAAGTTATTGTATTTAAGTAGGGATTTTCAGATTGCTTAGGGGGGAGGACATGAATGTCTTGTATGTTTTTCATATTTATTAGTGTTGTTAATGTGATCAGGAGTCTCTTTAGCATTATGTTCGGGGCTCTGCATTTCTGTATTTTGGGTTTGGTCAATATAAGTGATATTTGAAGCATTTGAATTATTTTTGTGTTCAAATACTGATTATAATTGTAAGCTTGATTTGATAAATAATAATTAGAATCATCATTTGGGGGGGGGTCTTGAGAATTTCCAAGTATGCATTTACTAAACTTCTCGTTATTAGTGTTTAGAATTAGGCCCTGGTTTATGTTGTCTACGGAAATTTCTACATCAGACATCGTATTCTGAATATTATTAAAGTTTTTAGTAGAATTTTGATTATTCCTTTTAAATTTGGGGATCTTGAGATGCGATTTACTCTTATGACTGGAAGATTTGATTTTGGCTGAATTTGAAAAAATTTCAGCTTTGCAATTGTCTATAATGGCCGCGATTTTATTCGGCTCATTTTTTTTTTTTAATTTTTTGGTTTTAATTTTTTTGGAATTAAGGACCTATTCCTTAAATCCATGCAATAAAATAATGGAAAAAGGCTTACCTTAGTTGGCCTGTATATGTTTTCTTGTCTTGATTTGGATAAAAATATATATTTTTTTAGATTTTTACGAGAGCTCTAATGGAGACTTCTGAACACAAAAAAGCCACAAGTGGCGCTATTCCCAATTTTCAAAATGAATTAATTAATTAATTAATATTTAAAAAAATGCAATCAACATTTAGAAAACTATGTTCAAAGATTAACCCCTGCAGACTTGGCATATATAAAAAAGAAAAAAAACTAATAAAGAAAAATTGCTGCTAAAGTAGTTTCCTACAGTTTATTAACAAACTCAGATTATATAAATGATGATGCTGAATTACAGTTTAATGTATTACACTCAAAACCAATACTTCAGATGACAACAAACAAATTTAAAAAAAAAACAGACTATAATTGAAAATATGTATTTATTAATAAAGATAAAGTGTTTCATAAATAGGAATAAAAATTAATATCAAAATCCTGCATATCTAATGATTACTAAACATTTACATTTTAAAATAAGCAAAGTAACAACATTCTGATCCTAAAAAAGTAATAGGTTTAATTCTATTTTATCTATAGGACTATGATCAGCATGTTTTAATAAAGTGATGAAGTGAAATACTATACTATGGAGATCTATGGATCACAACTCCAACTGGAATTTATAGTGCTCACATTTCTTAAGAGCTATCAAACAATAAATTATTTCTTTTTTTAAAAAAAAATAAGATTCTGAAATAAATAAAATCATATTACTTGCAATTATTTATTTATTTAGTGTGAATTTAATATTAAATTCTCAGTTTATTTAATAGCTCATAAACCAATCTGAAATCTTACAAGACTTTGTTGCTACAAAACACACTATGATCCTCAATAACTCCATTAAATAATGATAAACCATCTACAAATCAATGTGATGATACTTTCTATATAAATGTATTAGAAAAATATCACTTAAAATACAGAATAAAAAAACTGAAAACATTTCTGAAAATTTCCATCTTGGAATTAAAAAAAAATAAAACACTGCATTTAAAATAGATGTGTATAGGATGGTTTTGAATTATAATTCTAACAGCAATATGCAAGTCTTTTTTCATCACCTTAAAAACTTTGTCTGTTGGTAGCATTTAGAAATAAAAGATATATATATATCTTAAAATATCTATTCTAAATTTTCAATATGAATGCATGAGAAGTGTTATGATCTGAATGCATATTTTATTTTATCTTTTTCAATGTTTCATTTTATCAAGTAGTTTGCGGGTAGGAAAAAAACTGTGAAGAAATGAGCCTTCCAGAATAATTTAATTTAGATATACAAATATAAACAAAATGGGAAAAGGTTGAAGGTGTAAGGAAACAAAAAATTTACACATACACACACAAAAAAATACTGACACTGACAAGAGGATAAAAATTGTTGTCACATTATCATGTTTTATTAAATTGATGTAGAAGAAAATCTTGCAAATACTCACACAAAATAAAAGCAGGAAAAAACAAATAGTTGCCAAAATAAACGCACTGCATGAAAAATCATTAAATACATTGAAGTCTAATAGTTCTCCCTAAATGTTAATTATCTACATTTTTCTCCTTTTTTTTAATTATAAAAAATGTTTCAGTATAATTAAAATGGATAGAAATATCTGTGCTTATGCACACCAGGAAGAGAGAGTTCAGAAATCTATAACCACACAGATTTTTAAAAATGTAAATAATTAATAGAATTATTACAATTTAATTTACAAATGTACTCACACGTTTGTCACTCTCTGCTTCAGAATACATTAATAATTATCACATCATTCTTAACCCAGATATACATTTTAAACTTGAGTTAAAGATTAGTATATGAATTTTTTAATTAAACATAAATGCATGGAATAATTAAACTTTATCTTTTTTTTTTGTATGTTTAATATCTTAAAATTTCTAATCCATCACACATTCTTAAAACATATAAACAAAAAATATGAAGATTTATAAGAACAATGTGATATAGTCTTGATATGATATACTCCACCTTTATTTACAATAATAATTTCAACAATAAACAATAAAAACATGAAATCATTTTCAAATATGAAGTTTAATTGTTAGATCTGTTGGTAACTCAATAACAATACTTAATTTCTCAATGCTTATTAGATATTCAATTCTGAAGAGTTTTATGGAATGATTTTTTTTTTTAATTATAAGATTTATGTAAATAATTGCAAACTTATTGCTATACAATTACATGACAGTTTTCAAATAATTAAAAAAATTTTTTTTTTCTCTTTATCATAATAATTTATGGTTAATGAATGATATACATATATAAAACAGAAAAAAAACCCTTTTTTTTTAATCATTTGCAATAAACTTTAAAAATTTGTTAATTACAGACCAATCATTACTTTAACCCTATTAGTAGAAATAGAGTCTTTCAAATATGGTTTTAGAAAAATGATTGAAATATAATAATATATATCTTATGCATTACTCCATACATTACTTCACAATATGGTATTACGTATACACATTAGATAAACAAAAATAAATAGAAATAGACAATATAGATATGTGACAATATGCACCAACTAAAAAGATTTATGATTCATGTTGAAATGCATTCTGGATATCATTTCCATTTCCATGTGTCTGTAAAACTATATGCTTAAAAAAGCAAAGTGGGTGTTTTATGTTGTGTTAAGAAATGTATATTAATAAATAAGAATAATAACATTTTGAGCCAAGTTTTGTAAGAATATATATACATCATACAATCAAAGTATGAAGAATATTCAACATTGTTAGTAAATTATAATTAATAATTAGCATAAGCCTCAACATTTAAGATTAATAATCTAGCAAGAAGTTGTATGCATTACATCTTGCAATTGCACAATTAAATATTAGTAATGAGCAGTGATAATGAATAGCAAGTTTCTGGAAAATGAACACTATATATTTATCTAAACAAACCATAGTAACTTACCTGTACCACTAGAGAATGTAAGCAAACAAATTAAAATTATACTTTTATTACTACCCTATTACATAAGAATGTATATGAAGACTTCAAAAGAATATCAGAATGTAACAGAAACAGAGTCAGGAATAAAATCTGAATATATAAATCTTAATTATGTTGACTGAAGAAAAATTGGACTCTGTAGAACAAATCTATAATTAGAATTAATTTTTTTTCTTTGAAAATATGCAAAAAACATTAATTTTTACATGCTTTTAAAATTAAAAATTTAATGAGGTCACCATAACTCTAATTTACATTTTATGTATTATATACAGAATTAATTTTGAAAAAGAAGTCTTATATATAAATCATCGCAAACTTTTTTAATATGAGTGATCAGCAGTAATATAACATGAACAGCAAATACTTATCAAAATTAATGATAAGCCATGAGTTTAGTATTCCCCAATGGGGAAGGCTGCTTCATATTACAATTGAATTTTTATTTACAGTCACCAGTGCATTTATGTAATCAACCTTGTTTAATTTATAACTTTTATCTAAAGAGCGATCTACATTTGTTGGCCAAGACATAAATAATTATTGGAATTGGATAGAATTATACTCACCAAAAACCAATCTCTAATCTTAGTTAGAAATTCTCACTACCCAAGAAATTTTTCTGTGCTTAATCCAGATTTGAATTCCAGGTTATGAATTTGGTAGATGAATATGTTAACTAGTATACAATGAAGATATTTAATCTATTACTCCAATAATAACATAAATCACAAATGACAAGCTATTATAAATTATGACATCCCACCCAAAATGCCTGAAAGAAGATTCTACTCACAAATAATTATTGAATTGTTCTTCACGTGAAGACATGATACTTATTCCTGTCATTATAATAGTTTTATAATCACAATTTATTTTTTAAGTTTAATAATAGATCACTTTCAATGCAAGTCTTCTAATAATTTTTGTTTTCACCATTCAATCCAGGAATGGGATTTCTGTTGCTAATTCTATAATCTGACAATTTTTTTTTTTTGCAGTACCTTATGAATGGCATTAGTTGGTGACAGATATAGAATATATGAATTGACATCTGCCTGATTGCACTAGTTTTACATGTTAACTTACTCTTCGTATTCTGATACACTTGAACTGTAATCTATTGTGCTGAATAAATGTTCGCATAATACCAATTACATTACAGTGCTTATAAGTTTGGCATTCAAACTTTGTCAGACATTTTTCGGTGTTGAATATTCTATAAAATCTCTAAAATTCCTTGAAGCATATTTGAATTAATATCTCAAGAGGTTTGCATGTGATAAGCTATCTTTTTGATGATTTGCATATTCTATCTACTGTTCTAACTTGCTCATTTAAATACCATATCCGTATAAATTGGTAAATTTTTATATAATAGGCAAGATAATTTACTAATTTAAATTAGAATATTACAACAGAAAATCTAAACAAGTGCAATGTTAATTTAGTGTTTCTATCAATTTTGTTTTATCATATTATTCATCTGTTGTTGTTTTTTTCTTGTTCAAATTAGTTTTGCACAAATAACAGTATTTTGTCCTGACTTATTCCTTGAACTGACATTTGCCCAACACTGTCCTGGTTTAAGATTTTCCTATATGGATAGTTTTTTTAAAATAAAAAATTTGAAATGAAGTACAATATTTTTTATTGTTTTTTTTTTTTTTAATTAAATGAAAACAACAAAATGCTACAGTCAAAGGTAATGCTTAATCAAAGTTATGAATGCTCATTTTTTGGGTTTTAATTCACTGGTAATACTTCACATATTCATATGCATAATACTTGTTCATTACCCAGGTTTATTATAATTTATCCTTGTTATTTTTTTTATTCCAATTACAAGAGAAGTTCTTTAACTTAGTTGTACCAAATTTTGCCCCTTTAATTCCAAAAAAAACAAAAAAAAAACACACGAGGTAAAGTTTGCAGAAAACAAATTCAAAAGATTTTTTCCCCAGTAAATAACATATTAAAAATTGCTGATGATTTCCAAAATTTTAAATCTTTATTTCAAAGTTGTTTTTACTTATTTTTTATTATTTGTAAAATTAAAATCAAGATTACAAATATAAAAATCTACAAATATCTATTTGTTGTTTGATAATAATCTCATTTTCTAAACCTTATATTTAATTATTGTGATATTAGAATGTTATGGACATAGATACATTTCAAAAATAATAGGTGTTGAATATTTTGAATAATCCTTACGCTGTGCATATCTATAATTTTTAATGGTTTTCTAGTACTATTGTTTTCATATATTTGTCTTTTATTTTCTCCATCTTTTAAAAACAATAGAATAATGTTTAATTGAATGGCAAGTTTTAATTAATATTTTTGCTACAATTTATGCATAAGGCTTGTTAAAATATACTAATGTAATTAAATTCATCAAAATAACTAGCATCTTCACATCAGTAAAATCACTTATTTTGTTGCACTTCTATAACAAATTTGATATTCTCAATTATGCTAGTCATAATTAAGTGCAAAACAGTATTGCAATTGAGATAATATAATTAATGAATAATTTAATTGACAATCAAATCGGCCTTAAAAAAAACTTAATAGAAAAAACTCATTAATAAATATGTTCACAAGAAATAATTTCTTCACATACCTTATAATGTCAGTAAAAACTGATGAATATTAATTAAAAATAGAAAAGTATAAAACAAAATGGTACATAAATGTAAAACAAAAAATAAAGATAAAGCAAAAAGCATAAGCACATTATTGCAGTTTTTTTGTTAGATAGTCATGCACACATTTTTAAAAAAGCCAATAATTTTATTGTTTAATTGCAAACTAATTAAGATTTGATCTACTTTTGATATATTGTATTTATAAAAAATAAAAGACTGATCAATAAAGATATCATAATTAACTGAAGAACACATATTACTTTTTGATTTATGATATCGGTATCAGATAAATTTTAATTTCAATAGAAAGTTTTTCTAATTCGTTTTAGTATCTCTCTAAGCTGTCCTATTGAAATATGTGTATTGAATTGTTTTTGTTTTAGAAAAAATTGTTTACTACTAAAAATGCATACAATATATAAAATCAACTATTACAATAAATAAAATAATATTCAAAAATACATTTGACAAGAGATCCATATCCAACAATAAATTTGAGGGATATTAATAAAAAATGATTTTTAAAAAACTTTAATTTTATCATCTCTCCATAATTACTGATATTCTAACAAAAAAATATGGAGAAGATTCTTTGAAGCCTTCAAATACACTAATTGATGTATGACAATAAGAACAATTATTTAAAAATAAGTAAATAAAATATCTATTCATAGTCAATTATGTACACATACACATATATGAAATACATAGCAGAAATTTTTTTACACATAAAGCAACAAGTAATGACAATAAACAGTTAAACAAAAACATATAAAAAAAGTGAAAAAGACACACTTGAGATTAGGAAACAAAACAAATTTAGATGAAATTTACAATTAGAATAAAAAAATAAAAATGATTGATTCACATGTAGATATTAATATTATAAGAAAATATCTGGTGAAATTACAGCGCTGAGGAATTTAAATAAAAATTAAAATCCTATATATTTAACACTTAAAAAAAAGTTAAATGTTAATATTTCAAAAATCATTAAAATTAATATTTGCAGAAAAAAATTTAAAACAGGTTCCACTGCTACTGTATTAGTGTTTTCAGTTCATTTTATTATAAATAGACAAATATCCAAATAAATGTTCATTCATGAAAATTAAGCTATTTGTAAAGTCTTTGATTTAATGTTCATTTTTCACATTCATTAAATAATAATTTATGAAAAGATAATTAATATAATTTGGCTTAATATAAATATAAAACATTTCAAAATTATAAACCATAAATGTTTTAATGAATTAAACAAGTTTAGATGCCAAACAAAATTTTAACCCCAATATTACAAAAGCTATGAATTTTTTTTTTTTTTACTATGCCAATGTTTAAAATTACCAATAAAATTACATAGTTCCATGCTCATGACAAAATTTTGAACACAAAAAACCTACTCAGTGCAAGTTTTATTCAATTAACAAACTAGAATTTATATATATTTCTTTTAAAATCTTCAGATCACACCATTATCAGAGTACTTAAATAACTCATAACATTCAAACTGATTACAGACATATGTAAACATAAGATTTAAAATTAAGCAAATATATGAGCTTGCACATTTATCGGAATAAACAGTTTCGGTAGTAGAAAATTTTTTTACAATTCAATTACAATGAACTTTCAATCAATTAGACATGCATATGTATGCCATTTATTAGTATCTAATAACTGCTTTCATTGGTCCTGAATATAAAATAATAGACATACATGACATAAAAATATATATCATTTTTCAACCTATCATTTCCTTCGTATTTGCATTGACAAAGTATGACTTTGACACAATATTTTCTACATAGAATTTCTTAAAAATTAGAATCAACATCATTTTATTTAAAAAAATTTACAAATAATTATACCTTATCTTTCTCTTTCAATAATCTCATAATTCATAATTATAATAACTATTTTTTATTTTAATTTTTTATTACTTTAAAAAATAATTTAACTCCTCATCCAAATCTTTCTCATTTTCTTATAAAAGAGATGATGTTGTTTTTACTTTCTAAAAAAAAATAAAAAATCAAAAAAATGTTTTATCGTTTCCTATTAAATATTTTAATATTTTCAGAGATAAATGAAAGATAAAATGCATCATAAAGAAATTAATCATTATTTCAATTTTTTTTAATAATAATGATTAGATAAGATTATTTATTTTAAAAACTTCAATAACTATATGCAATTGATATTAATTCTCAATTTTTAAAATATACTGATATTTAATAAAGCATTAAAGTTATAAATATACAGTCATACATTTTTACAAATAACAAGTGTGGAACGTTTTGAATTACATATATATTATACTTGAATTAATTATTAAGTTATATTTTATATGTATCATCAGATTGTTTCCGATCTATTGTTGTATCATTTATTTTCTCATGTCAAGAATTTATTGTGTGCCTTTAAAAAAAAAAAAAGCTTTTTGAACAGGTTTGTCTCAAATTAGCAACAGCAAAAAAAAAAAAATACAAACATCTCAAAGTCTGAATAATAAAATCCCTAAATGTCACAGCAATGAAAAGATCAATTTATCAAGTCGCCCCTCCCCCCACCCATCATGGGCAATTCACTAAAAAGAGTAATGATATAGTGAAAAATGACTAATTACAAATGATTATGTGCTCTACTTCTAATTTATTAATAATATTAAAAAGTATTAATTAAACATGATTTTTTGAAAACAATTATAATTTCTTTTTTTTTTTTAAAAAAAAATATAAAGTAATTTGTCAACCCTTTTTTTTAAAACTCATTATCATTAGAAATCCCTATAGCTGTTTATTTGATTGATTTACAGTGATGAAAGAAACACATGATATACACGGTAATTATAATTTATTAATGCCATTTTGAATTTTTTTAAAGTAGATCCCCCCCCCCCCCAAGAAATACAAATATAATTTGTTTTACATATTTTAAACGGTTAAAAATGCTATTCCTTTATATCAATTATTTTTTGTTGTTGTTGAATAGAAATTATCTGATTACTTTGGTTTTCTTAATAATAAAAATAAAAAACATTTCTTTCAAAGAACACATACTTTTTATTTTTTTATTATGGTGATGAAAGTGACCATGTAAGATAATTTCTATTCCATAAAAAAAACATTTATAGCATAGTACTTCTATACTTAAAATAAGAAAAATAGGCTAATTTATAGTTCTACAAGAATAAATTTTTATTGCCATTAAAAGTAATAATTTATTCTATTTAATGTATAAATCTATAATCTTAAGGCCAATTACAGACTTAATCAAATTCATATTAATATAAAACAATCAATTTAAAATATATATTTCTTAAGTCCATCAATAATTTTTTTAAACTTTTGAATATTCAATAAAATCTAGATTGTGTATATTAGGTAACCAAATTAGAAAAGAGGATGTGAGAATGTTGGAGTCACAAATGCTAATATGAAAAAAACAAAAGAGTGCAATGTTTTGTATTTTAAATTTGTTCAAATAACTTTGATATTAAATCAGAGGTAATAACTTTATGTATTTTACAAATCTATAAAAATCAAATGGATTTATTGCACAGGAACTCAAGTTTGTCTGCTATACTACCATCTTACCAAATCGTGGGGGTGGGGCATATTCAAAGATCAGAAGGTTCAAATAAGCAAATAAATTGAACTTAATAAGATTAAATGGTTAGCAATAATTTTAAATATTAGAAAAATTTTAAATGCTTTAGTGACAATATATGTGATATGGAGGGCAATGAATCCATTGATGGCAAATGAAATATCAAGATTACTTTGGAAAAAAAAAAATTTTAATATGTCCAATATAATAATTTAGAAATTTTGACTTTTTTGAATAAAATATATCTTTTTTTCCCCCTAGTATCATTAAATAAACTATCCATTTGAAAAAGATTGCAATTGTTTGTTGCATTAATACTTAAAAATTGTACAATTATCTGCAAAATAAATAAGATGTGAAAATTTGAAGTTATAACTAAGTTCATTAATATATAGGGTATATGAGCACAGACTTTCACACAAACCACTACTATCCACTCTATCTCATAACACTGATGATACAATTGAACACATTTATGTTGCAAAGACAAATAATAAACAATATACATATTTCATACTAAACCAGCAATCATCAGTTGGTTTAGCATGAAATACGTATATTGGTGATTATTTATCTTTTCAACATAAATGTGTTCAAGTGTATGTGTTATGAGATAGAGAGTGGTGGGTTATGTGAAAGTCTGTGCTCATATACCCTATATATTACATATATTGATACAGGTATATAATAAGCCTGTATTTCAGTAAGTTCATTAATGTAAATACTGAATAATAATAATGAAAGAATATTCCTTGAGAATCTACAAACCATAAGAATACTTTAGGGAAAATTTATTATAATTTTTCATACATAAACAGATCTATTTTTGATATAGAAGTCAAAAGTGATTAATTAAATTTTTATGCAGTTTAACAAGATTACAACCCACTTTATTAAATCCTTTGAAAAAAATCAAAATATGTAACATGTTGTTTATTTTGATCCCCAGAAGGCTTTAGTATGTGAATAAATATAAAATTTGTTTCAATAGATTTTTAAGGCAAAAATACTTTTCAACGAAAATTAAAGTTTCTACCACTGGAATAATTTTAATGTGACAAAATGAGATAGATCTATAATTCTTGACACAATCTTTCGATCCATTTTCAAAAATTGAAACAACTTTAATCAGCTTAAAAGAATAGGGGTGTGTTTGTGTAATATTTTTTTACTTTACTTTCAAATGCCTTTATTTGTGCCTCAAGACGATTCAAGAGGCATAAGTTTTACAATGCAATCAACAAGAATCATTACAAAGAAATTTAGGGAGTGTCGGTGCGTGTCAAGCGCATCCGCACCCATACACTTGATTCAATGCATATGATTTTGAACATTCAAGTATAAATGTATGGATAGGTGAGTGGGATATTAATAGTTCCGGAAGTGCAGTGACACAAAATTCAACTGCCCTTCCAGACTTACACACATAAACCCAACTTTTTATGCTGAAATTATTGTTCACAAAACTGTCCAATTATACATGTCCATTTCTCCATTAGTTATTTGGAGACAAAAATGTTGTTATATTAACAGCAATGTTACATTTTCAGAACACTTCTATACGTGTCTCATTATTATTTGGGGCCATAGCTTAAAAGAAACAAGGCAACCGCTTCAGTTGCAGTGGGAATATTGTCCTTGGATTGTCTAATTGTACAAGTCTATTTCACCATTTGAGCATTCCCAGTACTGTTATAAATGAGGTGTTTGGATTGTCCAATTGTACAAGTCTATTTCACCATTAAAGCTCTCCCAGTTCTGTTATAAATGGCTTTATAGGTATATATGCTTATTTCTTGGTTTGCATGGCATACCACTTGTAGAGCAGTCACTTTCCCTTCTATCTATTCCTAATCTTTTATTAATTTGTTCAGGCTTAACTACCTTCATTTCCTAGGATTTATCATCATATGTTAGTGCTCTTTGGGCTGTTATAGTTTCTAATTACTAATATATCGATTTATTTATTATGTAAGGTAAGCACTACACTAGGCAAGGCATGGCCCTAGTTTGATCTGGTTCCAAGTCTGATCGGTTAGCCATGGCTGGCATGTCCTCTTGTCATGGTCCTTGGCGTCATTTAACAATTTGAAGTATAATATCTCAATATTGTAATCAATACCCTTTTCAAAAGTTACCTTATTTCGTGCCAACCAGATGACAAAGTTAACATAAGTTTCCAATCTAACACTGCCAAAGGAGGCCTTTTTAAGAGCTTTCACCATATCCACCCAGGCTCAGTCTTTATCTGTGGTCTTTTGCAATGTCAGGTAGCGTAGTTTATTCCAGGTCTCACATTCCTGAAGAATGTGGGAAATTGTTTCATCGGTTTTCTTGCACAGAGGGCATATCGAATCCATTTTATACCTCCGCTTGTGGTGGAGAAATGCAGCCGTTGGTAGGGCCTCAAGGTTAACTTTAATTATAAAGTCTACTAATTTCGCCTCCAGTTTCCAGAACTTTGTTAACCCTGCAAGCCGCTTGATCCCTAGCTGAAGTCTGGTCTTAGTGATGGGACTGCTACCATTGATTAGAGCATGGGTGTCCCAACAGGAAAGCTTGCCATTGAAAAGGGAATTGGACATTGTTACATTTTTAGTCACGAGTGTGACCTGTTGCTGTAACCAAATGTTACCCTTTCTGGGGGGGGGGGGCGGTCAGTGAATTCAACCTCATTTATTGGTAAAGGGGCTTCCCATTTTTGGATTATCCTGAAATAGTTTGGTTAAAATATTGTGGGCTTTCTGGATTAAGAAGGGGTTGATTGAATGGAGTCCGAGTCCATTTTGTTATTTAGGCTTTTGAAGGGAGTTGAGGCCAATTACTGCTGTTCTCACGCCCCAGCAAAGCCTCCTACATTGAGTCTCCACCTTTTTTATAAAGGTCTTAGTAGGGGGAAAAACTGGCCAGAAAATAAGTGATTTTGGGTAGCACAGCTGCATTTAATAGTGCGACCTTCCCCAACAAGGAGAGTGGGACTTTGGTTAGGGATGTCACTATGTTCTTAACCTTTGTGAGAATATTTTCCTCCAGCTCCCTTCTCATGACACTAGGAGGGGAGGCCAGGCTAAAGCCGAGAAACTTCTGGGGGGTGCTCGGAATCTCCCCTGGATCTGTTTTCCAGTTCTGAGGGGTGCTCGGAATCTCCCCTGGATCTGTTTTCCAGTTCTGATCGACCACATGGCCGATTTCGCCTCATTAACTCTTAGACCTGATTCGGAACCAAATTGATCCAAGAGTTCCTCCAGCCTACCAACCTCATCCTGTGACGAGAGAAACACAGTCACATCATCCATGTAGGATACATGGCAGACCCTCTCTCTCAGCAAAGGGATGGCAATTCCCTCAATGGATGTCTCAATGCGTAACAGCAATGGCTTCTCATTGTCATGAAGTAACTAAGGTGATTTTTTACTCATAAATGAATTAAAAACTTGATAAATTAACTTACATTTCAAATAAATAAAACCACAGTTATTTTTCTAAACAATTGTTTAATTAATATTTTTTATTATTCTTCTTAAATCAGAAGTAGTGCACACAATTGACAACACTTAGTTTATTATTGATAAAGCAGTGACATTAAAGTTATTTATCATAATAGAAAAACCTTTTAATAACAATCATTTCTGTTAGGTAACATTTCAATCATAATTTATTATTCCCATATTTTAAACATTCAATTACAGATACATGAAAATAAATGTAAATTATTCCTAAGATGCATTTTCATTTTAATTAATATCTACAGTTAGGCCAGATTATTACATCCTCTCAAATGACTTATACTCTTGTTCTATATTTATTTAATGAGACTGCATCAATTATTTTACAAGCATTGAATTTCTTGCTCACAGTCATTGACAATTAGTAATCAGACAAATGATTATCAATTATCATCCTTCATAAATTTAGAAATTATTACGTAATCCCAGATAAAGATTTTATTTTTTTAAATTAAAGATTAAATTTACACTTTATTATATATACGGATATGATTGTTTTTCTTAATTCAATGATGCAACTTCTTTCACTAATGTGCAAGACCTTATATATTTTTTAAACCACAATGCAAATGATTCCTTAAATACTTTTCAACCAAAATAATCTCTTCAGTTAGATATTATTATCATCATGATTATTTTCAAAAATTATCGATCAAATTATAGAATGAAGATCTCTCAAAATTTAATACAGTTTTCTGATCTTAGCATTCTTCTCCACATACACCAGCAAATTTACTTATTAAAATCACTGATTTCACATGTAATCTCTTTCTAGGTCTTTTGTTATCCCTTAGGATCTAATTTAAAATGTCAATTGTCTATTTAATATCATGTCTTCTCTTTCAATGATATTTGTTTGTTCTTTCACTCATGTATTTCATTTATGATTTCTTCTTGTAACTCCTACCCCTACATCTCTCCATACTTTATTGAATGGTCTTCTGTTAAATATCTAAGTCTCAGATCCATAAGTAAAAACTTGTAAAACACTTTTATTAAAAACTTCCTTTTCAAACTCATAAGCATATTTTCATTTAATGTCAAGTCATTTCTACCAAAAGTACACCATCTAAATTTAATTCTATGATTAATTTTATCCATTATATTTCCATCTGTATTATAATTGTTAATCTGCTATTCATCATTATCAATCTTAATTTCATTCATTTGGGGAAATCCGATGAACATTGTTTTACTGTTTTTAACAGTTATCTTTAGTTCTACTCTCTTACTTTCATATAATAACTCTTGCAACCTTTGATGAAACTCTGAAGTATTATCTGCAAAACTAAAATATCATCTGCAATATCTAGACAACTAAAATAATTTCCATTTACTTTTATACCCTTAGATTCATTTTTAATTCACAAAATACTTCTTGTAAAATTGCTGCTTTTGAGCTATAGAATCATCCTGTCATAAACCGTTCTCAATGCTAATCTTCTTAGTATTATCATATAATTTAGTTACTGTTGTTGCATTTTGACAAATATTCTTCAGATTATAACAATATCCCAGGTTTATATTATGATCCTACACTTTTATCTCTGCAGAAATGCTTATAAAACTAAATAACTTTCCATAATCTACAAATCCAAACCATAACAATAACTCATATTTGTTGGTCCTTTCTATAATTTCTCTCATTACTTGAATATGGTTCACTGTATTAAAATCACTTTTAAATGCAGTGTGTTCTTTTGATTGGTTAAAATCCAAAGTTCACTGCAGATGAATTGTAATTATCTTGGTAAAATTTTTGTATAGAGCTGATAAAAAAACTAATGGACTGTAATGTCCAACATCTTTATCAGCTTTTAAAAATAACTATATTATTCTACTGCATTCTACCAATCATTTGGTATATCTTTATCATTTAGATATTTGATACATAAGTTCACTAACTACTTTTTTATTTCTTCATCTGTTTCTTTTAAAATATCAATTACAATACCACAATTTCATGGAGTTTTTTTTTCTTCAAAGACTTAATTATATGTCTCACTTAATTTAAAATGCTGCACAATTCTAAATATATAGTAATTATAGGGGGTATTTTGTTTTCTTGTTCTTTAATACTATGTAATCCTTTATAGAACTCTTCCACACATTTCAAGAGGTTATCACTTTTTAATAACTCCAACTTATTATTACTATTGCAGAAGTTTCTTACCAATACCAGTATGACAATAATTTTTATTAGCCTTTCATTAGACTTGAAATTATTCAATAATGAATATTTCTGTAGTATAATTTTCATACATCACTTTCATTCAAGGTATGCATTGGTTTCTATCCATCCTTAACATCTTGTGGAAGGATGTAATCATAAACATATGACCAATCAACTAATGAGAGCTGGTTCATTATGAAATGCGTATCTTAGGGATCATAGATCTATATCATATGTCTTTGATTACATATTTATGATTACATCCCTCCACAAGATGTTAAAAATGAATAGAAACCAGTCCCTACTCTACAAGAGTGTAGTAATAATAATAAGTCAGATGTCACATGACTTATATATAGCTTGCAATTACCAATATGTAAACTTAAGAGTGTAGTGAAAATTACACTACAGAAATAATATCAATATGTTGTTTTGCACTTTTGAGAAATTTATTCTCTTCTAAAACTTTCTCTGCTAATTCACAGTTATATTTTTTATATCACTATTAACTCTTTTTCATATTATTTTATAGCACTCTAGATATTCAATTTTTCTTAAGTAATTATTTTTATACATTTTCAGATTTTTTCTTATATTGTCTTGTCTTAATGTAAAATTTACTGGTAAATTACTAAATTTTTGTGCCAGTTATCTTTGTTGTAATTCTTAATAATGTATTAGTTATTACCTTATTAATTTCATTCAAATCTGAATCATCTTCTGTTAAAAGTAAATGATGATTCAGATTTGAATGGCTCTGTAATAAAAACAATTATTTATGAGATGTAATATGATATGTAAATTGGATAAATAAAGTGCAATAATACTGAATTATGGTTTAATAAATGTATGAGTGAAAGAAGTTAAAATACTAAATAAAAATATATAAATAATAAACAAGGCCATAAGTGACTTTAATAAAAATTAAAGGCTTATTTCCGACATTAAAAAGATGACTTTAATAAAAATTAAAGACTTAAATTGGTGAACAGCAAAGAACTTTTGGAAGATGTGATAATCAGAATTAACTGAAAAAAACATTCAATCAAACTGTATCATAGAAGTCATTTTCATTTGTTCAGTATCTGTAACTATATGTTTGAAAGCATAAGAAAAATGTATTATGAGTTAAAATATATAAAATTTTGTGCAAAAATTGAAGGAAGTTGAAGTACTAAGAACAATGATATATTTGACATCATAAAAAAAATTAAAGACTATGTGATCAATGCTAATTAGCAATCTTTTGTGTATTTGCCAAATGATAGCAACTACCAATGAGTGTTTGCTAAAAAATGAATTCTTGTAAAAAGAACCGAGATCAAAATAAGGGTACAAGACCGTTACAAGAGATGATCTCAGCTTGATGATACAGCAGATACTGTGATCTTACATGTACAGGATTATAAATGAGTCAAGTGTGAGTTATTATCTATTAATTCATGTCATTTCTTAAAGGACCTTAGAACAAAATATAGTAGATATGGGATTCTGCTGTAAGTACATTAATCAGAAAACATTTGCTTACAAGACATACATAAGAATATGAATTTAAAACAAAGTGATCCAATTTTATTTAGTATTTTTGTAGAAAATAAAAGAATAATATTGAAAGAAGAAGTGTTGAATGCATTAAGTATATTGATGATAGACTGAAGATGTAACAAACTGATAACTTATTACACTTCTAACAATTCTAAGTCTAAAATATATAGAAGCATAACTAATGTTATTTATATAAATAATAAAGACAAATAAATTAATATTAAGGATAAAAAAATAGTTACAGGAATATGAATTTTGAAAATATAGTTTGAATTATTTGCATACTTGAATAATTAAAAAAAAAGTTTTAATATAGACCAATGGTCCATGGATTATTGGTAGTCCACAAAAAAGTTTTAGTGATCCGCAAAAAGCTTATAAATTTGTTCTATTTATGATAATTTTTTTACAATCTTTTAAATTATCACTAAATTTATTAAATTTATCTTTAATTCAGTTCCAAGATTTTCTTTTGTTTGTTATTTATTTTATTCATAGAAAATAAAATATAAAATAAAAAACTACAAAAAAGTTTATTTCTTAGGATGACTAACAATTCTGTTCATATACACTTTATGTGCTGAGGCACACTTTGGTATGTACAAAAATAGCCTAACAGTTGTCAGTCTTATATACTATGCAGTTTGCCATAGCCAGCCAATCAGAATTGCACTGATGGACAGTGATTTGAATTACTATATAATAGATGTGTACTATAAATTAAAGTGTATTAAGTACTTGATATTTATTTTTTTGATGAACTTTAGCCATTTAAAGATGAATAACAAGAAAACATCAAAACTATCTGCAGACTTTTTTCAAAAACCAAATTTAAATACTCTGAATGCTAATGAGAATATTATTTATTTACAGAATGATTTGCCTCAGGCAAAACGAAAATGTACTGTTATACATCAATTCAATTCTCATTAGTCAAAATTTGATTTTTTATTTCTTGGTCGAATCAAAAGAAAATTTACTTAGACTTCAACACATTGTTTGCAGAGAAATTTTAATCAATGAATGTATAAAGACAGTATAATTAATGAATCATTTATAGACCAAACATTCAGATATACAAGATAAGCCATTGGATATCTTTGAATGTAAAAGTGCTGAATTGAAAAAATAAAAATCACCTTTTAAAAACTTTCTTTTAGTGGATGTCTCTTGTAAAGTAATATATTTAGTTGATTTAAGGATTGCTTTATGCAAAAAGCAGTATCCTATTGCCAAAACTTAATTAAGTCATGTTTAATAGATATATGATCTGAAATCCTAGATACAGTTGCCGAAGATAAAATGAAAATTTTGCCACTGTCTCATAATAGTATTCAAAGCAAATTTAGTGAATCAGCAATTCATGTTAAAAACAATTAATTCAAAAAAGTAAGCAAACCATTGTTCTTGATTCAAATAGACGAATCTACAGATGTTATCAATAAAGCCATACTTTTATGTTATATTCGTTATGTTGATATTTGACATCAATGATGTAAAAAAATAATTTTTTTGTTGCATTGAACTTCCTAATCACATAATTAGTTTGGACATATTTAAAGTAATTGATAATTACATCAAAAAGAACTTACTTAATTGGAAAAATTGTGTTGGCTTATGTACAGATGGAGCAGCTAGTATGACTGGGAAAAATTCAGGAGTTGCAAAAAAATATTTAAGAAGTAGCAGATGACAAATGATTTTTACTCAAACATTTAGCTGCTAAAAAAATTATCTCCTGACTTGAACAATGTTTTCACTCAGTCAATAAAAATAATAAATTACACTAAATGCAACACTAAATTCAAGACTATTTTCAAGTTTATGCACTGAAATGGGATCTGGACATGAAAATTTACTACTGTATGCAGAAGTATGTATGATGTTTATCGAGAAGGAAAATATTAACAAAACTTTATCAATTAAAAAAAGAAGTTGAAACATTTATAAAAACAAAAAAATTCAGAATTGACAAATATTTTGTGCACCAACAATTGGATTGCTAAATAGACTTACTTGTCAGACATATTTTCATTAAAAAATGAACTAAATTTAAGTCTACAAGGAAATAGCACTATTTTTAATTTATGGAATAAAATTGAAACATTCAAGCAAAAGTTAAAACTATGTGTAAGCAAGTATAAGAAAAAACTATGACATACTTCATTCACTTTCACAATTTGAGAAACATCTTCATGTTCTTAAACCGAGATGGTTTAGATTGGCCTATACAATTAGAAAATAGGTTTAAAGATAAGACGGACACTCTTTTCAAATGTCTTTATTTTGTGTCTTAGTTTAAGAATTTCCTCAATACTAAACATCATTGAGATATTATGGTGTTAAGATGAAAAATCTTTACTGTTTAAAACAAGATGATATAAATTTTGGCAAATTAAAAAATACTGTTTATGGACATTTAACAGAACTTTGTTGTGTATTTGATATTATCCCCAGGAAGAAGACCCAAAAGCCAATCTGTGGAGTTTAAATCCATGTATTGAACATCCTGTATTGAACAAGAAAATAACCTAACTGATTTGGAACAGGAAAAATTAACAGATTTAAGTTGCAATGGTGTATTAAAGTTATTATTTAATTCGACTAGTATAACTCAATTTTGTATTAAAATAACTGAATATTTGGGATTACAATGCAGTTTTCGGCCACAGGCTTATGTGAATCAACACTTTTGGCATTGACACTCATAAAATCAAGAGAAAGAAATCGTTTATTAATAAATTCTGCACAGTGCTTAGCAATCACAAATATATCTCCAAGATTTGATAAGCTAATTACTGAAAAGAATCAGCTACAATCTCATTAGTTTTTGATTTTATAATTATATTTCGTTCAATTATTTAAATATTATTCTTCGCTTTTCTTCAGATTTTGTTTATTATTAGTTAAATATTTTTTTAGTTAATTTACTTTTGTATAATTTTGTCGATTATTCTATGTTTTTTTTTTATCATTCTTTGAATATATGTATTAAATTTGTTAAATATTAAAATAATTTTATTTTACTATAAAAACACCTGCCCCTTCTTCCACTTTTTTAAATTCAATATTACATTTGGTTTGTAATAAAATTTTTTAGAAATTTATTGGTCAGCAGTATGTAATCAATCTAGAAACACTGATGTAGACTAACCCATTGTGGATGGATTAATTACAATGTTTATGTATGAATACTTTCTATTCAGGAGGGGGGAGGGATTGAGTTAAATGTCTCATAATAAAAAAATTATGACCAAATGATCATTACGATAATTTTTAATCATTCTTCATTTCCTTAATGTAATTAATTATTTATTTTTTAAAACTTTACATAAATTTAATTAATACTCACTGAGTACATGAAATGATAATGTGATTTAACTGAACATTTTCTGGAGCTATAACAATTCTCAAGTATGTAGAGTCATAAATAAATTCAGAGAAAAAAAAAGGGGGCGGGGTATACAAATTTATAATTTAACAAACTATAAACCAATAAAGTAAACTACAATGAATTATCATCCTATCATATATGCAAGTACTGATTTTCACTTTCATCAACTGCTTTCTTGGATTCCTAAATCATTGCTATAGAAATACTTATTTTTAAATGGATCTATCATTTATTACACAATTGTTTTATTTTTCTTGCACATGTGTCAGACAGAATGTGCATCAATGCAATATTTGCTGACACAGATTTTTTTATATATAATTTAAAAGAACTTTTTAAAAATTTTATTATTAAAAAAAATCATAATTCATACAATTTAAAAATAACTTCTTTTTTTTATTATCACATATTAGAAACAATTAACTTTGTCTTTAATTTTTTCTTAATTTATTATCTGTTCTTATTATTTAAAGAACTTTTTTTTTATGTTGGTCACAGCTTTCGTCTTTCTTTTAATTAAATCACATTCAGGCATCAATTAAAACATAAATCTGATCAAAGCAAATAAATATTAATTTATTTACTTATGCTTTACTCATAAAATTAACACATCACATGATCACCATTTCATATGCTAACATATGCTGTTAATAAGAGTACAAAACTCTCCATGCAGTAGTGTCACCAAGTGCAAGCCTTCATAATCAATGGATGCAGGAAAGTTTGTGGATAAAATCCCTATCTAGTGCCTACTCATCAAACATCCCTAGACTAGTTTCTAGATTGTGAAGAGCCTTTGATTTGAGAGCACTGCACCTAGAGTTTTGTACTCTTATTAACAGCATGTGGAATAGTGATCATGTGATGTTTTAATGGTTTTATACCTATCCTGCCCATAGAATAATGGTAACTATGGTTTTTGAAAAACCAGATAACAAAATATATAGATGCTGAATTGAGTTCAGATCTAATATGACTATCCAAGCAAATGAGCTTGGGTGGAAACATTATAATGCTGTCATCTTGGGCTCCTAGCTATAAAGTTAAGCAAATATCTAAAAGGTGATTTCTGGTGGGTTGTATTAGATCCTAAGATTATATGCAGTGCTCTCAAATTCAAGGCTCCTCACTAATGAAAGCCACAACCTACAAACTAATCTGAGGATGTTGAATAAGTAGACACTAGATAGGGATTTTATGCACAAACCTTAAGGCATCCATTGATTATGAAGGCTTGCACTTGATAGCACTACTGTATAGAGAGTCTGAACTCATCAAAATTAACATACCTAAATAAATTATTTTTTATAATAATTTAATGATTAGATTCTATTTTTTAAACATATATAATTTCTGTGATATTATAACTCTATATTACAGTTATATATTATTATTAATTACAAGTATATATTATTAATTGTTCACAAACTTGTAGAATATACTTTTGTACTTCATTATGATTTTTAAATATTATTAAATTGCAAATTATATATATACACACACATTGCAAATAATAAGTGTGAAATGTCAAGCTAAATGGTTAAGTAGTACTTTATAGGTACAGTATTTTAGTGAGTAATCATTAAATTGTTTCTTATTTATAGTATATATACTTTTTAATAGGCTTCCATTCTATTATTTTTATAGTTGCATTATTTGGTAGATTGAGAGTTCACTCTTGATGATACAAAATTGAAATAAAATATTCTTATAAATGTAAGACTGGTATCATATTAAGAATAGTATTTGTAGTTTCCACTCAATTTTATGACTTTAGAATTTAAAATATAAATATTTCGAAATGCTGCAGGAATAGAATCAGTACTTAGAAAATTCTTGAATTATATATTTAAATAAGGCACATAATTAATTTACTGTTTATATATTAATATATACATACAGTATGAACCACATGAAATATGTATTATAAAAAATATTGGGAGGGGGGAAAGACTAAAATAAATACTGTATGATTAAAAGGCCAAAACAACATTTTGTTGATGTACTGTATATGATTTAAATGTGCATATATTCATGTAACAATCATAAATTCTTATATTAAAAACATTAAACATATAACAAATTGGAATATTTCCATTTTTTTTAAAAAATCAAGTGCAACTGGCAAGTCAAATCAAATTTGACTTAAGCACATTCAACAAATGTGAAATATTTTTAAAAAAGTAAGTAGCTTAAGAAGTAAAGACATAATACAAAAAGTGTTTTGATAAAAATAAAAAATATATCCAGTTTTGATCACAATAAGTGAGGCCACATATAAAATGTTTTGGCAAAAAAAAATAAATATTAAATACATAAAAATATACATGCAATAAATAAATATATTTTCAGTTATATTTGTCAAAAGCCATTGAACTTTCTTTTTGGAACCCAAAGCCAAAAGACAGACAGCTAAAAAAATGAAATAAAAATATAATGACAAAAAAATACATACTGTATTTAAGACCAATTTATCAAAAGATTTTTATATTATAGCAAACAAATGCCATACTGCTTTACTTTAAAAAATGATGCATTCTATTGCCAATTTATTAATAATGATAAAAACGATTAATTAAATATTAGTGCTACATATTATATAGTAATTTATAGTCATATATTTTAACGACTTGTTTTTAAGATGCACGATTCCTTAAAATAATTTTTTTAATTCCTTATCAATGAAAACCATTATAAATTTTTACTTTTGTAAATTAAATTTTTAAACAATTATTTCGCAAGTATTTATTTTTTATTTACTAATTTTTAAACCAAGTGATGTATAATATTTTATTTTAATGGGATATAATTATTAATTGTAATAAATTTAATTTATTGGTTGTTAATGTAGATGATGCACATTGTTTATTTACACTAACTTTTTTTTTTTTTTCTCTAAAAAATCAGACAATGCAGCTTAAAAAAATGTTTTTAAATAAAAATATTAAAATTTTATTCATGGTAAACAAAATATTTTATTATACATAAAATAATAAATCATACAGGCAGCCAAGTAACTAGTTAGATTGAAACTAAATTTGGGATAGAAATTTCAACAAAGCAAATTTTTGAGGAACTATATTTAGGAATTCTTTGCCTAATATAGAAGTGACTAAGTAGAAATAATCATATTATCAATGGCAGTAGTAAAGTAGGAGACAGTATTAATATTAAAGATAAATATTATAGATCTAATTTTTTTAAAAAATTAGTTATATTGAAGGTACAAATTTGATATATATTCTATAAAACCCAATTCAATGATAGAAATAACAATTAAAGAGTGATAATAAACTTAAAATTGGTTCATCTGTTTTTAGTGAACAGAAAGATTAACTAAGGAGCTGTCAAAATTTAAGATTGTATAGTTGTTCTTAGTGAAAATCATCTTCCAGGCAAAGAATGTTTAATAAAACAAGTTGGTTATCCAATAAAAGAAAAATATGTAGTATTGAAATTTAATTCAGATATTTTATTCTAAGAATTCTTAATGTATTAATGAAAAACTAAGTGTTAAAACTTGTCTTGCACAATAGTCCCTGTAATCATTTTATTAGTGGATATATTTCAATGTTATATTTCAAGAATTCAAAGGGAAAAAAAAGCTTTTATTCCTTGCTGAACAGCATTATTGTATCAATACCACTAAAAGATTAGAGTTTCCTTCTTGGAATTATTTACCATTTGTTGATACAAAGAGAAGATTTTGGCCAATAACTGTAGGGCATGACAGCATAAATTCAAGTGGTTTGTTATTATTGAATTTTTACACAAGCCATGAATACTTGTTTAGGTAGAAAAATCATTGCATAGAAACAATCATGAATCCACCCTTAAAACAAGATCATTTAAGTAATTTATGCATTTATTTATAATAAGAGCATTTAATAGATTACATTTTAGTTAGTTTAATCTCAAAAGAATTTATTTATTTATGAAAAATAGTGTGTTTACATACTTTTAACAGACAGAAAATATTATGTTTTACATATTTCAAACAGTTTGGAACCATTTGTATATTGATTATCTACTGATTGATAATAATGTACTGATGTAGCTTTTTTAGTCACCTATTAGTAAGAGATTCACATTACAACAGCATTGACAAGTGCACACTGTTGGACAGATCATAATTATTGAGTTCCAAAATTGCATTAAAAATAATCTTACTTCAATTATATCCACAAAGAAGTTGTAATTTGTTCTTTAGAAGCATCTATTATTCATGACAAATTTGAAAAATTTAAATAAAGTTTAAATTTTTCTGTGCATTCAACATTCACTTATAGATGATGGAAATAGTCCAATATATCACATCTAATAATATACCACCATCACAAATTTTCAGGCAAATACTAAAATTATTTATTTTTAGAATTGTCATGTTATTGGGGAATGGAATTCCCTCAAGGACTGCATTGTGGTTACAAATAAATCCATTCTTGGATTCACTAAAAAAAAATCATAACTCTTTTTTTGACAGGGATCTTATTATGAGTGAAAAAGAAAATATATTTTCTGTTTGACCAAAATAATAAACTGAATGAAGAATTTTATAATCAACAGCGATATTAAAAGCATAAGTTTAATGATTGATAACTGCAAAAGTGATAAAGCATTTTGCTAAGCTCACTAATTTTTTTTTTTTAAAGCTTTGAAAGGAACATATGGATATATTAAATCCACCATTATTACTTTCTTATATAATAACTATAATAATTTTAACAGATGTAGTGTTTTGATTATATTTTGAATAATGATAAAAACAAAAAATTAAGATGACAATTTTTAATGACATATTCATTTTGATTTGGACAAAGTTATGTAACTGTTAAAAATGGAAATGTTGCAGCTCCGGAAGAAGTTTTAAAATATGGTAATAATATATTAACTTCAAAATTATTAAACATTTTTAAGAATATATGGACTCATAAAGTTGTGTGGCCTGATTTTAATACATTTATTCTTCCAATTTTTAATAATAAAGGTAATAGATAAGATTGCAGTTATTATTCTGGAATATCATTGTTATACGTATGACTGCTGTAACAAATGTTATTTTTATGAATATTGAATAAACTGCTTCCATTCTCAACTGAAAAGCTATAGAGATTTAATGTAATTTTAGAGAATCAAGAAGCACTAAAACCATGATTTTGTTAACATGCAAGTTTTAAAAAAAAAAGCATCAAAAACAAAGAAGGGATTTATATACTGCTTTTATTAATTTAGAATTTGGTAAAGACATTTGACTTAGTTAAATAATATCAATAAACAGGTCTGTGGCACTGTTTGAAATTAGTTGGTTGTTACCAAAGCTTATTCCTATTACACTGCTTATAAATGATAAAATAAAAAGAATTGTTATTACTATAAAAAAAAATCTGAGACATCTTAACTTCAGGATTGATTTCAATTTCTATAACAGTAATCTCTGGAATCTGAAATCAACATATGATACAAGTTTGATTTACTTTGAATCAATTAAAAGCAAAACAGAAAATTTCATCACTTCGGCTTCTGGGTTTACAGTATGTTGGTAAATGTGTTATTTTTTCCCAGTTCAAAAGATGATCTCCAGAATGTACTTAATGTTTCAAATGCAATATATAACGACAATACTAAAGCAATTTGTGTTCGTGTTCCAAATACTTAAATCCTTTAGGAGTCATGATGAAAGAAATTTTTTTTTTTTTTGTAACTTTAAATACCTTGATTGTTTTTTAAATAAAAAGTTGGATGTAGATGTGCAGTACAGAGTTCAATGTGCTGCTGATTTTTGTAAAAAAGATAGTTTATTTTGTCACCTTGGAAAAAAGTGAAATATTTCAATCATTTAACATCTTTAAAAAATCTCAAGATATGAAAAGTTATGATAGATATTTATAAAAGTAATTTCCATGTATTTGCCTAGATAAACTTCAGCTATGATGTAATTAGATAAACAACCAATTAAAATAGGCATTTGGAGACCAAAATCATGCTATCTAGTAATAAAATTATCTAACTTACCTTTAAATATTTAACTTATATAATATCTAGAACACGAAGCTAAAAATGATTCCATTTTTAGTTTAAGTTAGAACAAACAAACAAATTGTTTAATTTTAGGTGGCATGTTACCGTTTTAATCATGAAATTACAATATAACATATAATAACAACATTTCACTCTTCTTACACTTTAAAGCAAAATAAAGTGTAAGAAGAGTGAAATGTTGTTGCTATATGTTATATAAAAAAAGCAAAAATAAAGAAGGAAAGAGGAAGAGAAAGTATTGAAGATTAAATTACAATATAACTAACCTTTATCTAAACCATTTATGGAAATTCTTATTATATTTTCAAAATAAATGTAAATACATTTTTTATGTTAATCAAAAAATTTCTATTTAAAAAAAAATTCAAAAAGATCTAAAAATGGGACAGAAAATATTCATCAAATGAATGATTTAATATGCCAAATACTTTAAAGATCCCATCAGTATCCCTGCCATAGATTCCACTATATACATTCTTTTAAAAATGTTATTTACAAGAAAATACAATAGGTGAGACAAGCTTAATAATCATTAGAACACAAGTATAATCTTTTGGTTTTTATATCATATGTTAAATCCATGATACATTTCTTACAACAAATTCTACAATTGAAAATGAAGAAATTCTTATTTTTTTTTACAAAAGTAAATTTCAGTATTACTCAATAGTAAATTTAGCATTGTGTCTAAGTTTTTGCCAATTAATTTTGTTGAACAAAATAAAAATAAGAGACCAGTTACGTTTGTTAAAGTGGAATTAGCAACAAGTGCCAAACCTAACTTCTCTAATGTATATAATATTTATTTATTGTTACCTGGGACAATAATGATACTAATAAACAATTTACCTCGTTTTTGGCATTTTTGTCTCTTGTTTTGATTTCATCTGAATGTCACATTTAAGTTTCTGAAGCTAGATTTACTAAGTGATGTAGCAATGGGGTTTAATAATATAACAGACTTAGAAAGGTAACACAAAATATTAAGTAATATATGCTTTGAAATTTTTTAAAAATTAAAACCCACAAAAAATAAATCACTTCCAATATGTGTATTAGTAGTAAAAAGATTAAATTCATAAAAATAAATAATTAAATCCTATTAAAAATAAAGTTGTCAACCACTATCAATCCTCTGTAGGATGAATATCTCTCCAAATACAATCCATTTTCTTTAATGTCTAGCCCATCCATATTATCCCTGCACACTACAACCTCACATGTAGTCTCTTTCTGTGTCTTTTACAATCTCTTGGAATTGAGTTTAAGATTTCAATTGTCCATCTATTATCATCTCTTCTAACAAAATTCTAGCCCAACTCAACTGCAGTTTCTTAATTTTTTCAATGATGTCAGTAACACCTGTTTGTTCTTTTATCCATGATATTTCATTTTTGATCTCTTTTTGTTACTCCTAACATGCATCTTTTCACACTTTTTTTGGGTGGTCTGAAGTTTCTGTATTGCTCTTCTGTTAAGTATCCGTCTCAGATCTATAAGTAAAAACTGGTAAAACACATTTATTAAAAACCTTCCTTTTTCAAATACATAGGCATATTTCCTTTTAATATTACGTTATCTTTACCAAAAGAACTCCAACCAAGTTTAATTCTATGATTAACTTCATCCATTATGTTTCCATCAGTAGTAATAATCTGACCAAAGTATTTGCAGTTGTTAACTTTTTCTAATTCATCATTATCAATCTTTAT
This sequence comes from Epiperipatus broadwayi, assembly GCA_028023455.1. NCBI lineage: Eukaryota > Metazoa > Onychophora > Udeonychophora > Euonychophora > Peripatidae > Epiperipatus > Epiperipatus broadwayi. The sequence continues at coordinate 3,101,119 of JAQFVV010006334.1, forward strand.
TTTTGCCTTTTGCGAAAATCCATTGAACATTACTTTAATCTTTTTAATGTTTACTTTTAGACCTACTTAGTTACTTTCATTTGATAACTCTTGCAACATTTCTTGGAGCTCTGAAGCATTATTTGCAAAAACAATTACATCACCTGCAAAATCTAAATGACTTAAATAATCTCCATTTACTTTTATTCCTTTAACTTCCCATCTAAATCTATAAAATACTTCTTGCAGCACTGCTGTAAAAAGTTTTGGTGATATGGAGTCACCTTGTTGTAGACCCTTCTCAATATTAACCTTCCTAGTATTATTATATAATTCAATTGTTGCTGTTGCATTTTTATAAATATCTTTCAGAATATGACAATATTCTGGGTTTATACCTTGATGATAATACTGCTATTTAATTAATACTTTTTAATGTTTACTTTTGTTATCCTAATTATAAAGCTAAATTAAAAATAAAAGAATTTTTTTTTTTTAAATTAAAATATCAAAAATAAACAGCTAAAATAATTTTCATTGATAATGAATTTTTTTTTTTAAAAAAATTGCTTTAATAGGTGACAGTTCTTAAAGTTTAAAGTGATTAAATTAAAGTGATTAAAATATATAACAGGAAATTAATTCATATATTTTAAAATACAATAGGTGTCATTAAAATTTAAATACGTTAATATTTATTATTATTAAATTAGAAATAGAGCATATATTATTTCTTTCTACTATAAAGCAATCTGTTTTTAATATAGTAATGCATTAACTAGAGAATGTTGATATTTCTGGAATAATATCTTGACTTTTTGACTTTTTTAAATAGTTGAATTTTAGAGATTTTATTTTAGCTGTCTTTTAATTTTTGGTGATATGGATACCATTCAATTCAAATATTTTCCAATTATAAACAAATGCTTTATATATATATACGTTTACAACATATCCTCTAGAAAGTATTTCTGCACATAAAATCTACATTTATGTACAGGTAAATTTAAAACAAAAAACTTAAAAATACATATTACTGTAAGTTTTGTAACAACTACCCCAATAATTGCTAGACTTTGAATATCATCATTGCAAATCAGAAGTTAAAATTCTATATAATAAATGTTATTTCACTGACTGAAAAATATAATACACAATTATTAAATATTCAATGTTACAAATTACGTGTATATTTTGCACCATGAAAAAACTCAAAGCTATGGAAACTGTAAGTTTATATATATATTTAGTGAACACCTCAAAAGATCCCAGGTACATCCTTTTTGAGGATATAGCTGGGGGAGGTGCATTTTCCTCTCAAGTTCAAAATTGAAAATTAATCTGTCCACTACTAGATTTTAATACTGCAAATAAATATTATGAAACCAATAAATTTACCTTTTTATTTTATCATCATTCTAATGACTTTACAAATGGCTTAAGAATTTCATGCAAAAGTATCTACTAAATTAGCATATTAATATCAATGAGCTGTGAAACCAACATTTTTATTTTTTTATCTATCCAATCTATATAATTTTATTGATAAAGTAATGAATTTTAATCTAAAAATGGATTTAATAATTTTAATACTAGTTCAATATACCCGATTAGAGTAGATAAAAGCTATGTCAAATTATAAGTGTTTTATAAGCACATACAATTAGCACATCTAAGCTTTACATGCAAAATAAAAACTACTTTTTTAAAATTAAGTGTTTCAGCAACAGCTTCTTAAACTAAATCAAACTATTTTACATTTGTAGAAAAGATTAGCCAGCCACAACTAATAAATCACACCTCTACCTTATTATATGCTGAAAAAAATAAAAACTCTTACCGATCTCCGAGTTCATACCCAGAACGAACTAAAAAAATAAGAATATAAACAAGAGATATGTATGTATATAAAGATTATAAATAAACTGCATATGCACATATATGCATATATGTAAATAAGATTCATAAAAAATTTCAGTCTGCATAATGCACACTATCCAATGGAACATATGGTTGATTAGTACTTCTGTAAAGTCTGGTGAAGACAGCTGCAGTTGTAATCATATTGCAAAATCAAAATAATAGTAAAAATGTATGTTAAATTGTCTGCCTGAAAACAGGCAAGACAATTAGACAAAAGAGTACAATAAAGCATCATAATAAATCTTAATTACTACCAATGAAAATTTTCCAGTCTGTCAACCCCTCAATAAAATTTGTACTAACATTTTACAATGTGAACTTTAATATATATTCTTACATCAATATGGATAAAAGTACTATTAAAGCTTTAAAAAAAAAACATGTTCAGCCCCAGGTGTCCGTATGATTAACTTGTGCTTTATAAATATATATACATTATCAACAATAAATAATATAACTATTTTTCCATGCAGTGTAATATAAATTAACATAAAATCAAGCATTATTTAAAATAAATTTAATAGTATATCTAAAATACATTTTCCAAAATAATTTTTATAAACATGAATTCTGAAATAACATTAATTAGGCCATTTTCTATTAAAACAATATTCACATCTGAAAGCCATGCAAACAATTTTAGATCATCTAATACATCAAAAGCGAGATTTCTTTCTCATCTGGGATTCAACCCAGAAACATTCAACTCTTAGAATCTATCACTCTCAATCAAACTAGCATATACCTGCTTCTGTATTTCTATACAAAGTCTGGTGTAAATAGAATCTACCATGGGCTGGGTGTATATTTAATTCACCAGCAGTGCAGACTGTATGATTTTATGATCATTTTTTGTTTTACAGTCAGAACAATAACAATCTTATAATCAAAATAAATGATTATGAGAAATTTTACTTTATTATTCAATTGGTGTTGCTATGAAATAGTTACTTTAAAAAGTATAAACTTGTTTGGGAAATCCTTACCTACTTAAATAATATGACTAAACTTCATTCCAATTTGAAGCAAAAGGATGGAAAGTGAATTTTCAAAAGTAGAGATTTTCTCAATGATAACAGTCTTTAAACATACAATAATAACCTTTTCAACACTTGAGATTTTCATTAAAAAAAATAAAATAGAAAATATAATCTATTCATCTTTTATACACATTTCAATCTTTCTTTTAATGATATCTTTGTTTAGTTTATATAAAAAATAAGTTGAATATTGATATTACTTTGGATTAACCAATACTACTACTGAGATTTATGTAAATCCTATTTAAATACATTAGAAGATTTGAGAAATGCTGTGATTAATATAAAAAAAAGTGGTCAATAGTGATTAATATTTACATGTAAAAAAAAAAAATCTCTTTATGTAGTAGTTGAAAGTTTAATTAATAATTATTAATGACTTATTTTTGTTCACTTCAATAATTTGTGGTTTTTTAAATTTGTAGGTTATATTTCATTAAATTTTACATTGAATAGTAGTTTGACAACAGCCTGATAGAACTTTATTGTCATTCTCATTATATTGATTTATTTACTTCATTGGTATAAATATCAACTTGTTTATTTGTAACAAATCTTTCAAATGGATATTTTTCTAGTGATAGCTTTCAATAACAGATTTAAAAATTTTGAAATAGTTTTTAATAATTGATTGATTTAAAAGAATAATCCGCTAATGAGATTACAGATATAACTTCAGCTAAAAATTGAATAAAGACTAACTTTTTTCCTCACTTGCTACTGTCAGAACTCAAACTAAAAGCATTAAGCATGTCAAAAAGCTACTTTTCACTGAAATAATTCCCTGAGCTTTAATTCATATTAACGTCATATTTGTATACTAATAACTTAGTAATCTGCAATGCACTTTAATGTTAAAATAATTATTTTATGGAAGTTTTAATTAATTTCATGTGTTTATTATATACACATTTATTTTTCAATATTATTATTATAATGCAGTCACAATATCAGCTATATTTTGGACCAAGCTATTTTTGCATACATCATATATCACTGATAATAGTTCATATTATGTTGATAAGCTTTGATTACAATATAATTTGTATTGTTATTGTACTATACCGTACAGAACTTTTCAAAAGACATGCATATACACCTTTACCCTGCTTAGTACTTGCCCTTTGTGCAAAGATTCATAATAGTGATCATCATCAATTTGTACCCACCATTTTGATTTACAATCAATTATTCATTATAACTATCATAAAAAAAAATTAAAAAAAATTTTGGTAGCCATTTTGTAACACTGTTGATGTCATAGAATAGTTAGTTATTAAAAGTCATCTCATCCAAAAGCAAAATAGTGATTTTCATGCTGAAATTATATTTTATTCATAAAACACATTACAGTGCTGCATTCAATATTTTGATTATAAGCTTAAAATATGATTAAGGAATATACAGTATTCTTATTTAATTTTCATCCAGGGTTTTTACAAAAAAAAATAGTACATCATTAATAACAGATCCAAAGTAAAGATTTTCATTATTAATGATTACAAAAGCAACAAAATAAAAAGGTTCATTCAGTACACTAATGTAAATCAACACAATACTGTAAAAATAGCAAATTCATTCAGGGATAGAACATATATTAGCTAAAATATTCAGTCAATAAATTTCAAATTAAAATTTTTCTGTCAAATGGAAACTGCTACCATCACTAATCTAAGATATCTTCAGTAAAAGAAAGGGGAAGCAAAAAGGGTAAAATATTTTCGGATTTGTACAATTAATATCAAAAATTATTAAATGTAAATTAAAAATAACACCCTGCTTCCTCAATTTTAAATCATCTTGCAATTCTTTTCGGATATTTGCATGGGTAAAAAAAATGCAGTATCGAAAAAAAATTATAAATTTCATTCAGCATAAAACTAAAAATAATTTTTGGACATATATATTATCAATATTAAATTTTAAATTGAGTATAGTATAAATATTAACTAAAATTTCAGACAATCAATTTTGGATTAAAGTCTTTATGAGTGCTAATTTCAATCAAATCAAAACTGCTATTCATTGTATTTGAATTGCATTTTTGGAAAAAATGTGAGAATGATTTTGTGCAATTAATAATAAATTGTATATGATGAAAATGCAATAAAAATAAAATGAATAAGATTAATATCTTTAATTTTTAATTAAATAGCCTGTAACTTTGTTAGCAAAATGTATTGCACTATTCAATAAATTCCTAAGTCATTGCAAAAACATGGCTCCCACACTTGATGTAATAGTGACATATCATGCCAAAAACTGCTATTAACTATCATGTTTGTTTATTTAGATTAGCACAATACACATTGTAACAAAAGCTTTAAATATTGATTATAATATGCAAACTCAGAATGCATTAGTTTTTTTTCCCTTTTTCAATATGCTGGGGAAAATTTTTTTTAAAGTTGACTGTGATTAAGTTTTGTGATGTATCCTATGTTTATTTGGCTCTTGTTACACTAATGATAAATAATAGGTCTTTATAGTCAATCAAATGAAGTTATTGAATATGGGTTTTTTTTTAATTTTAATAATTTCACCTAAGTAATATAGTATAATACTATAGTACAAATTTTAAAAAATAAAACTTCATTATAGATTTTTTTTCAGTGTAATGAAAACCAGTTGTGCAAAAAAAACAAAAACTGTTAAATGCTAGTTTAGTTTCAATTTTCTTGGTCTATTTTGCTTTACTTTGTGGACAGTAAAAACATGCATTTTTTTCTAGCAATATTAAACATTTTTTAAGATTCTATTTTAAGTTATCATAGCAACTAATATGACCACAAAAAAGACAAGAAAATCTTTGAGCTTGGAAACCAAACTGGATAATGATGATTAATGAATGGGAGTAACATTAAGCTAAATATTTTTTCTCTTTTTATATAGATTTAAGTTGCATTATCACATATTCATAAATATATACATTAAGTAAATACATGCCTAATACACACAGCACAGTTTACACAAGCATAAAACATTTTAAAGAGTTTTTAAAATTTTTATATATATAGTCGATAAATTATTTTTTAAATGTAATATTCTCAACTTAGTGTAATTTTTTAGCTGGAGTAATTGGCCAATTTTTTTCCTATAGACAACCATTATAAATGCCTATTCTGCATATGATATTCTTGCTTACTTACTTTTGGGGACCAATTGCCAACACTAAGTATGGTAAAGGTGTAAACACAATACAGATGGTTCTTTATGGGTGTTATTTGAATATATAAATTAAGATAAGTTTGTTCAAATGTAAAAAAGTAATAATGTAATTATTAATAATAAATTGAGAGAAAACACACCCACATATATATTTAATATAAGTATGGTCATTCCTTCACATTCATTAATAAAATAATAATATACATAAAAATATTTTATAAAAATGCTTTATTTAATTTGAAAAGTAATGCACTAAAAATCTAAAAAAAAATTTTTTTTGGACCACAATTTGGGTTGGAGTGGGAGGGAGCATCTGTAAATAAAATTAATTCAGTCATTAGTTTTAAAATAGTTTATGGACTAAAATAACTTATGAATGTCACTCTTTTTTAATTCAAATTGAATATACTAACAAAAAAATTAGTTTTTGGATTGTAATGAATTATTCCTCAAATTAAATAAAAGTATTTTGTACAAAATATTATTTATTTACATATATAATATTTTTTACTTTTTAGTTATGAGATATTTTGCATTTTAAAATTTAAATCTGAAAATGTAAACAATTCTACCATATTTAGTTCTTGAAATGAAATTCACATACTTTAAAAATCATTTAATTAGATTTTTTTTTTTTTGGTTTATGAAGACTAAATGCCAGTTTTAGTTAAACATTAAAAGATAATTTTATCCTTCATTTATTTTTCTATAGATTTTATTTAATTGAAAAACAGTTTTTAGTAAATATTTAATTTTGGTAAACTTTTAAAAAAATAATCTGCCAACTTATGTGCATCACTGCAAACTTATTGAATCGATATCATGCATTTTAAAGTGGTAGACTAGACAAATGGCTGGACAACCCTAAAATATTTCAGTGTCATATTGAATTGTCACTGATATCTAATATGCATACAAAATTTGAAAAAAAAAAACATTTGACAGAAATATGTTAAAATTCAGTAATGAAATAATTCAGAAAAACAAAAAATAAATGAAATTTCTAAGTTAAATAAAAGTGTTTAAAACTTACTGAACTTTATTATTTATTTTTAAAAATAAAATAACTAAGGAAATCTCAAATTTTTATCACAATTTAACACTCTTTGGATATTTTCTTTCTTTAATAATTTTTGTCTCCTTATGATTATAATAGCAGCCTCATGATCAACAGACTATAGCCTCTTCAATTTTTTCATGTCTTTGTTAACTTTAGAATCTATATAGGCATCCTTATTTGCTATTTTCCAATTCATATTGTAACCTCTTCAAACTTTATAGTTTCAGACTCAATATAAGAATATTTTACATTCTTTTTATTTGCCATTACTAAATCAATAAATTTGATTTTTTATTGTTTAAAAAACATGAATTTTCTTAAAGATCATAAAATCTCTGACTTTACATTTACAAAACATTTTATTACATGAAATACTATACCACAAAAAACTTTTCGAAGGATAATAAAAAATGAAGTATAAAATCTATGTGCTTTCAGTATAACTCAAAAAAACATTATTAATAAATAAATCATATAATGCTTTAAGATTCAAAAATGGCTACTACCATATAAAAATTATTAAATGTAATATTGAGGGGGGGGGGTAAAACTATAATGAAAGTAGTGATTTATCACGATTCAACTATATTATTTTTTAGTTTTCTTATGCTTTCCAAATCAACTGGACGATTTTCAACAGTTTTGATAAGATATACTTACAATATTTAATAAATTGAAGATATTACAAATTATCATCTATAGGCTAAATCAATAATTTTCAATTAGTGTTATGTAATATATAGGTTATATGAGCACGGACTTTCACATCACCTATCATTCACCACTCTATCTCATATCACTGATACACTTGAACACATATATGTCAAAAAGATAAATAATCACCAATAGACGTATTTCGTGCTAAACCAGCAATCACCAGTTGGTCCAGATTATCATCTCCACACATATATGCAATAAGTGCTCAGATATATATATATATATAAGATAGCCAATCTTCATACTTTAATGGACAGTCTTCAATCCACTCCACACTTCAACGCCTCAACCATTCATCCAATTGAAAATCTGAAGATGGAATGCTCAAAGGCCAACTTGAGGCAGAGATTCTTGTCACACCCATGTTGACGTAAAGTCAATATAACCCCTCATGTACAGAACATAATCCATTTAATACATATGCAAGGGATGAGCAGACATCTCTACTATGTAATAACTGAAATACAGACTTATTATATACCCATATAAATATATGTAAAAAATAGGGTATATGAGCACAGACTTTCACACCACCCATCACTCAATCTCATATCACTGATACACTTGACAATAGAGAACCACAATATTTTGGGAGTACCATGAAATACAATGATAAATAGTGACACAATTCTTTTATATGTACTATTAAAATATGATCTGTTAGCTACTTATGTAATTGTAGTTTTCTGAAGCCATAAACTTTTTTTTAAAAGTGGTTTTACTTGTTTTAATTCTATAAATGTAAAAAAAAAGTATGTATTTTACTTTTAAAATATTAATTTATAGGGTTAATGCTGAAAACAATATGACATTTTAAAAACATTTATACTTTTAAGCCAATAAACATCACATGATCACCATTTCTTATGCTTGCTTATAACTGTTATTAAAACAGGCAAAACTCTCTACACATATTGCCACTCAGTGCAAACCAGAGTTATCAATGGATGCCAGAAGGCTTGTGCATTAAATCCCCATCTAGTGCTTACTCATCCAATATCCCAGACTAGTTTCTGGCTTGTAGTCTTCGTCAATCTGAGAGCACTGCCTCTAGATCTTAGGATCTAATGCAACCCTCCAGCAACCACCTTTTATCTCTACTTAACTCTAAAACTATGGGTCATAAATTGAAAACACCATGATATTTTCAATCCAAGCTCATTAGCTTATATAGTCATATAGTTCTGACCTCAGTTCAGTATCTATATATTTTGGTGACTTTGGTTCTTTAATAACCATAGCCACCACTATCCTATTAGGCAGGATTGGTTTTAAGCTAATAAACATCACATGATCACCATTTCTTATGCTTGCTTATAACTGTTATTAAAACAGGCAAAACTGAATCGTAATATGTAAAGAGAGTTTTGTCTGTTTTAATAACATTTATACTTATAATAGATTCCATATTTCTTAAATTTATAAAACATAATACATTCTTGGAAAAATGATTAATAAAATCATAATGCTAGTATTTTGTTTTCAAATACACAATTATTTTAGAGTTAAATAACAGAAAAGAACAACAGAATATAGCTTTAAAATAGAGCTATTTTCACATATATAAATTTATATTCTAATAAAAATGTTTCAAATGAATAATATCAGTCACTTTAATTTTTCTACAAAATAATATTTTTCTCCAAGAAAAGTAAGAAAGCCATATTATTTTCTAATTAAAGTATGTTTTTAACAATATTTTTAATAGATTTGAATCAGTTCTTATTTAAGTGATAATTTTATTGGAAATCATAATATGAAAAAATAGTTTCATTTTTATTTAAATTATATATACATTTGTTAATTTTTAAGTATTTTAACTAATTCTTAAATTTAATATGATTAAATATGAATGTGTTTATTCATTCATTAGGATATATAAAAATGTATATGAAATTGGTCTCCCTATAGGCTAAAATTACCAGTTTGTACTATACATTCTAATTGATGGACATTTAATAATTCCCTATAAAGGATGTAAAAAAGTGTGGATGTTGCATGGGAAAAAAATTAAAATGGAAAATCCTACTATTTAAAAAAACACTAACTTACATTAATACAACTTTTCTTTTTTGGTGTATAGCTGTTTTGTTCCAAGTATTTTTCTTCTTAAATCTGATAGGGCTATTTTTCTTTGTTTTGCAGGTATTTTATTCCAGCTATTATTATTTTGTTTAATTAATAATTTTTTTAAAAAAAGTTTCAATTGGTGTCATGTGTGAAAAATTAATATTCTAAAATATTTCGTCTTTAGAAGTATTATAAATTACTACACCCTGCCAAATTTACTTTTAATGAAGGTTCAAGATATGAAAATAAGTTGAAAATAATTTTATCAGAAAAAAAGTGAGAGTCATCAGATAACTTTAAATAGATATACCAAAGTAAAACTAATCAAAATGTAACCAATTTAAATTTAATAACTACACTGATGAAAATAATAATGGGTAAGAAGTGTTTTCAGTTATCACTATGAGCTTTGAAACATTTTACGTAATGAGACAAGTATATTTACTTATTGTTTTAAGCAAACAAAAAACTAATCTTTTGTTACTCTAAAAAATGAAAATAGGCAGAAAACCTATTTGTATATTGTAGTATTTAATAATTAAAAACTGCCAGATAAGTATTTAGTTTTTAATATTTATTGTCTAACCATAAATAATGTTTTATGATAAAAGCAATTATATGAGTCATCATACATTTTTGAAATTTATTATTAATGACGGAAAAATTTATAAATAACACTAATATGCTGCAATGTCAAACAAAACTAAAAGATTTTTTGAAAATAAATTATTCTGCAATAATTTTTAGATCATAATTTTAAATGCTCTAAGGAATACTTTCTATTAAACGGTTAATAAATGATAATTGTACAGTTTATTAAACAATTTAAAACAATACAATTGAAATAATAAAAAGGTCAAAAGTTTTAATTTTAACAATCATTTCTGTGTTGTCTATTTCTAAAATCATTTTAAAAACTTTAATTAGAAATTGATTTCAAATTCTAAATTTACAATTTATTAAATCTTTTAAACAGTTGTGTTTAAAGTTTAAAAATATGTAAATGATTTTAATTTTGAGAAATAGCTATCTTTTTAAAGTGAAGGAAAATTAATGTATCTCCTATTTTATTTTGTCCTTCTGTAATAACATTTCACACAAGTTCTGGAAATAATTTGTTTTTGTAATAGATGGAATTCTTTATATTTATGCACTTGCATGAAGATGTTTGGCCTGCTTCACAAACTGTTATTTTATAATTTAAGTCAGATTAACAGATAAAAAAGTTCTATAAATTAGTTTAATGTCAAATATTTTGTCCTTACATGCATTCTTGCTTAATTATAATTGTTTATACATAGTTAAATAATGACATCAGTAATAAGAAAATAAAGTGGCCTTTATTCTTTTATATATGTAAAAACAACTTGTCTTAAATTATTAATATTAATATCAAGATATTCTCAGATTACTTATATGCTTCTTACTCTAGAGCTATACTGAGGAACCTGAAAACATTAGATAGTATAGTGCTATATTATCCACATGCCTAGAAACAGTTTCTGGTTTTTATCTTGGTCAAGGGTCACTTAGGATTCAAAGTTGAAACTAAAGAACTTACTTTTCATTGGAAAATAACATTTTTTTTTATGTTCCAAGAATGAAAATAACCAATTTTTATAGAATGAATAAAAAAAATGTTTTCAAAAGATTTTTGAAAACAAAGCAAAGTCATTTTTATAATCCATATATAACATATTTATTTAATCATTGAAGTTTGACTCTTAAAACCAAAAAAAGTATCTCTGCTTTCTGTGCACCAGGGATGTCTATCTTGAAAGTCTGTCAGTAGATAGCTAGTACAATAGAGCTCCAGTGCTCTTGTAATGTTTTCCAAGTTAGAAATGTCCTGATGAAAATGCTCATTATATTCATCACTATTTCAGAATAGTTTTTGTTTTTGTGATTGCTCAAACTAATTGTGCAAACATTTTTGAAACTATATGACATTGTTTTCCCAACTTCATCCAATGCTTCTTCAAGTCTCTCATCTCTTAACACTTTTTTGAATCTGAGGATATGCACAAATACCTTTAATTCTGGCTTCCCAGATAAAAAAAAAAAAAATTGTTTTTCAAGCATGGAAATCCTGATTACATTTTATTTATCAATTCAAAAAAAGTTTCAAACATTTTAAATTGATGTTTAAAAGAAAAAGATATACTCTCTCAGATATAAATTCAGAATATTTTTCTTGACAGTAATAAGTGAAGTTCACTGTGAAAAATCATTCTGGTCATAGTGATTTTGCTTTAAACTACAGCCTCACTAACATAAGAGGCAACAATGTGAAACCTAGTTGAACCACTAGAAAAACTGTAATAGCCTTTAGATTCTATAGGTATTCAGATTTATATTTCTGAAATTAAACCTTTTCTAAATGCAACTTCATGTTGTTACATGCCTTATGAAAGAAGATTAATTTTATTTATTTTGTATAGGATGTTTTTTTTTTGCATAAATAACTATTTACAAACATTGTAAAGAAATCCAGAGAAATGTCAATTAGAAAGCAGATATCCTAAAGGTTTTATTAAGTACCTTAGTTCTGTCATTGTATTCATTCACATACCAGACAATCATTAATTATATTGCTCATGACTTGTGTTTACTAGATTCTTATAAATTTGGACTATTTATTCCATTTCTAAACTTCTTTGACAATACTTTAGTAATGTCTATGAAAATCAAATTTAGATGGCTTTATTGATGAATCTGGGAAAAAATGCTGGGGATATCACAAAAAAACCTATTTCTTACATTATAATCCTTGGACTGATGAAAGATTTATTGTTAACTAACTAAAAATTAATCTTGATTTGAAATAAATCTTAAAATGTAAAATTATTTTATATTTATGATAAATCTGACATATTTACCAATTTTCATACATTTCTACGAGGCAAAATATGTAAAAACATATAAAAACACTGCAAGAGAATGTATTTAAATGTTCCAGCAATGGTATTTTTCAGATTAATAATTAATTGCACATTCAGAAGACTAAAATTCATTAATGGAACATAGATTTTTTACTACATTTAGGTTTCACATGAATCCAATATGTGATTCCTAATATGGGTAATAATGTCCCAGGAGAACATTGAAGGCATTCAAAGAAGCATTATATAATAGAGCCATAGAGCAGAATTTTTAATATAACTTTTATACAATAATATATTGCTATAAATGAGTATAGCTGGGGAAATTATAATTCATGTATTGGCTATAATAATATAAGCCTAATAAAAAATGATATTTTCATTGCAATAATTTAAAAAAAATGTTGCTTATTATTTTAGATTTTTGTGTATACAAAATAAAATAGAATATACTAGTATTGTATTAAAAATAAATGAAAACAAATATTTAATTACAAATTGATTAAAAAATTTTCTTCAAATCATCAATTGGAATGAAATAAAAAAAAGATATTAATATTATGCATGAAATTTTTTTAGAAATATTCAAAATATATACTAAAAATCAGAAGATATCATTATGATAATAAAAATTGTAATGTGAAAATTGGATAAATGACAAAATACAAAAAGTAGTACAAAATAATAAAAAATATATATATAAAAAAGAAATAAACAAAGTCATAGTTTATTTCTTAAATATAAAGCATTAAGAAATAAAATTTATTCTATCTATGATAAGTGCACGGAAAAGATTATTCTAATATATATATACATTGAATAAAAATAAAGAACATGAAAAAAGGATTGGAAAAAAATAAATAAAGTACTGCTCATGAAAAAAAAAAAAACATTTCAATATAAATATTTTTTTAGAAAATATTTTTAATATATTCTTAGAAAAAATTAATAAATTAAAAAATCCACTCATTATACTAATCAATATTTGTCTGCAGGTTTGTGATAATATGCTGGACTATTTCCATTATCTGTCAGTAAATGTTGAATGTATAGACAATTTTAAACTTAATTCAAAGTTTTCAAATACAAACAATTTGTTAGTAATAACACATAAATAGACAACACAGGTTAATAGATTACACAATGTTTTGAGTAATACTGTTTTCTACTCTTCTTCAGGTGTTGCTGGCCTGGCATAAGAGTCGAACTCAGACATTTAGATTTTCAAATATCAAATTTAACGGAAATGTTCTAATCAACTGAAGTATTTTGTCAAAGGCCGCAGATAGTAGAAATTTCATATATTTATATATAAAGGTTTGTTCAAATTCTGAGTTCTTCAATTTTTTTTTATTAATTTTTTCTAAGAGCAAGGTTAATTAGAAGCTTTTGTACATTGTGTATTGCCACACTGAGTTGACTTATAGGATTATTTGCCTTGTCATATGAGCAGCTTCCTTAAATTTTCTTCTTTGCACTTTTTCCTCTCTATCCAGTATTTTAGTATTTCCCCAATTAAACATATGGTCATTAGAACATAACATATGTTTAATTAGGAAAATACAAAAATATTGGATAGAGAGGAAAAAGTGCAAAGAAAATTCAAGAAAGCTGCTTATATGACAATGGCAAATATTTCTATAAGTCAACTCAATGTGGTAAAATACAATGTATGGAAGCCTCTAATTAACATTGCTGTTAGAAAAAAATAAAAAAAGAAATTGAAAAACTCACGAGGATTTGAACCAATCCTCATATATAAATATATGAAATTTCTACTATCTGTTGCCTTTGGCAGAATAATTCAGTTGGTTAGAGCGTTTGCCTTAAAATCAATATTCAAGAATCTAAAGTGCGAGTTCAACTCCTATGCTAATACTGTCATTGGTCAGGCCAGCAACACCAGAAGAAGAGTGGAGAATAATACTACTTGAAAGATTGGGTCATTATTAACTTATGTTCTCTATTTGTGTGTTATTACTAACAAGTTGTTTGTATTTGAAAAGTTTAAATAACATTTAAAATTTATACATTCAACATTTACTAATAGATGCCAGAAATAGTCCAACATATTATCACATCTAATATTAATCAACCTTATTCATTTTTATGCCAAATCTAAATGAAGAAGAATTATATGAAATAATAAAAGAACATTAAGAAAATATAAATCAGGAATCAATAAAATCAAAATGACAGACATAAAAAAAGAAGTAATAATATTCTATTAGATATTAAAATTTACAATCAATATTATTAAAGGTATCTATAATAAACAAATTTTTAAATCTAGAGAGAAAAATAATTTTGCTAACTATAGGTTTTATCCACATTTCCAGCAACTGCTAAAATAACTAAAAATTATATTCATAAAATAGTACAAAAAAAAAAAAATTAACTAAATTAAGTTTTTTTAAATAAAAATCAATATAATTTCATAGAAGAAAAAAATGCTATTATATTATAGACAATTTTATAGATATCATAAACAGTATATTAAACAATAACAAATATGTAAATATAAAGAATTAATTCATAATTTACAAAATAGTGGAATAAAAAGCAAACTGTTCAACTTCTTCACAAACTATCAAATGAAATGAAAACAAACAATATATATATATATGGAGTTCCTCAAGATTCTGTATTGAATGGATTGTTTCTTCTTTTTATAAATGACAAGAATATTAATATTAAATGATTATTATTTCAGTATGTTGATAATACTGTTATTGTGAGTAAGAATAACAATAATACTGATATTGCAGTTAAAATTATAAAGAAAGCTTTAAAAAAAATTGTTCATTGATGCTTTGACAAAGGAATTTATATAAATGGAGGGGGAAAAAATCAAATGTATGTTAATATATTCTATCATGAAATATAAATATAATAATATACATTTAGATTTATGAGATTATATATATATAATATGATATAATGTGTAATTGTAATAAAGATATAAAAGTAGAATACATATATGAGACATTTTTGAATGATAATAAATAAATAAATATCTTGGAAAAATTATATTAGCATTTTTATCAATGCATTTACATGATGTATATTAATGTTTAGAAAACCAATGTTTTGCCTTTGATTGTTTTTATTCCTATATAAAAATATTTGTGCAAATCCTTATTAAGGTTTGACTGAAGTAATTTGTGGACATGAAGTAATTAATATTACTGTAAAAAAAAACATAGTTAATTTAATAATATATATATAAATAAAGAGTTAATTATAACAATAAGCTTCTTTATTTGATGAATTTCTTGAATATGTATTTATACAGAAATTTTTTTTGAAATGAATGTTAAAAAAACAGATTCATACATAATTGCAAAATTTTATGATCACTATATGTTCCTTAATAATTTATTTATATATAAAAAAACATACATTATTATAGAAAAATAAAAAAATCAAGCAAAAAAATATATTTAAAAAAAAGGAAAAACACTTAATTTGACACATGTCTATATAATTTGATATAATCAATATTTTTATTATGCATTATTAATATATTACTGTAATATAAATGTTTTTCTTGTTGTCATTAGGTTATTTTTTTTATATTTAAAATCAAAGGATTAGTAATTACTTAAATTATGATAACTTTTCCTGCAAAAAAAGCTCAATTAGTATTTAGTAGTACAAAAACAAAATTTTGTGTACATTTCATTTGTATAAATAAAATAAATGAATAAAATGAAAAATAATCACAGTGAATTTTCAAGCACAATCTGATAACTATCAGACAACTTTGCTTTGCATTTATTCATGAGTGTATACGAGTGTGTGCATTTAAGATGCAACATGTATAATGAAAAATTGTCATAAATTTATGAAAAAGATTATAGAGACTGAACTCATATCAGTCAGACATTAGAATAGTGTTGTTTTAGTTTTAATAATTTTTACTTCATCTCAGATAAGAAAATAATTTTTTTTTCATTTGTATTGATATATTTATTATTTAAAATAATTGCATGCTGAGATATATTATTAATTTCTCTAACATTCCATTGTGATAATACCACTAACATTTCAATAATCATAGTTATGTTTATAGATTAAAATAAGAATGCAATTCAATTTTCATTAAGTATTTATTATTAAATAATAAAAGTAAAAAATGTATGCAACACTGTGTGAAATATTAAATTGTACAATTTTTATACAAATTACCAGACAATATGATAAAATTTTAATTCTATTTAGTAAAGATATGGTTCAAAAATGAATAAATTATCAAAAACACAGAAAATATATAATGACATTTTATAAAGAATGAATTCACACTCATAGGATAATGAATCTTTGCTGCTTGCATACATTTAAATCATAAAAAAAAAAAATCAACAAAGAATTATTATCAGCCAATTATTTAGAATATAAAAACATTACTATTTATTTTGAAAAATCATGCCAAATGTTATTAGTATTTATTGCATCATACGGTGCTAACACTTAATTGGGGTGGGGTGGGCATTGATCACATCAATGTCACAATTTTTTACAAAATATAATTACTACTATAATAACACTTTGCTGAAAATGATGAAAATATTGACCATTTATTATGTCATACTGAAATTTATTGGCTATCAATGGATGTTTGAAATAATTTTGTGAAGATTTTTTGGAAATACACAATGAAATGAATTTACGATTAAAAGAACAAATCATAACACTTATTAAAACAAAGCAACAAATATTGACATATATGTCAAAATTAATACTTTTTAAATGCAAGAAAGAACAATGAGAATTGTATCAATTTCCAAACTCATTAGGAATAGAAAAACATTTGTGAATCATTTGTAAAAGTTGTATAAAGAACTGATAGAAAAATTTGAAAACCACCTTAACATGAAAGTTTTAAATTGGATAATAAATTCATTTTAAAATACTGAAAATATTAATGAACAATTTATAGAGAATGAACTTATTGAATGATAAATGATATTGAATTGAAATTAAATTTTAATAATTCTTACAAAAGTTTTGATTATAAAAAAAAAAATTCAAAACATTACCTGATATTGTGGTCTATATTAAAAAAAAATTCTAATACTTTTTTCAAATCAAATGTAATTTTAAGTGCAATATCACAAATTTTAAACAAATAAGAAATTGTATGCAAATTGTTGTGAACGTAATTTTATGATTTCAGCTTATGGGTGTTATACCTGACATTAAATACTAAGAAAAGACCTCTGGGAATATTTTGGAATAAAGATAAAATAAATTCTAATACTGTTTTCAAATCAAATATAAATTTAAGTGCAATATCACAAATGTTAACCAAATAAGAAATTGTATGAAAATTGTTGCTAACATGGATTTTATGACTTCAGCTTATGGGTGTTATACCTGACATTAAATGTTAATAAAAGAACTTTGAGAATATGTTGGAATAAAGATATTCTAGTGGCTTGAAAAAGCCTTAAAAATCATTGCATTATATAATTAGTTAGTAATGTTTTTTTATTAACCACTATTGATATCTACCCACTTCTGATTTCAGCAATGTTCTAACCTAATATTGATACAAACTTGTAGAGAACTTATGATACCATAATTTTTTGCAATTGTCAGATTTATAGACATTCCCTTATATATAAATACAAATACAAATTTTCTTAAACACTTTCCAGCATGTATATAATGTGCAAAACAAAAAAAAAAAAGATTATAAGCTATCATAGTCTTGTTCTTCATGTATTCAGTGAAAACATCTCTTACATTAAAGTACTTATTTTTGTTTTTAAAAAAATCTTCATAATGGTAAATGCAAATCTAAATAAAAATTTGATAATCGAAGGTAGAGAATTGTCTTATGAGGTGTTAAGAATGTTTGGAATTGTTAACATGATAAATTTTAAAAACAATTTCTGTATGAATAACATTGCTAATAATTTTGCCAAAAAAGCTTTGATTTTAAATTCTACATTTATTAAAAATGTTGAAAATATATTTTTATTCCCGAGTTCTTTACGGGATTAATACAATCAGTAGCAAGTTTAAGTTCCGTAACATATCTAGTTTTATTAGTTCTAAAATATATGGACATTATAAAAAGCACTGCTTTCAAGCTAATTTCCAAGAAATCAATGAACAAGAACTGCTCATCTGCATTACACATATGACAAATTAACATTCTTACAAAATATATATTCATCATTTTGGAAAAAGAATTTTTTTGAATTCATCATAGTAGCAGCAAGAAAAAAAAATCACTACCACACTGCAATTGATTCTAATTCTTTAATTTTGAACCTAAACTTTCAGAATACTTTTTAGATAAATCCATATTATAAAAAAGACATTGAAATCTGATTACGTCAAGAAATGTGAATCACTGGAAAAATAGCTAGCTAGAATATTGGATCACGTATTTATGCATTTTTTTTTTCATAACTTAGTTTAATGCCTAATCACTTAAAATTATATGATTTGGATGATTTTTTTATTAGAAATATAATACTGTGGTAAATATTTAAATGCATATGATAGATTAAAATATTTATCTAAGTTATGTGTTTTTTGAGGCCTTAAGAGAAATCACTTCTTGTGTGAATTTTAGCTTCCATCCAAACAAATGAAATAGAAAATGAAATGTAACATGAACTATTAAGCCACCCTTGAATAACTGGGATGTCACACAATGAAAGTGAGAGGCTTACCTCATTTTGATACCCTCACTTTAGATCCAAAATAAAATTCATATTATTTTTTATTAATGATGTACAGTTCATTGGTGTATATCAATAAAAATAATATTCAAAAAAGCTCAACACACATCAGCATTCAACATTGATGCGTATGCAACCATTAAATGATATGAGACTACTTTGCAAGAATAAACTAAAAACAAATATGAAAAAGTCTAAATATATTTTAATCTGAATAGTTTAATTCTCTGGTCAAATTTATTCTGTCCTAAAAGAATAAACAGTATTAATTTTACGTAAGAATTTCAGATAATGTCATTGTGCAACCTTATATTTTTACATTTGTTCTATATATAATAAAGTTACATTGTAAAGAATATTTAGAAGCCTAAGTTATCTTCTTTATTTTCATTTTTTTTAAAAACTTATAAAAAATTATCATTATTTTTTTTTTTCAAAATTAAAAATTTATTTCTTTTAAGAGTTTTTATTGACCATGACTTCATAGTAAAAAAGTAAACAATGATTTTTGATTAGCTGAGATAAAATGTTACTGTTGTCAAAAGATAAAAAATTTAGAATGTATTACAATTAAGATGCAGCATGTGAAAATCCATAACTAGTTGAACAGTTTCAAAAAGCAGTTTCTGTGAATGATAAGACACAGTTTGGATAACTATATAAATGAAGAAAGAGTAGCTCATACAATACAATCTTTATTGAGAAGTCTGAATAAATCAACAAAAAGGATATCTCCAGAAAGTAAAACTTAACGTAAAAGATTATAGATGGATGGGACCCCAGATTTGAATTTTTGTATTTATTTTTATGTAATCATGTAAAAAAAGATCATTGTTCATTTAATTAAATCTTACTGTATGGATGATTTGTGGGCTAAAATAATTAACATGGTTCAGGTTATAATTGAAGATCAACTGCCAAAGGTATTCTACAACTTTAGAACTGCTCATGGTTTATATAAGAAATGAGATCGAATATAAAGAAAATTAAGACTTTTGTGAATTTAAAAATGTAAAAGATTCTCTAACTCTTTTTAAAAATTACTTTTCTCATACATAAAACAAAAAGCTAAAAAAAATTTAAATTGACAAGGACTTTACAATTGAAGTTTATCATGTGATTTTGTTAAATGATAAAAAAAATATAAATATGATGTTCTAAAAACTAAACCTCACAAGAAAAAAAATCAAATTTCGTACTTGAAAAACTCCTGGAATAATATAAATATATATTTTTTTTTAATAATTTTTTTTTTTTTTTTCTTTTCCCAATCTTTTTAATTTTTTTTAATTAAATTTTTTTTTTTTTTAAGAGGTTTTTTTTTTTTTTAAAAAAAAAAAATAATAATCATTATTCTTTATTACAAATATGATAAAATTTTAACTGTAAAAAGAAAAAAAGACAACCCTCCTAATTTTTTTTTTTAAATTTCTTACAAAATAATTCTCTCTGACAGATTTTTATAAAGTATAAGACCGATTTTAGTATATTTTTTTTTAAAAGTTAGTATTCAACTTTCTGATTATAATATTATCTTTGTTTTGTTCATATGAACATTAAATACCAGCTTTCAAATAGTTGAGTCTGGAGTTGTTACCGAATTGATGACCAACTGAGAAAACAATATTTTCAATCTGCTCCTTTGGTTCTCAATGTCATTTGAATATTAATCGAGTCTGTAGGACTTTTTTCTTAGTTTGTTCATTTCCTCTAGAGAGACAATGATTTTTTTCACTTTTTTTTTTTTTACCAAAGTAAAAAAATTCAATAATTAAACAGAATTTGTACTTAGCTCAAAATAAAATCATTTTACAATGTGTGGGTGCATATATATATACATACACACAGAAAATGTACCAAATATACTGACAACCAATAGATCAATTACATGAATAAAGGTCAATTGGAGAAAAGAGAAATGCCATCTTGTGGAGAAAAAAAATTACAATACAAATATAATTCTATATATTATAAACAAATTTCGGTAAATTTAATTTTTAGTATTTAATTAATTATATTATTAAATTGATTTTATAAAAAATATGACAGACATTTTAATAAAAAGTAATTCCCTCAAAAAGATGATGTTTTTCTGATATTCTGAATAAAAATGTCCAATAGTTAATGCATTGTCACATTTAATTAAAGCAGGCTACCTCATAGAAAAAAGAAATAATTTATACTAATAAATATTATAAAATGTTCCTTACAAATGATCAGATTTTAAATACACATGATATGTAATGGTCTTCATTGTAAAGTAAAAATAAATATTTAAAAATGTAATCAATTTTTATAGTAAAAAAAAACAACATAAATATTTTATTGTATTTATGATTAACCGTAACATAATTCATTATTTTATTACCAAACAAATTATTCACAAGCTAAATACGGGAAGAATACCATTAATCTGAAATCCTATCATTTGGCAGTTTTTATTATCTAACAAAATAATAAAGATGACTTTTCACAATCAAATATCTTATTCCTAATACTAGAATCATTATCAGAAAAGCTATAACAATTCTCATTTTTAGCTGAAATAAAAAAAATAGAACACTTGCATTAACAATAAACTTTTAAAAATAATTTCATATCTCAATAATATTACTAACTTAAAAATTGAAATTAGCAATTTTAGTGCTTGAAATTTAGGATGGGTAACAGTGGTTTCTAAAGAACAAATATCAAATTTCATATCAATATGTTAGGAATAGGATCCATTTTTAAATCCAACACTCACTTCAACCTTGCAGAATATTAATCTATGGACTTGGCCAACAATTTGTACTTACAGGTGTTCATATAATATGAACTTCTCCTTTTGCATTCTGATTCCTCTGTTTTCCATATGAAAGTATTCAAGTACCTTTATAGTGATTTTTCCATCAATAATAATGTTTGCAATAATCAATTCATGAGTTGTGTGATAATTCAATAGTAATAAGATCTTTTGAGTTCATAGAGCCAACAATCATTTTGGGCAATTAAATATGCATAAAACTAAAAAAAAAAAAGAATTGATTTTTAATGGTATTGCTGTAGCAAGACTATTCAAGCAATAATAAAAGCTTTCTTTTTCTCAATTTTCTGAATCGAATGTTAGAGAAATAAAAGTCAATATATTGGTCCAAACTAACACTGACCATACCAATTTTTAATTTCATTAGCTTTTTACCAATACAACAAAAAATTCCATGAAAAGAAGTTAAAAAATTAGACATTATAGCAAATCCAACATTAGCTAGTTTCCTTTCACTTGATCTGCCATCAGAATACCTAGACTGAGTGATGTTTTTTCTATCAATCTTTAGTCCAATTTCATTTTTCTCATTATATATCAATATACAAATTGTTTAGATAGTGTGGCAATATGCAGCACAGTTGTTGCTATTACCATAGTCTTTACTTTTAATCTGTTTCACTTATAGCCTATTTAATTTCCAGCCCATATCAAAAGCATGCTAGACAATAATAAAACAGAATATTTAAAAATTTATTATGTTAGCTCAGAAAAGAAAATAATTTATAGTTGAATTACATAAAAAGAATGTTTATAAAAAAAAAAAATTATACATATTGGTAACTCATTTTCCTAAAAAGCATGCCACAATTTATAATGGATCATTGAATCACAGACCTTGTAATAAAAACACATTTCTGGTATTTTATGGTCTTTTTTTTTTTTTTTTGCTATCTATTATTAATTAGCAGTGATATCTCTCAGGATCTGATCTTTCTTGAAATAAACTAGTAGATTAGGCAGTTATCTTTTTTAAAATATTTAACATTCCAAAAGCAAATGGAAAGATTAAAGACAGAAATTTATAATAAAGAGAAATTAAGAAGCATATTATTGAATTATTTTAAATGTGAAAAACTATTAATTCAAAAAAACTTATAAGCAAAGGGTGCCCAAAGTATTGCATCTATACTGTTATTATACTACTTGTGACTATGTTTATTATATTATATAAAATTCTTTCTTTTTAATTTAAATCACAGGAAGTTTCAACCAATATAAGCTTTTTGAGTAACCAAATTTATATGCAAGTTAAAAAAAAAAATCTTTATTACTATAATGCAGTGAAATGTGAAATATTTTGACTTTTTATAAAAAATATATGACATGAAAGATCACATTACTAATAAAGTTTCTTGTAATTAACACTTTTATAATTAATAAAGTTATTCTAGTGCTACAGCATGCAAAAAAAAATATATTTATTTTTCTCTGTTTTTTTATATAGTTAGGTTGAATTAATATTCAATTTTAAATGAGACAGAATAAAAATGTAAAATTAGTTTAGCTATTAATAATTAAAAATAAAATGCCCCTTTTTTATAGAGCTAAATTGAATTATTGGGTAATTAAAAAACAAAATTAGTTTGTGGCTAATGATTGAAAACAAGATATTCCCTTAACTTTTTAATATAGCACTAAAAGTTATTATATACATTTTTCATATTTATGTTGCATACTTTTATGTAAGTATGAAGATGGATTTTTTTATTCTTTTAAATCCACAGGTTAAAAGAAAAAAAAAACAACATTATTTTCAAAAATGTATTTCTTATTAAAATTTTTATTACATTCTTAAAAAATTAATTATCATATATTCAAAATTATATTAATATTTAAAATTTTGTTTTCCCAAATTGACATTTTTCTAATTAGCTAATCCATCTCTTGATTTTTAGGTATGTTATCTTTCTGCTCTTTAGCAATCAATCTGTTGTATGATACCTATGTGTATGTATATAAAATTTTTGATCTTACTAAATGCTGTTAATAAACATTTCATTTACCTGTTACTTACTAAATTGTTCAGCCAATGCTAAATGAGCATACAATGACTATGTAATGTTGGAAAATAATGCTGTATTTATCATATTATAAATATTTAACTTAAAATTTGTATGGCCTTTAAATTGAGTAAACAATGAACTTTTCCAGGTTAACTGGGCCATATATAAATGAGGTCTGGATTTACATTTGGATTGTAAAGGGATGCTGAAATATTTATTAACAGCATTTGATTCATTAGTCAAGACCAGAAATTATATAACATACTGGAAAATAACACTGTATTTATTACATATATGAATATAAACATTAAGAGCATAAAGTTCAACTAGTCAATAAAATAATCAAAATTATCCCAAATTCACAATTCAACCAGACTAGTAAAAAAAAAAATTCTGAAAGACAATCAATGGTTTCACTGCTATAAGCAGAATTTTCAAGTGTAAAGAACTACAAAATAACCACATATTTAAACTAAACATTACCCACAATTCCACTTATATCCCATACACTTAATATTGAAAGAAGTTTTAAATAAGTTAAATGCTTCAGAATCATAAATTTTTAATAATAAAGATTCTTTAATTCTTCTCTTTATTTCACTTCTTTCCAAGAACTCAACCTTAGCCTCATCAAAATTAATAATATGGCCTGTATCTTTTTCATGGATATATAAATCTAAATTAGGGTATTTATTTCTAACCCTATTTTTATTCTTTTATTTAAGCTCAAACTACTCTGACGTATCTATCTTTTTATAAAACCAAGGGCTAATATATACTACTCCAGGAATAGTCTTTCTATCAAAAATTTCCTTTGTATTATTTAATTATTCAAAGTAATATCCCTTTTCAAATAGTTTTCTTATTTCCAAGAAAGTTACTATTTTTACATACAATTCTATAAAAAGGCAATTTAAATGGCAAAGAAATAAAATATTTTTTTTATATCCTTTACATTATTAAATATTATTACTATTAAATAAAATACTTTTAACAAATTTATCAGAATAGCAACACTCAAATAATCTTTATAAAATTGACCTTTTTAAGACAAAGCTACCCCATTAGTAATTGGTTACAAATTTATGATTCTGAAGCAATTAACTTATTTAAAAAGTATTTTAATATTAAGGATGTGTAGAATGAAAGTGGAATTGTGGGCAACGTTTAGTTTAAATATGTCATTTTGTAGTAATTTACATTTGAGAAATCTGCTTGTAGCAGTGAAACCACTGGTTGTGTTGTCAAGTTTTTTTTTTTTTTTTTGGCTAGTCTGGTTGAGTTGTGAATTTGGGGTAATTTTGATATGTAAATATATATTACACCTTGGATACACATAACTAATTAGTTATCACACACACACATGTGGGTGTTAAATGTTCTTTCAGGGTTTCAGGCAATATGCTATTCATATGGAGAAGTCACCTGTAAATTATCTTTGTTGTAATTGTCTGTATATGGAATCCAGAACTGACTGGATTTCAAAAGAAAAGTATAATCTAATCTAATGAATGACTAATAAAAATCCATATATAATTTTAATACATGGACCTTTCTTTTGAACTCCAGACACTAATATTAAAAAAAATAACAAATGTTATTTTATATTTAAAAGCAGTTTTGGATACAATGCATAGCCACAATAATGATCATGACCGGTTGTCTGCTGAGTCTTTTCTTCTTAAATGGTCTCTTATCTGGCACACATAAACATGCAAAATCTTTTACTCTTGAAAATATTCATGTTACAACACACACAAATATATACAGACATTTAAGTTTTGCTTTTGGTCAGAAAATATTCTGAATTTATGTATAAAAATTGTAGCCAGCAACTTTGCACTATTACTGGCTAATAAATCATTTTTATCTTTATAATAAATTTTGAGACACACAATATTAAAATATTGCAGCAAGATGAGTTGCTGTGAAACAAAGCTGAATTTAAAAGAATATATAAAATAAACATCAATGGTTTTACATAACATTATTGATCCGTTTGAATGCCTGAAATTTGATTTTAATGTTACAAAGTAGTATGACAAACATTTTCTTTACATAAAACTGGAAAAAAAAAAGAGATTTACTCAAAGATGTGATATATAGTTTTATAATGCTTCTAACATAAAGACATATTGAGCCTAAGTCTATGTATGTATAAGTTTTGGTTGAAAGTCTTCACAAAACAGTTTGAATAAAAATTGAAAACTGTAATAGATGGCATAAGTTTCAGTTTATATTTGATAATATTTTGTAATATTTAACTCAGTCCATGGAAAATACACCTGGGTCTCGTTTTACGTGATAGATAGGTTCCTCAGAAAACACGCGCAAACGAAATCGCGCAAAAATAGACGTAACTTACATTGAAAAAGGGGGGATGCGGTCTGTGATTTTTCAAAATTCACGTAAAAGCAAAGCACCAACGTAAAATTACTTTAAAATTCGTGCAAAAAAAAAAAATAATAAGGAAATAAAATATGACTAATAAAAAATTTCAAATTTGAAAAAAATTGATACAAGACAAACTTTTTTTAACTATAATATTTAATTTTATTCAAAATAATATATTTTTATAAATAATTTACAGTACAATAATTTACATTTTTTTATACGTTTTAATTATTATGATTTTCTGATGACAACGTAATTAATCTTTGAGAGGATGATTTTATTAATTGTTTACGAAGCTCGTGATATCCAGACATACAACCATTTAGCTCTCGTTGGAATTTAAGAGCACGTTAATGATTAGTGTCATTAATAAGAAAATAATAATTGATTACATTCTTTTTTAAAAAGCAAAAACAGAATGTGATTTAAAATGCAAAATTAACACGCACAATGTTTGAACAAATTTACATTATAATCTTGTAAAATTTAATGTGTGTATACATAAAATGTGGAAATCATGATTTTAATTTCATTATTACATAAAATCTTACTATTATAAAGCACTGAAAATATTGAAATTACTAAGATGAAAGTTGAATTCCAATAATGTGCTATTACTTTCAATATAACGTAAGTGCGCGAAATTTATTATTTAAAGTAATAGTGCATTATCGGAAATCGACTTCTGGTGAAACACGAATCGCGTAACTTCAAAATCGTGTTAAATAAATCCGCGTAAAAAGAGACCCAGGTGTAATTTATGAAAATAGTTTCACAAAGTATTGAAGAATAATTTTTGCACTTCATTATAATTAATTTGCATATAGAATAAAACAATGTTATAATTATAGTGAAAAAAAAAAATTTCTCTAGAAGAGAAGAAAATTATTGAAACAGTAAGATATTTAGATGTATGTAAACATTGTTTAATAAGTAGATAATAAGTTTTTATAAATTCTAATTTAAATACAAGTGTTTAATGATTACAAGATACTAATCACCATCAGAGTGTATATGCAAATGATGTAAATAAATAACATTTACAGACATAAAAATATATTATTAAATGATATAGCATTATGACAAAGTAAAACACTTATTTGCATTCTTCATACATTTGGTGTAGCATTTCAATTTTATAACTACATCATATGCTACAGTGAGCTATATGTATTAAGACACTTTTGTGGCTCAAAAAACTCAATCTATTTGATGAAATTCAAAAGTCCATATAATAAAAGTTATTTTCAAAATAATTTTTAATGCTACTTACTGAGTTTATGGATACATGTAAAATCAATGTAATCTAAGAATATGAAAAAAAAAATTCATAAATTTTTCATTGAACTATAAATACAAACATATATAGATTGTATTTATTTAAAAGTAATTATAAATATATACATCCATATATATGATAACTTTAACTATTTTTAATTTTGGTCCAACCCATTGAGACCGAAAACCGCTTTTTTCCGCATTAAAAAAAGTTTGCAATTTCGACCGCAATAGCGTGCAAACCGTATACGTCACAGTTACGCTTTTTTTTTCTTTCTCTCTGCCATTTTTCTATCTTTTTGTACGTCTAAAATTTTTTTCTGTGCGATGAAAATTAGATTTTTTATAGCAATTTTTGTAAAGTACATTATTAAAATTTTGTAATTTTTTTTTATCTTTCTAGATTTTATCAACGATAAAAAATATACGGAGAAAACAATTATTTTCGCGCTAAACGTAATTATGATTCTAACGAACTTTCTGTTGATTTTTGATTTTGAGGTTTCATATTCCCCATTACCCGTAAGTATTCAACATTCATCACCCCACTGATATATAATAATTGCTTGTAATTCCTTTGGTTATTTATTTTATTTTATTTACTGTTTTTATACATTTCATGTAGATAAGTTTTTATTCATTTTATACATACTTTCTATTATGTTTCATTAATAATGCATAATTTAGCTCACCCTTACCCTCATGATATTCCAATAATTAGTAATTATTTTTTACATGCATAACTTAGAATTTACTACATTTTTATTCTTTCATTATAGATAACTTTTTTTATTTTCATACTTTCATTTGTTTCTTGTAATAATCATAATTTAGCCACCCTTACCCTCATGATATTCCAATAATGTAGTAATTATTTTTTACATGCATAACTTAGAATTTACTACATTTTTATTCGTTTCATTATAGATAACTTTTTATTCATTTGATAGCATACTTTGCTATTATGTTTCCTATGTAATAATGCATAATTTCTCACCCTTACCCTCATGATATTCCAATAATGTAGTAATTATTTTTTACATGCATAACTTAGAATTTACTACTTTTTATTCTTTCATTGTAGATAACTTTTTATTCATTTTATAGCATACTTTGCAGATAATTTTTATTCATTTTATAGCATACTTTGCTATCATGGTTTCCTATGTAATAATGCATAATTTAGCTCACCCTTACCCTCATGATATTCCAATAATGTAGTAATTATTTTTTACATGCATAACTTAGAATTTACTACATTTTTATTCGTTTCATTATAGATAACTTTTTATTCATTTGATAGCATACTTTGCTATTATGGTTTCCTATGTAATAATGCATAATTTAGCTCACCCTTACCCTCATGATATTCCAATAATGTAGTAATTATTTTTACATGCATAACTTAGAATTTACTACGTTTTTATTCATTTCATTGTAGATAACTTTTTATCTTTTACAACTTTCCATTCTTTTACTTCTATCATGGTTTCCTATGTAATAATGCATAATTTAGCCCATGATTTTTCAATAATATAGTAATTATTTTTTATCCCCATAACTTACACTTTACTAAAGTTATTACTGTTATTTTTTTTTGATCCACACTAAAACCTTGCATTTCTAATCCACACAAAACCTTGCATTTCAATAGATATCCCGCATAGAGGGCCTAGAAAACAACTGCTTGCAAAAATAGAACATACAGGGTGTCAAGCAGAAAAACGAAATTGAAATGGTCACCTTGCCACATTACACCAACAATCTGTAACTCAGGTAGGTCATGTTATATATTATTTTTTTCTGCATTTTATGACGAATGTGATGAAGCTGTCTATGAAATTGTCATTTTAGGCTATACCTTTCAAAATTGAGAGTTTGTGAAACCAATGTAAAAATAAAGATTTTAAAAATGTGAAAAATATCATTTTTTTAAAATTATTTTTTGTGGTAATGACTACTTTATCAGCTTTATAACATTCTTTCATATTTGCACTTTATAAAAATGTATATATATATATATTTATTTATTGTAATAAATTAGACATTTTATTTAAAATTGTAGGTCCTGTAATTTTTTTGGGGGAATTAAAAATGGCCATTCAGGTCTCTATGGGCCATGATTACATATACTGTGTTTATTTAAATAAAATTATACAAAAAAAAAAATCCATATATTATATTTAATTATTGCACTGAAAATTTCTGTCTACCATTTAAGTTCAAACAATTTTAAAATGTGTTTGTTATGATATATATATAAAGAAATACAATAAAAATTAATCCACTGAACTTATTACAACAGGAAATACATTATTTATAACATTTATTAGGGGTTAAGTTAGCAAACTAAAAACAGGTTTGTTTTTTTTATTGACTAGATAATGAGTAAAAAAAAAAACCTACCGCTAACACCTGATTAATTAATTAAAAATTATTTACTATTAGTTGGCCTACATTTAACAATAATCTAGTTTTGATTCCCTAACCTTCCCTGTATTTTCAATGAAATACCTCTAAATTTTAAAATACAGAGATATTTTACTAAAATATCCATCATCATCTTGAAGACAATAGAAGACTTAAAAGCTACATTCCTGAATTCTGAATAAGTGAAGGGGCCATGAAATTTTTTTTAACCCTCTAAAAGTTTTATTATTCATGACAAATGATTGATAAACACCATCATCATTTTTTTCAATCAGAACAATTTATTATTTGTTTTTCAGATTCTTTAAATTTTAATCTATAATAGTCAAATGCTTAATTTGATAACAGGTTGAATGAAAGTAACAGGATCTCTCAAGAAATTATCCATATGAACATATATATATATAAACACACATATATTATTGTGATAATACAACTCATTCATAAAATTGCTAGTCATCTTTTATTCATCATTACCATTTTTGGTACTAGATATTTTTCTAATAAATAAGACTGATCATAATGCTATATTTGAACATTCAAAAGGAATTCAATTGAGAATCCATTGTTCATTTTACTTATTGTCCAAGTCATATCAAAAATCTTATAATTTAACAAAATCAATGCTTCTTCTATTCTGCTCCTTTAATGCCCTAATTTACATTCAATGATAGTCCTAAGAAATATCAAAATTTTAAACAATTCTGAACTCTATTTATAAAAACATACTTTTAATATCTAAAGAACTTTTCGGATTTTTCAATGCAATTCTCTCATGGGTGTTTAGCCTATAAAAATCTCTTTCATTATTTTGAAATTAAATTATCTAAAAGGATCAAAACTAATATTGTACTGATTACTATGTTTTATCATCATTTTACTATTTATATTATTTCTTTATATTTAATCACAATCCTTATCTTAATCAATTTGGTTTCTCTTCACTTGGTACTTAATCTAGTATTCAGAGGAAATATTGCTTCTGTTAATAAATATATATTTTTTATATAATATTTTCATATTTATAATATTTTATAACTTTTCTTAACTTTTTTTCCCATAATAAATTATAAACTCAAGCATTTATATATTCTAAATTCTCTCCAAACATTTTCTCACACTGTTACAACTTTAACTCGTATAAGTGAATCAAACCCATGTAGTATAAAAAATTAAGTCATTGTTTTGTCACTATGGCATAACACTAATTTAAAGATATTGGTAATGGTTTATATGATATTTTTACTCTCCTAAAAACAAATTTTAAATCATGCAAGCAAAATCATGATAGTAGTTCATAAATATTTATAACAGCTTACGTAGACTGTTTTCATATGAATGAATAATATTTTCGAATAATCTCTAGTTCAGGGGTCCCCAACCTTTTTGCACTTAAGAGCACATTCTATAATACTAGCCAGGTGGCGAGCACCATTTATTTTTTCAATGTAAATTTATAGTTGGATATTGTTAATAATACATCTAATG
Source organism: Epiperipatus broadwayi (assembly GCA_028023455.1). Classification (NCBI taxonomy): domain Eukaryota; kingdom Metazoa; phylum Onychophora; class Udeonychophora; order Euonychophora; family Peripatidae; genus Epiperipatus; species Epiperipatus broadwayi. The sequence goes on from JAQFVV010006334.1 coordinate 3,133,061, forward strand.
TACAAAAAAATATTTATTTCAAAAATAAAATTTTAACATATGATAAACGTTTATAATTTTACGCTGTAAAAGTATAGTATTGCCGTACAATTTGATTACAATATAATACAATAATTTATAAGGCATTTTACAAATTAAATTTATTTGTATCAGATAAATAATTTTGTATCGTGTTCGGATAGCGGCAGGCACACATAAAATGGTCTGCGGGCACCATGGTGCCCACGGGCATAGGGTTGGGGACCCCTGCTCTAGTTTAATGAATGACTAATAAAAATTATTAACAACTTTACCTATATTTTGACTAACTTATTCATTTTGGTATGATAAAATTGCTATTATCATTCAAGTAATATTAAAAATATTTTTATTTAAAACATTTATCAGTAAGATAAGATTAATCTTTCATTATGTTCTTTCTTTATGTTGTTATGTTTATATATTTTAGAATTGTTGAAATTTTGAAATAAACAAACCTATCAATAAATATTGCATAACAGATTCTTTATTAACAAGACTGTTTAGACCTCTGAGTTTTGTTGATGAAAAAATAATGACAGTTTGACCAAAATAAGAAATGGCAAATTTAAATATAAAAATTCATATTCAACATTTCACTGTTAACTATTTTATTTAACAATACCTTGGATAACAGGTTGTAAAATAATGCAAATTTTGTTGGCCATGCTTTCTTCTTAATTAAAAAAAAACAAAAAACAACTTATGAATTTAGCTCATTTTAATGATTTAAATAAATTATTTAAAGTTCATAAAACACCATTAAATCATTTAAAAGTAATGCTTTCATTTAAAATATTTGATTCTGTTCATGTTTTGATTCACAATGAAAAACTAAATTCTTTTCCCTTTCTCTAATTCATCATACACTATTACTCCTTTTATTATATGATAAAAAATAAAGTTGTTAGTAGGGATATCATATGATATTCGAGCACCTGAAGTGACAAATTAAGATTTGATCCAGAAACTTTTAGCTTCCAAATCCTTTATTCTATCGTTGAGCTAATAAAATTGCACAGATCATATATGAGTTGATTAAGGAGGTGATATATGCTACCCTATTGTACTCATTTGTCAATGTGAAGCTTGTTTACCCATACACTGTTTAAATTGCAGATTGTAATTTCAGAGAGAGATTTCCCATAAGAATAACAAAAAGGCTTTGGTACATCCAATTCCTTTAGAACATTCCCAAATTTGTGATATTCGTCTGAATCAAAATCTTTGCAATGACAACTAAATATTGAGATTCTGATATTCTTTGGTCCTTTCAATTATCCAATATATGGAGTATTCAGGAAAGTACATATGTAACAGATATTTAAAAAAAAGTTCAAAAATTTAATTTATTTTCAAAAACATAAGAAAAACAATTTCGTTATAGACATCATGTGTCATCATTGATTAAAACAAAGTTACCAATCATCACTGAAGAGAATAATAAAAATTGTCAAAGAACGGGTAATAGACTTAACATAAAAAGTGAAATTAAGAAAAGATGTAGTGGATAAAAGCCACATTCATTTCAAGTTAGGACTCAATCAGAAAATTGTCAATATAAATTTTCCTCACTTTATAATGAACCATTTAACATTATAAAACAATATGGAGTAAATAAAAATAGCATTAAAGGATCCTACAATAACAGAAGTCCCAAACATTATAAGAAAGAAAATATGACAATTAGGGACATAAGTAATACAGATAAAATAAATAATAATAAGCAAAGGGAATTATTAGAAAACTTTTTATTTTTTAGATTAAGTGGGGAGGTATGAAATAAAATATTTCATGATACCTATTTGAGACATAAATTAGCTGGTTTGTAAAGCTAGGATAATAGGGGAGGGAGCAGATGGTTTATAAGGACATAAAACAGACAGTAAGAGTTAAAGAGTTGCAGTGAGTTATTAGTGAGACAGATTAGGTGGATATTCATTATTAAATAGAAATAAATAGAATTCTTTAAGAATAGTTGTGTGTACATGTATACAAATTCACATATTAAATATGTTATTATATGTAAATAATATTTTAATAAGGGAAAATAAATATTATGTTTAACAAATATGTTTAAAACAAAAGTAATCAAATAAGTCTATAATTTGATAAGAATTTAATTTTTACCTTTTATGTTTTAATTAAACAAGAATGAATACTTTCACTTTTATTAAAAATTAGTAGACAAAGAAAGAGTTATCTACATATACTGTATGTAACAATGAGATTTCTAGGATTAAAAAAAAAAAGAGATTAGAAGTTGGGATTTTTTTTATCTTATGGAACTAATTAATGAAGATTAATAATGACTTTTTATTAGCTAGAAGAACCAATAATAATAAAAAAAAGATGTGACTGAATTTGCAGACCAAATTAATTTTGTTTTTACCTTATAAAAAAAATTGATTAATTAAGAATGTTTAGTAAACTACTAAAGATTACACTCATCGGTTTTCAGGGATTTCAGAAGGTATCCTATAAATCCTTCTGCTCATATCTATCATTTAAAGAAAAGAAAAAGGTTAAATTTTAATTTTTGGATAAAAATGTGACAAATTTCTGATCAAACTCCTCTGATTTACAATTAAATATTGAATGTAATTTGCCTTAAGTTTCCCAGAAATGGATAAAAAAAGAGAAACTTAAAGCCACAAATTATGCATATTTTCAGTATTAACAAAATGCTCTTCCATTAAAACATGTTGCTACAAAATTATTCAGTAAAGACAGTAAGTATATAATTTTTTTTATCTGATTTGGAACTTTAAAAAAAAAAAAAGAGACATAAAACTTTATTTAAAAGAACACACTTTTATTCATATATATGTCAACTATGGATAATCATCATTATTTTATTATTAATGTCATTTATAAATTATTGATTATTAAAATATTTGTATTATTATAGTAAATTCAATAACAGCTTCTGTTCTGTATTAATTCATTTGATGTATACATTCTAATAATCAATAAAATGTTACAGTTTTATAAAGGAGATGGTTGTTGAAATTACAATCTGAGTTATCAGTTATTTTTTTTTGTTTAAAAAACAGAAAGAAAAATTTATAGGTTTAATTAATTAAAAAAGTCCAGTAACAAGAGGCAGGAAAAGCATTCTAAAAATAGATAAAATTTAAACTAATCCATGTAACTTAATTTATATTAATTTCTAAACAGCTTAAATTAAAGTTAATCAGAATTTCTATAATGTAAATATATTCTTATAAAGGAGAAGATTTAAATATTAAATCATTTACATATGTGCATGCATGTGTGTATAGAAATAATATATATATACACACACACACAGTTATTCATGCATTCAATATTTGAATGATGTAATCAAACTAGGTAGCTAGAAAGTTTATGTTAATAAAAGCAATAGCAGTATTGATAAATAAAATGAAATGAAGTACTCTTAATTTAATAAAGCTATGTAATCACATTCCTTAATTTCTGTTATCTTGATTTTCTTAGCTTATTATAGATTCAAGTACATATAGGTAATATTACTGGCAATTGCCTAATAATTGATTAGGCCTTTTGATAAAGAGATCAATGCTCTGAGTCAGACTGTGGATATTTATGTTTGTAGGTGTAAAATAAGAGGTAAGAATTTAGTAAATTGAGGGTTATGTGAAAGTCTGAGTTCGAATCCCATATAAATTAAATATAGAATTTATATAATATTGTCTTCTTAAGTAATGCTTATTTGTGTGAGGAATTATAAGAGTTCCAGATTACTTTAATAATCTGGTGGTGCCCAACCTATTGGTTTAAAGAATCTGCATATATAGATAGTGCAGGGAGTACAATATAAACCATCACACTCAGTACAATACATAAAAATGGCACAACTTTTCAGAACCAGTTTTTACATCTGGCATAATCTTTTTTAACCACAACAGAAAATTATATTATCAAAAGTAAATTTAACAGGATCATATGAGACATATATTCTGATTTAACAATTATCTTATTCAGAATCAATTAAATAATTATTTATTAATTCAAGCAGAAAAATTGTCCAAAATTAACTTCATTTTTACTTTATTATCTACAAATTTGTTGAGTATTTTTTTTTTTTTTTTAAATCCTATTCTAGTCTTAAATAGTAATAAAAGTCATTGAATAATTTGTTACTCAGGAATTCATATCATTCAAGCATTGGAAGTTACAGAGAGAAACTGCAATTGACAGATTTAGTTCTTGAATCTGTCACTCTCCCATTGACTAAAATGATGATTTTATTTGCTATAATAATATCAAAATTTCATGAATGATTCTTTCATCTGTAAATTTTGAGAAAGATCTGAGAACATTACAATCCAGAATCACTCTTGTCACTATACCAAACTATACAGGACAATTTTATTATTGAAGCAATGGATCTGAAGTCCAATCCATGCTTCACATCTTCCTATAAACTTAATTAGTATTGTAGACCTGAATTAAGTTTATAGTCCAATATCAGCAGGGTTTTGCATTAGAGTTAAAAATAATTATGCTTATTAAATGTGTATTACATTTAAATATTTCGTTTTAAATAAATTTCATTCTATTAATAAAAATTGCTTAACCTATTAGTCAAACATATATATACATCTAGCGTATATATATGAGTTAATGCAAAATTCTGCTGAAATAAAATGCTTATTCTACTATAAAAAAATAATAATATATTGTTGTTAAAATTTTGTTAAAATATTTAGTATGATTTGATTTTGAGATAAGCCCGCCAACATTTTCTAAAAGAATGTATAGTTTTGATTAGTGAGCCATTCAAGTCTAATTAAAGATGGCCTTCTCTTTCTTTCTTTTTAATTAATAGAATTCAAACTTTAAAGAAAGAAATTTAGAGTAAAAAAGTAAAAGTTATTTTTAGAAAATGTTGCTTTGAAACAAAGGAGCATGGGGAGGCTTATCAAGATCTCAGATCATACAAACAATAGAAGGTAGCTGACAGAGTGGGTATAAATAGAAGTGAGAACAAAAGACTAGATTATTCAGATTTTTCTTTTTGAAGGATTCAGATTTTTCTTTTTGAAGGGGTCAGATTATTCAGATTTTTCCTTTGGAAGGATTCAGTATTCAGATTTTCCCTTTGAAGGATTCATTTATTCAGATTTTCCTTTCGAAGGATTCCGTTGATTCAGATTTTCTTTTGAAGATTCATTCAGAGTTTTCTTGCTGGTTATTCAAGTTTCCTTGAGAGTGATTCATATTTCTTTTTGGAGAACTCTCTCCGATTTGCTTCACATTTAGCTTGTGCTCAAAAAAGTTATACAGCTGTCGTTTTCAAGTAATGGAGAAGTTTGAACATGCTCCAGTTAAAAGCCATAGTATTCTGAAGGAAATGAATATGCTCGGCTAGGCAAATAAATAGTTTTGCCTATCGCCGAGGTTCCTGAATACCATCCAAAATGCCATAGTATCCACTCAATAGTCATCTGAACTCTGTGCCGTGTCTGGAGAACTTTTCGTGAAACCATACTACATAATTTCATTGTCCGGACAAATACCTGTCGACGGTCGGATCAAGCCACGAACGCCGTAGGGAACATGACCAAGGAAAAGGAGGTAATCGTATCTCCTCTATTGAACTATTTCTTATGCTACCTTTTGTTCATATATTTTTTAATTGCTTCATTGAATTATATGTATTTGTTATGTAACCATTTTTATTAGAGAGTCTTAATTATATATAGTGTGGTCATCTATCTATATTTAACCTTTTTTCCCTTCGCTATTCTTCCTTACTAACCTGTGTAAATATTTAGTATTCCATTCGGTTGAGTTAATAGTTAATTTTTGTTCATTTAAAATCTCTTTCCAATTTTATTTATGTTTGTTAATTAAATACGAGCAGTTTCTTTTGTGTGCCAACTTGATCTCTTTGATAACGCCTCTTTTGTCCGCCATTAGCTTTACGTATATCTGATTTAACTATATCGTTTTAAATAATTTTTAAACACTGTTTTTAGCGAAAGCAATTAGAAATGCTTTGCGAAAGATTCTTTTTTTATCTACTTTATCGAGAAGATCGAGTTGACAATTTTTAATAAAATTGGGAAGAAAAGAGTTAGACCCAAACCTATTAATCTGTTTTTATTGTCTAATTAGTTTGTTTCATTAATTTAGGGGAATAGCGGAGGCCATTAAATCATTATTCATATTTTAAAGCCATCAATTAAACATATTATTTAACTATCAAAAGCTTGAGTTTCCTAATTTTATTATAATGCTTTATTTTACTTGTCAATGATCCAGGCACGCAAAACACATGTTTCTTAGTACTTTTATTGCACATTTAACTATTTAGCTCTTTATGTGTTTCCAGTCCATGTCTCTACCGCTGTGCTAAGCTTGGCCGGTTGAAAAATAATTTATGCATGGCTCAGATAGTGTTGTTTGTTCATGATCAGGCCTCGAGAATAGGCGAATGGGCAGAGGCCATAGTATTCTTGATTTAATATCTCGCGTGTGAGTGGCCCCGAGGTACCTTCGCCTAGTATTCGAACTGGGTTAAGCCAACATACATCATCTGACTGTCACATTATAAATTTGTTATTAATGTAATTATTATTATATAAAATTACAAAAAGTCTTTTAATTGGGAAAAATAATTATTTTTAAAACACTGCCAAAGATTTGATTAATACTAGGATACATTATAGTTCAGTTGCATTCATTATCTGATTCAGTAATAAGAAATTTATTACAATTGTAAGGAATCTATTTGTTAAGGCAAGCATAAAATCTAGATCATAAAATTAATTTTTTCGATATTCTTTTATAAATCCCAATTATGTTTAATTTAACAAACTTCTATTTTGTTTTTTACTCATTTACTCTATTACCTTTAGTTGTCAATTTTATTTTTCATTATGCTGCTTTAATGATTTTTAATCTAACATTTGCCAATCACCTAATACTCATTAACAAAGAAAATTCTATGCAAGCAGTTTTGAACATAATGTAAATAATCCATTCTATTAGGTTTTGTGAATACTGAATTTTATATAAGCTGGATTTTTTTTTTTCACATACATACACATTTACGACTACTACAAAATATAAAAAGACTTTTTAAAAAAATTAATATGAAAATTACAATATATTGCAAGAGATAATCATACAATAGAAGACACATAAATACTAAAAAATGCATTGATTTGGGGCTCCTATTTTTAAATGTTTTGCGCATAGAAAAATTTTTTTTATTTAAAATCCTATAAGCCAACAATAAGAAATAAAATTAGCTTTCAATAAAATATAAAAAAATGTAAATAACAATTGTAATTTTCCACAAAATTATGAAATTTTAGATTATACCATAGTGAATAAAAACAATATATTTATAGCAGAAAAAAATCTAGTAAAAATCTTTCTTCTACATGTTTCAACAAAACAAAAAGTATAAGCATAGTTATAATAGCAATTAAAAAAAAAAATAGTGATCCATATATAAACCATAGTAGGCTTAGAAGCCAAAAAAAAAAAAGATTTCATTATTGTAACCTATAATATGCATATTTTAAGTTCAAAACATTATGAATTTAATAAAAAATTGTTGGTTAGAAATGCTTTACAAAAATTAGAATTTGTTATCATAATCTTGGATACATTAAGAAATTAGTCACATATGAAAATAAAAAGACACCCCCCCTCCTCAGATAACTATATAGCAACTGACAACCACTATGATAATTTTTTGTAAAGTAATGGTAAACTATCACTAATATTATTCAGGTATTTGACATTCTTTGAAAACCACAGTATTTTCCTTCAAGAGACTTTTTAAGAGTAAAAAAATCTGCTTTCCAGAATATTTAGTATATTTATTTTGAAGTATTAAATAAGCTTTTTTTAGTATGTATGTTGTATGTATTATTTATATTGAATCAAATTAACTTATATAAATTTAAATAATATACAAGATGGTAATTAATAAAGTATTTATCACTGATCTTATTGCTATCATTACTACAATATATTAATAATAATACTAGTAGTGTAAGGAGCCATCATTAGTGCCAATTATACTACTACTGGTAAAATATAGTATTTCTCTAATTCCATTATCATGGGTAAACATATATCAAAATTGCAATACAATAAAAAAAAAAATCTTTTAGTTTTGGATTCTAAATTTTTAAAAAAATTACCTTTATCTTTGGTTTTGTGACGTCGATAAACAATTATAACAATTATAACAGCTAATACAACTATGGATAGAACCACAATAATTGGAATTATAATCATAGTCACATCAACTTGAGAAGCCATCTTGCCTATTAAAAAAAAACAATCAAAACAAAATGAATAAAAAAGATACTCACTCTTCATTACTCACAAAATAAAAATAAAACTTGTAATCAACAGATTGTATTTAAACTGATTGATTCATCAAAATCACATAAATAAATATACACATTAATATTTATTTCAACATATTCTAAAGTATGATACTGTAACTAATTGTGTAATATTCAGAATAATTTGCTAATACAGTACTGACAGTTCTTAACATCTGCTTACAAAATTAATTCTCATCAAAATAATACAATTAAATATTTATCTGAAAGCAAATGTTCTCTGCAAAGTACAATGCAATATCTTTAATAATAGTATCCAAAAAATCACATCAATCTAAACTGTGAATTTACAATCTCATAAAAAAACTATTGAAAAGCTATGATGAAGAAATACATGTTTTAATAACTAATATGCAACAATTTTTTTTGTTTGTTTCAAATACAACCAAATATATATAATTGTCAGCCATTAGTGGTAATTTTATGATTTATTGACTTATAGCTAATATTATAGGGAAGCAATTAGTGACAACATGTAACATATGAGAGTAATTAATCCAACTGCATACCGTGTTTCAACATTGAATGGAAGAACCTGAATATTATGATGTTTAGGCAAATTTAACTGTTACAATGTGGATTATCATATTAGATATGATTTGGATAATTATTCAATTTTATTATTATTTTTGGAAGAAAATTATGGTTGCTCAATAGATTTGGTTCAACTTACCTCTGCCTCTTTTTTTTGTTTGTTCTTGGATATGTCCATGTTTCTAAGTTTATATATACATGGTACAGAATCAGAAAAAAACTGAAAATCTTACATTCTTTGTTGATCAAATGAAAATCATCAACTTATTTTGAATCTCTGGCAGATATGACTGGATTTTCATTATTCTTACTTTTAATTGGGAATATTTTTATTATGATAGTGGATATAGCAGTGTGTTTGCATCTTCCTCCTCAATCTTAACAATTCATGACTTCATACAAAGAATAAAGATTAGAGAAGTGATATATTAATAAGCTTTTATGAACTGAGAACATATTTCACTTATTTCATCGTTTTATTCTCTAAGATTGTGAGAAGCAGATATGTATAAATTTAGCGGTTCTACCTTGAACTAAAAACGGGCTATAACTTCATAAATTTGATAACACAAACAAGCTGAAGGAAGTAATCTTTTCATTTCAAACTATCCTTCTTATCAATAATCAATTCAACTCAATTTAAATAAACTCATATTAAATAATTATTTTATTCTAAACAGTTTTCATCTAGTATTAGAACTTTTTCAATACTATTGATGAATTTATAAAATTCATGCACTATATCGGCTTCTGATTAATTCATCAATGACAATCTATATGAATATCTTGTATTATCTAGTAAAATTCCAAATTTGCATATTGTAATCTGTCAAGATAGCTTTAAAAGTAATAAATTTTCCGATTAAAAAATATTGAATAACTAGGCAATAAGCTAATAATATTTCATCTAAATTCGTTATATTATTATCAATATTTCAATGCCATAGCAAGAATGCATATCGAAAGCTGTTTAATAATGATTAAATTTTACAAATGTTGTAATTGAAAACAGCTTGATACTGAAATGATTTCTTGCCAAGATGGTCATTATCAAATACTTATAACTTGGGTTTAAATCTTAGTCCAATAATTGCGAATTTTTTTTTTAACAACTTGAGATTTTCCTTTCAGGTAGCCATAAATAAAATGTCAATATGCTAACCATTACTACTGATTAGTAAAGGATATATTCTATTCTTTAACTACAGAGTATTGCAAGAATGTAAATTACTAAAACTCTTAATACCTGACAAGTGGCAAGCCTGATATTACATGCTGTTTAACTGTTTCTTAATGAAGAGGTGTTGGACCAGCTTTTATCTTGCAGTGGACTATTTAAAGATTATTTTATCTTAAACTATTTGCTAATTGGCAAAACAAAAAAATACTGAATTGATAGAATGTATTTGATTTACTCATAGTAATATTTTCATTCAAATAAATATCTGGTGCTAGAATTACTATTGAATTTATTTAGTTTTGTATTTTTTAAAATTTTTAGTTCTTTGCTTGTCACATAATCTCAGCAAAGGATTGAATATGTTTGCAATTAAACTAACTGCTTTAAAAAAATGTTAAACAATTTTTTGCAATAATGAATGATCCAAAATGACTTTTTATCTGTTGTTTTTTTTTTTTTGTTAAGACAAAGAGCAGAAATGAAGTCTATACAAATCTTACCAATGTCTATACAAGAATTGACATTTGAAAGTCTGGCTTTTCCTTAAAAAAAAAAATATTGACTTTTGATTCTCTTTTATTGCTTAGCATAAAAGAAAAACAGGCTTTTCAATTTTATTTTTTGCCATTTATATGAAAACATTAACAAGTTTTTTTTTTTTTTTTTCAAGTTTAGTATGGTTTTTAAAAAAAGTGTTTAATCATACAACAAGATTTATAACACAGTCACCTGGTCTAGAGCATTCCCTATAATCAAAATCATCAGAAGTAGTGTAAATGAATGCCTAAATATTCTTAGCTCTAAAGAGCAAAAGCATCTACTGGAAAAATAAGCAAGTCTGATAAATAGCACTTTCTCTTTCACTGTTATTCTTTGGAAATAAAATACTTCTGCTGATTCGCTTAAGTATTTCAAATAAATAATAAAACACAAGTTGAAAATATATTCAAACTATAAACTTGGCATAAACAATTTCTTGTGCAGCAAATTCCTCAAATATAAGATTGCAACTTTCATTCACCTTTTGATCATCAATTATATCATTTATTTATAAATTTATAAGACAAATGATTGCTAAATGTATTTGCCAATTTAATAAATTTTATAAAAATTTCTACATTATCTAAGTAAACTATTTGCATATTGTAATTCAGCTTTTTTTTTAATATTTAAACTAAGATTGATTGTTTAAATTATTTTTATACTTTAATAAATAAATTCAGGAAGTCATAACAGATTTAACCATTTGCTAACAAAATATAGTTAAAGAAATTAATGCTACAGTTGATTTATATACTTTAAGCATAAACATGAATTAAATTGTTGGAAACAATATTATGGTTACTAATATCATAATATTTGACTTTGAACCACGAAACTAGGAGATATTACCTTTTTTTTTATGAAAAACAAAGTTTAGAGTTAATTCTAATTTCACTCCCTACATTTCTATTGGTGTGTCTTCATAATTTAATATAATGCAATCATATATCATTTATAAATACGCACACTGAGATAATTTTTTTAAACATAAAAATGCCAATATATTATTTAAGAATATTTAAAAAACATTATTTAATAATAATAATAATAATAATAATAAAATCTACTTACTACCAAAAATCACCCGATATTCACATTTTTCTGATTGTCCAAAAGAATTTGAACCAATACAATAATATGTTGCATTTTTGGAATCATAGATGTCCAATTTTTTTGAAAAAGATTTAGGAGTCTCTTCATCAACTAAATACCAAGTGTAATTGGATTCAGGATAACTAGAAACATCACATATTATTACTGAAGGTTCATTTGCATGTGTGACTGACTTTGTGCACAAAGGAGGATCTGTAAGAAAATATTAAAATGAATTTTTAATATTGTTATAAATAATAAATATTTGGTTATAACATATACACAAACTGTTTTTTGTTGTTGTTATTATCAAATATAGAACATCTATAATGGTGAAAAATAATGAGAGATTGAATATGTAACCAACAGATAGCTGTGTCAAAATATTATTCAATTGTCTGTAAAACTTATTCATATATATATATATATTTACTTACTGATGCTTTTCAACAAAATCTAGACTGAATTTAGTGTTTAATTATTTTTTCTTTTTTAGAGATAAGCATATACTCTGAAAAGATAAATATTTGTAAAATATATTTCTATTGAAAACTCTTTTAATATAATTAATTTAAAAAAAAAAGTGAAAACAGACTTTGTATAAAGATTAAGATATACCAGATAATAGAAAAATGAGCCAATAAAGAAATTTGAAGAACATAGAAACAATGAAAAAAATATTTATTGAAAAACAAAAAGATGTTTTCAAAAGACAAACTTACAAGTTGAAATTAAAAGTCAGTTTAATTCAACGGCATTTAAAAGCCTATACAGAATTAACATTAGAGTTTCTATAAAAGGCAGCTAAGATAAGCTGTTCTATATATTTAACAGACTACTATACCAGTCATGATTGGATAAAAAAAATAAGACTCGGGAATAGTCATTCACATTTCTGAAAGAATAATTATCCTGATTAGAAATGATGCATTGAAGACTTAGTCAAAGCTCTTTCATGCTTAGAAAATGATTAAAGTTAAACTGACATGTAACTCCAGAAAACATAAAGAGAATAAATGTTAAAAAAAAAAAACCTACAATATTAAAAAAATTTACCATATTAAATTTAGAGAAAAAAAAATTGTCTTAATAATAGTTATTTTCTGCTATGTAGATTATTTAATAGAGAGACAAAACTTATTAAGAAAAACAATATTTACAGTTGATATTCCTAATCTTCAGAAACATTCTAATGAATTTAAATTAAAACTTACACATGGGTTTCAAGTATTAGTAGATTTTGAACATGTTTCAGATTTGAATGAAATTAATATGAAAATAACTGATACACTTTTAAAAACTGCAACAAGGATAGCTGGTAGAAAAAAGTAGCAATTGACCAATAAAATTTCTACTGAGTCTAGAGAATTTACGAAGAAAAGAAGGAATATGAAGATATGCAAAAATGATGCATTAAAAAGGATTGAATATCTTGAATTTTGTAAAATGGTGTGGAAAAGAGTTGAAAATGATATAAGAAAGTATAACTGTGAACTAGTAAGGAAAGCTGTAGAAGAGAATAAAAGTCTCAGGAGTGTAAAACAACATTTTAGTATTGGTAGGAAATTTATATCTGCAATAAGAAAAAAAGATGGAATTATTATTAAAAAGAGAGATGACATCATGAAATGGGTAGAAGACTTCTATCTAGTAATAAAGAACAAGTACCGTCTATATCTATTACACTTGCCGAATTGCTCAGAATTTTAAATGAAGAAGTGAGCCATGCAATTAAATGCATGAAGAAAAGAAAGGCTCCAGTAATGATGGAATTATAATTGATATATTAAAAGAAGCAGATGAAAAAATAGAACATTTTTTAGCAAAGTTATATACCAAATGTCTAAATGATAAAGATGTACCAGATGATTGGAAGAATGCAATATTAATATTTAAAAAAAGTGATAAAGAAGATATTAGAAATTAAAGACCTATCAGCATTTTATCAGTTTTATACAAAATTTTTACCAAGATAATTAATTACAAACCAACCAAGAGAACAAGCTGGATTTAAAAGTGGTTTTAGTACAGTAGATAATATCCAGGTATTGAGAGAAGTTATAGAAAGGACAAATAAATATGAGTTGCCATTATGCTTTGGATTTGTAGATTATGAAAAGGCGTTTGATTCTATAAACATTTATTCAGTGATTAAAGCATTGGATCATCAAGGTATAGATCCAGGATATTGTCATATTTTAAAGAATATTTATAAAAATGCAACAGCAACAATTAGATTACATAATGATACTGGGAAAGTCAATATTGAGAAGGGTGTAAGAAAGGGTAACTCCATATCTCCAAAACCTTTTACAGCAGTGCTTCAAGAAGTATTTTGTGGATTAAAATGGGAAGCTAAAGGAGTGAAAATAAATGGAGATTATTTAAGTCATTTAGATTTTGCAGATGATGTAGTTGTTTTTGCAAATAATGCTTTAGAGCTGCAGGAAATGTTGCAGGAGTTATCAGATGAAAGTAGGTAAAAGATAAATCGTATTCTGATCAAGCAAACATATTACTGGAAACTCTAAAGACTGAACAATTAAATAATGTACACACACACACACACAAAACATAATACAGTAATAGAAGAGTCTTATTTTCAATCCATTTATCTTAATTTTTTCTTATTCATGCTGGCAAAAGCATAAACAGTATATATAAAAAATACTTTGACCATTTCTAAGTTTATCCCCATATAGTAGTTTATGATGAAAATTGAATAATTCTTGAGATTATTTACTTATTTCTTCTGTCAATGAGTAATTTCAATTTTAGTCCAGTAATTAATTCTGTATTCCTTAACTTGATTGGTGATGCTTAAGTTAATTCACTAGTCAGTATTCACAGTTGTTGAATAAAGTAGACTTACTTCATTCCAGAAATAGTCCATGGTATTTATTCACTTAGTTGGTAGATGAATAAATCACTTTATCAATCCTGGTTTTGGGGGTCCAATTGGTTCACATCAGTAGGTTTTTTCTTCTCTTTCTTGTAGGGTTAATAAAGAGATATAGTTATGGTGGAGTGGCAATGGTGTTTTTATTCATGAATCAGATCAAATTAAATAAAGACAAGTCTTCAAAATGTGATGATCTACTTTTTCATGCTAGGACTGTTTTCAAATTAATCATTTTATCTGATATGGAGTCACATACTAGCTGAGAGATAAACTACAAGTTTAGCAAGCCATTCTGATGAAATTTAAACTACACATGTATGTGACCATTGCATATTTTAATAATAATATAAATATGAACAATATTTTTCCATTTTCTTACTTATATTCATGAGACAATCCTCACCCAAGGCAGTCTGCAGTAAGTAATACACTATTCGATGATAATGACTTCTGTAATAAATAATTTTCAACTTGGCTCTCTGTTAGCAAAACATCTATATAAATTAACTGTTACAGCTTCTTTTATGGATTACCACATGTATTTATTGATAAATGTTTATTTGAAAATATATAACTTCAACCATTCATCCAAACTTTATCTTCATTTTTATGGCATGTTTAATTGATAAATAATAATGAATAATCATAAAATATAGAAAGAAGGGAAAAAATCAGGTAAAAATAATAAAAGAAATATTATTTTTTATGAATCTGAATTTATTTTGAAACAAACTATATATATGAAATCTTAATAATTTCACAACTTTAATTTTGCTTTGCTTTGAATCTGTTTTAATTCCTTTTTATTCTATAATTATAAGTTATTAGTTAATGAAAAAAAAGTTTTAATAACAGATACATAAATATTTCTTTGAGATTGCATGTCAATACAATCATACTCTTAATTATGGGAATAAATTTAATCTTTTTATTTCCAAACCTATAAAAATGTCATTTTATAATAGTGGATTCAAAAGTATTATATTCAGGAAGTTGAAAAATATATTGACTGCTCTTTTGATCATGTCATTGTATCTTTAAAATTTTAAGGAGCATCCTTAAATATTTTTTTTTATAATGTCTTTATATTATATGGAGAGAATATCAAAGTCTCACTTCCATATAATAGATAAATTAGATATAATATTTCTACTAATTTATTTGCAGTAATTGTTTTACTATGATGAATCAATTTATATTTTCATTTATTAAAAGTAGCAACAATATATTAGAGGTCTGTATTGTACCTCAACATCTAAGTTAAAAAGTTACCAAGATATTTAAATTGGCTTACAATCAATCTCAGGTTGATAAACATCCAAGCTAAAAGTTGCCAAAAATTTTTCTTCCATTTCTGGTTGACAAACAAAAAATTTTGGGGTATTATTTAATTATTAAACCAAAGATTTTATATATTTTATAGATAGATTTTTGAATTGGTAAAAATAGCAGAATCATCAGAATATTGTAAATCCAGAATTAAAAAAAAAGAATGTCTTGTTCCCACTTTTAATTGATTCAAATAAAAATTCCCCTAATAAACATGTCTATCATATTGAATCTTGATTCATTCAACCATCTACAAAGAATTCCAAAGACCATTGTAATAAAAATGAAAGACAATGTTGGAGCAAATAACATCCTTGCTTAACATCAATTTCCATATTAAATGTCTGATTACCTGTAATAATAATACTTTCTCTCATTTTATCATATAGAAGCTGTATAATGAAATTTTTGATGACATTAATAATGCTTTCACATTTATAACTGATACCCGATATTTCAAAACAAGATATTTATGTGAATTATCAGTAATAGTTATTTAATAATGATAAGAATAAATTAAAATGTAGACATTTTTTACATTGGCAAGTAATGAAACCTTTAAAAATAACTGAGAGAAAATAAATTATTTATTATTTAACTATATAAAAATTAATACTGATGACAATTAATGATTAACATTTGTGTTTTTGATCATTTCTAATATATAATAGGTGAACAGTAAAAAAAAAAAAGAGAGGATAAAGAAATCAAAAACACTGAATATTAATTATGTATAATAAGCAATAATCAAATGGCAGTTTAATATGGCTAAAATTCATCATTGTTGATGCACTATGTAATTATCATATATAATACACTTCCATATCTAATTTAAAATAGAACTGATAGTCAAGATTGAAGAATTAATTGTTTAAAAGATAGCTATAGTTTACATTTTTAATATTTATAATATTAAAATCTAATTTTAATAATTATTTTTCTCTAAGGAATTAATAACATAATGTTTAATAATATATAAATACATGAACAAGGTTTTAGATATGAGATTATTTAGCTATTCTAAGTTGAAGGCTAAAGTAAAAATAAAAACCTTAAAAAATTTTCTGTCCAAAAGTTGCTTAGCATTATATCTCTGGAAAAGCCTTTGCTCAGCAGTACTCTATTTAAATGGTCATTATATCTTTTATTGATATAAATGGGATAAATTTTAAATTGACTTGAAGACTATACTTATCGGATTTGCTAATTGCTAGGCAAGTGAAGATTTTTGGCAGTTTTCTATCTTTGTTATTACTCTAGCTAAGAACTTATTGATATACTATGGATGATTAGCTAGGATTTTTTCAACTACTTGAAAGAATAGTTCTATGCCTATCCAAAATTCGAAAAAATGTCAAATTTTATTTGACCAGAATTCTACCTTCTTATCATGAAAGGCAGTGTCCCATCTATACACCATGAAAATTCCTTT
This sequence comes from Epiperipatus broadwayi, assembly GCA_028023455.1. Taxonomy (NCBI): domain Eukaryota; kingdom Metazoa; phylum Onychophora; class Udeonychophora; order Euonychophora; family Peripatidae; genus Epiperipatus; species Epiperipatus broadwayi. Next base: position 3,150,472 of record JAQFVV010006334.1, read on the forward strand.
TGATATATAAAGTATCTTATAAAAATGATTTGTAGTAATTTATAGACCACATTAATATAAACTGAAGATAATTGTCCAGCAATGTAAAAATGCTTTGATAATTCAGTAATAAATGAGTTGTAAAATAGAAGTGATAATGGAGTCAAGTTTGATTTGTAATTTATAAAAACAGATTAAAAAGTAATGGCAATACTAATACTACTTCATATTAGAAGGAAATACGGAAAATACTAAATACAACTTTTTCAATGGTTTTTCTGAGTATGAAGTGATATTAATATTATCTTTAATTTATTAAATTTTGGTAAAGGAGTTATCAGTTTTCTAAAAAAAAATTAAATAAATTAAGTGAAATATATTTGCTGCTAATATACAGCAGATTTCTTTGAGAGCCACTTTAAATAAACAACTTGTGCAAGAGTTTATTATCTTTAAAAAAAACAACAACTTTTAAATGATGAGAGATGTGAAAGACATCTCCAATAAAAAAAAAGTATACAATAAAATATATAATGAATTTAATATGCCATCTCCAACCTAAAGCTATTGACAGATTCCATTTTCAAAAAACTATTTTCATATATTTAAGACACGGTAATTATAATTAAAAAAAATCTATTGGTACAAAACAATTGAACTTACAAGATATTATAAGGTCAGTGCTTGCTTGAGAATGGCCGTGTAAGTTTTCAACTTTACATGTGTATGTACCATTGTCATCTAAGGTCATTACCCTTGATAATCTAAGGTTTGCTTCTGATGAAACAATTTTCCCATTAAATGACCAAGAGAAAGATGCAGGAGGGTTACTATCTGCTGAACAAGTGATCACTTCTGAAACTTGAGTACCATTCAGAATAGGATTTGATGGATGCATTATTTTGACATCTTCTGGAGCATCTAAAATAAATTATATAAATATGTGATTATATATATATAATATTTAAAAAAATTACAATTTTTGTTAGAAGCAATTTTATTTTATGAATATAAATGTATAATTGAACAAACACACACACAAAAAAACTACTTTAGAATTTTTTTATCTTCTAAAAACATATAACAAGTCTGAAATCAGTGAACATGGATGGCTTTGGATATTATAAAATAAGTACTTAGGATATTAATTAACTTTTGAAAAAAGATATCAATATTTTGCCAAGACCTAACAAATTAAAGAAATAATTTTAAAGGCAGAACTTTTGAGAAAGAGAAAACAATGTATTAAGAAAAAAAAAAAGTCAAATAAATAGTTAACATAGACAGGGAATAGTCATTTGCAAAATGTGCACTGTTTAGTACTGTGAGAGTAATGGATTCAAATGCTAAGAGTATCGTTTCTGAAACTTGAACATCATATGACCACCTAAATTCATCTACTATTCAATAATACATACATGTTTAAAATAAACAAAACAATGATAAAATTAATATAAACAAAAAATTAGAAAAAAAAACAAACACAATTTGTATATAACAGCAAACTGAACGATACTTGTCACTATAATGTATAAGAAGTAAATAAAAATATTTATCTACACTTTAGTTTTAAAAATGCTATATTAAAAATGAATATGTAGTAAATATAATTGACAAGTGTCTAATACAAATTTAAATGAAACTATTCCATTGCTAATTAAAAAAAATTATTAGTCCTAAATTTCACTTATATACCAATCATAAACCATTAAACATCACATGATCACCATTTCTTTTGCTTGCACATAGCTGTTATTAAAACAGGCAAAACTCTCCATACAATAGTGCCAGCCAGAGTAATCAATGAATGCCAGAAGGATTGTGCATAAACTCCCCATCTAGTGCCTACTCGCCTGTTTTAATATACCAATCTTCTCAGAATGATTGGATAAAGTCAAATTCTATGTTAAGCACAATTCAAAATTTTATACTAAGCATAAGTGTACTATTTGTTGTCAAAAAACTATTTGATTTTATTTACTCATGACTTATATTTAAACTATAGTAAAGATATCAATACAATTTGAATACCCTTATGGATAATACTATTCAAATATGTAATATAATAACTAACTAATGTTTATGAAATAAACTGGAAATGCAATATTTCCTAAATATTATTCATAATTTTAATTAATTACTCACAAGAATTTTTAAATAGAATTGATAAAAGATCTATTATGATTTTTTCAATTATACTGAGACATTTTAGATATAATTTTTGGTTAATAAAATCAGACAGCTTTAAAAAAAAACATTCCAATTGTGATAAACAATTAAATGATGTAGAATTATATTTATCTAATAACTAAGGAAACTGATTTATAAATAAAACCCAGGATTAATATATTGGTTGTTATTTTTAATTCTTATTGATGGAATCCTTTGTTTAAATTTCCATAAAATATTATAATTGTCAATTTATTATATCCCTTAGCATTATTTATTTTATATATAAATTAAAGGGAAAGATTTTCACAAATAAAAAACAATAACATATTTTGGATTTATTAGCACCACACCAATAAATCAACAGGATTATGTCTACAATTATCTAGCTATAGAGATCATTTATGACCCTTGCATAAAAATTTGAAAATTATGTCTGCAATATTCTTTAATAACTTCTACTATGTGATTCATCCAAAACATCAGTATAATGGACCATGTGTAGTTTAGTGCAGTAGTAGAATGGCAGATTCAAAAATTAAGATCCACGGATAATTATTTGATTCTGCCATTTTCAGCACTTGAATGTCATGATCTTCTAACAATCATTCAATTGTCTTTTAAATTAATAAGCAAATGTTTACAAGAATCAATCTAAATATACATATATACACACAGAGAGACAGAGCTAGAGAATATTGCATTAATATAGTTAGCATTTAAAGTTAATAGTTCTAATTATTATATATTACTATCACATACTGAAGGAGTATCGCCAAAAACATGTAGTCATTCTCTGGTGTGTAAGCACATTGTGGTACATGCCTCTTGAAGGACTCTCACATCAGTCTAATGGTTGAAAAATTGGTATGTGAAATTCTGTTAAGAGAAAATATCAAGGAAAACAGTTGTAATGCTTGAAGCAGTGTACAAGAAAACTGTTCTGGGGGAAACAAGATTAGACATTGTTAAATGGAAAAGTTCAAATTCATCACATCCCCCAAAAAGCATGGAGTGAAGTCCAGATCAAATTAGTACAGATCTTTTTTTTAAGGCAAATAGCATTGCTCACTGAGAATTTGTTTGTAACATTTACATGATACAGTAAAATAAAAGTGCCCTGCTTTGTGGCAAAGTCTGAGCCTTACTGCAACAACATGCCAACACACAAAGTTTGAGTATGAAACAACTTTTAATCCAAAACAGTATGACCCAGCTTACCCAGTAGCCATATTCACCCAATTTCACTATGTATGACTTCTTTTTATTCTTCCAAATGAAAAAATATCTTTAAAAAAAAATTTGCAGACTTGAAAGTAAAGAACAATGGAGGCATTAAAAAGCAGCACTTTGCAAGAGCTCAGGACTGCTTTAAAAAGTGAAAACATGTTTAGACCAGTGTATTTCATCAAATAAACAATATGTTGAAGAAGATTCAATTTGTAAAAGCTAAAAATACACACACAATTTTTTATTACAAATTTCCTGGGTTTATTGTGAGGGAGGGAAGTACCAACACAATTGACATTTAAATGTTTCATATCTAGTTATTTGTTTACAAGATTATTAAAATAAAGAGAAATTAATTTTGCCTTATGAATTTAAACTCAAGCCAATTTAAATTAAATTATGTGGCTATCTCCATTAAACTTATAGTAATTCTAAAAAATATTCACAAATCTACTATTTACACAAGACCATAGATGTCTAATGAAAGTGAGTTTATTTTTCATGTTATGTAAATTGCTTTGATACTAGATCTATTTGCATTAATATAGCTAGTACTTAGAAGTTTATCAGTTCAATTATTACATATTATTAACAATAACTATGCTGATATCTATGCATTTGATATTTGGTTGGTCATTTATGAGATTAATAAAATGAGTAGAAATTAATTCTTCCTAATGAATTTAAATTTGAACCTGAAACCTATTCAAATAGGACTACATAGACTCCCTGTTAATTTAATATCCATTCTAATAAATAACATTGAATAATATGGGTAACAGTGGATTAATTTATCATCAATTATATGGATTCAAGAAGGTGTTGCATTAATATAGCTAGCAATTGGAACTATAATTTCAAATTATCACATATTATCAGCACTATATAATATGTTCCTTATGTAGACACTATATAATCAATGGGATAATAAACTTTCCTAGCACTGTTTAAGTCAATGCACTGCCCTATGTTAACAAATCTTCATTTGTTTTCCTTAAATGTTATAATAATTACAGATTTAACAACTGATAGTAAATAGTGCAAACAACCAATGCCAACCTGGTGTTAACAAACTTTCATTCAGTACAGCGAATTATTTAACTTCACAAGATTACGATTGGATATTTGTTCTGCTTTTATCAATCTTCAGATCTGTGATCCCTGTAGGAGGAATTTGAGGAATACAAATGAAAATGAATTTTGATTTAATGATGGATGACAGAGCACTTATATAAGCGTTATTCAGAAAGTTTACCATTCTTGTGATTACATATTATTAATATTATATTAATTGGTATACATATATTTTAAAAATGAACTTATTATTATAAAGTTCCAATTGATAAAAACACATAGTAGATATAATGGTTTGAAATAACTATAAATCTTACAAAGCATATAATATTTCCATTTAAATAATAATAAAAGATTAATCTATATAATTAGGTAAAAAAGGGAAAAAAATATAAACTGAAAAAAAAGCTACTAAAGATAAATAAGAAGAATAAAGAAGCAAGCAAACAACCATAAAAAGGCGAAGACTTTAGTAAAATTAGAAAAGGACTGTTTAAAAACATTTAACTTGAACAATATAACATTAGTTATTAAAATAAAAATTTTTTTATGAAAAATTAATAATATTAAGAAAAATTACACACAAAAAAGCAAAAAGAACAGATATCATCATGATTAATCATCTGTAATAATAACTTATTTTTGATTCCCATTCTAAACTTCATATTGTCAAAATTATTCCTATTCTCCCATGAATCCTCTTCCACTTACTCTAAATTTTAGTTACTTATACAATATTCTAGAATTGAACTTTATGTTATCAGATCTCTTTTCCTAGTAAAATCAACTATGAATCCCTCCTTCCATTCCAAATTTGTTATCCATAAGATATTTTCATATTCTAGGATTGAACTTCATATTGCCTCTGCCTAACTATGAATCACTACCAGCCCCACCTTTTATAATTATTTTTTAAATATTCCCATTGTTCTAGGATTTCTTCATATCATTTTTCACCAACTCCTTTTAATGATGCATTACAAAGCCTAATTTTTTTAAATATATCTTTTCAATTTTCCTTGCCACTCAAATCTTAAATGCTCTCAATATACTTTTTTTTCTTTTCTTGAATTTCAAATTATTTGTGAAATATTAAACTACATTTCTGCCAAAATAGTTTATACATACTATACTTATTTCTAAATTCAGTAAACAACAAAATAAACTGATTCTATAATGCACTAAATCTAACAAATCCCATAGTAATTATAGTTTCAAAAGTTTTCACACTTTCTTCAATCATTATATGAAACGTGTTAACAATCTAACTCAAGAGATATCCAAACTATTACAATAATGTGAAAAGAATACATGAATGACCAATAAATAAGATTTAAAAAATGATAAAAATAAAAACAATAAATTTACAAGCAACTTAACAAATTGAAAATCCAAATAAAGCTAATAAAGATTTATTGAATTGCTCTTCTAGAAGCAAAAAAAATAATAACTTAATTCATCGAACTATTTATTTCCAAATTAAAGATGTTACATTCCTTGTATATAATTAATAAATATTTAATTCTTATTATAAATATGTGTACATTTTAATATTAATATTTTTTTTTTAAAAAAAATATAAATCATTTTTTTTTTTATTATTTATTATACCCAAAAAAAATTTTTTTTAAGGAAGGTATTTTTTTTTGAGTTTTAACATTCCTTATGCACTTGTAATTTAAATATAAGTGATTGGAATAAATTTCAAGTTTTTGTAAGTTGTGTCTCCAAGCACTTATATCTAAGTTTCAATTTTCGTAGATCTTACTAATTATATTGATGCATATAACATAATTATATTATATTTATATAATAATTAGTTCTTCAATTTAAAGGTAGATAATAACTAGTTAATTAAAACTCACCCATAAATATATAGTTAAGCTCCAATTAATGTCTAATAAATTACTCTGTGCTTACATGTTGATGTCTGCAGTAGACAGATATCACATCATTTTATTAACTGATCCAAAACACCATTTTGAATTTTAGATGGAATAAAAAAGTTGGTCTTGGAACCAATTTGTATTATTAATGGTGTTAATAAAGCTAAGAAAATGTTTCATTAGGAAAGATTATAGTTTGATTTTCTTGCTAATCACACTCTGAATTAAGTATATCAGTTTAATTATTTTAAAAAATGTATATTAAGAAGGATGCTTTTTAAAAAGCATTTCTTTTCTAACCTGAAAAGATATTTTGATTTTAAGTATAATAACCTTACTATTAACTTATTAAAGATAAATCGCATTATTGAACTATATTTATTTTTTTAATACTGTATACAAAATTAGATTTAAGTAAGAAATATTTGAAAGAATAAAATCCTAAATTTTTAAAGTATATTTCTACCCCATTTAGAGACAGCCCTTTATGTGAAGGTTCACCATAGTAATAATCATCAATTTGTAGCCACTATTTTAATTTACAATTGACCATTCACTATTATGATCTTTAAAAAAAATTTAAACTTTTTAAAAAAACAATTGCCATTTTTCTAAAATGGTGACTATTTTGTAAAATTGATGATATCATAAGTTAATAAATTCACTAAAGTTATATTATCTGAAAATAAAATGGTGACATTAATGCTAAAAATATATAAATCAAGAGTTTATTCATTATATAATATATAACATTGTTTTGATTATAGAATTAAAATACAATTATATTTTTCTGATTTTCATCTAAAGTCCTTGCAAGACAGTAAGTGCTTTTATTTATGATACATATAAAGTAAAGAATATTGTCATTGTTAATGAATACAATAGCAAAAAAATGTCTGTTTCATTCAATACAGTAAATAACCAAAAACATAATTTGATCACATATAACAAGATGTATTAATGTTAAATTTTAAATTGTATACATTAGATAACATCATTCAATCAATATTAAGGATTAAAACTCTTACAAATATTATTTCATTTGTGGTAAAAAAAACTAAACATTAACCATAAATGTAAAAGTTATGGTAATTATAGATTATTCCTAAAAAAAAAGTTTCATGTATTATGCAGTTAATGTACATTATATGATCAAAGGTTACTAAACAAAAGTTAAAAATATAATTTATTCACTCAATTTTAAATCAATAATCTTGTAATCTGTTTCTGATATTTAAGATAATGGCAATTGTTAAAAATACCCCTTTACAGTATTGGCAAAAAAAAAAAAAGATTTAATCATTTAGTTTACTAAAACTTCAGCAATCAACTGTGAATTACATTTCATTATCAACTTTATATTTAATTTCACTGCATTTATATACATATAATTTATGAAGCATTGTTTTACAAAAAATAGTACAAATGCTATTAATTACAAAAAAAAACAATTTTGATAATAAAACATGAAGTACAACAAAAATAAAATTCAAAATATACATTATTTTGTTATTGTTTTTTTTTTTAATTTTTAAAATCTATATTGCAGTTATCAAAATCACACTTTTTTTTATTTTTGCCGTAATATCCTATAAATACAATTTATCCAACCGCTTCAAACACTTTTTAGAAAAACTCTTTATTTGTACATATATATACACCTACGATTCGACTGACCTGCAGTCTTCTTCAGAGCTATTATATAATGAACAAAATAAAATAAATAACATAACTATATAATAACACCATAAAAAATTTAAACAATAAAAAACTAAAACAACATAATATATTGTAACAGACGGGGTTCGAATACAAGAGATAAGGCAATAGTGCTAATTGAGAGTGTTGATATGGAGCGATTATATGCGAAAAGATATATATGTAAATAGTCATTCGAACCCTGTTACAAGGAGTGCGAAAGTTATGTGTGGATGCATATGTAAATATAGTTGTATGTGCGAGTGTACAATATGCGTATGTATTAACGGTGATGGTTACAATCAATTATATATAGAGCTGTATAAATTGTAATTGATTATTCGTATATATTTTATCCGTTAAGTTTTTTTTTTAAAGTTTTAATAATATTGTCGGTAACACGTGTTTTTCTTTTGTTAATTAATCTCTTGAACATATGAGGACAGAAATAGAAATGAATCAATTGCTGTAGGAAGTTTAGTCAATAACTGGCGTCGAGAAGTCTGAAAACTGGTCAAGTGGGTATTTTTGAAGAACAATGGAAGAACTGGTCAGTGGCGTACGGATACACAGAGAAAATTTTACAAAGTTAAAAGTGAAAAACAAAAGAACTTTTTGTTGTGCTCGAAAAAAGAGATATAGATAGAAAAAAAAGAGACGCGGCTTGAACTACAGATTGTGTGGACGTGTAATTTTTTTCTTAAGAAGTCATTAATATTTTCCCACCCAAAATGTCGGGGTAATTCTGTAGTGCGAGTTTCGTTAATCGGCCCAGTGGACACTTGTCGTGGACCTCACCTGAAGCGGACTTACGAACTGCGTTATTAAAATAAAGAAATTTTGTTTCATCAAGTGTAATGGTGACGAAAGATCTTTGAAAAGTGGACCCTTTCATAAAGCGGGTGAATCACCTACTCCACCTCAGGGATAAGCTATTCGATATACCCTATTGGAACTGTTTGCCATCCGTTATATCTACCAGACCAGTATTCTTGGAGAGTTATAAATGCGGACTTGTCTTTGATCGCGTGAACTAAGGTAAATTGACATGGCACAAAAATATATGTTCAGTGAATGTGTCTTAATAAAGAAACTAGTGTTACCTCAATATTAATTACTATAATAAGTCTCTTTTAAAATTAAATAAAATAACAACATTAAATAAACAGCTCTGATGTATAATTGCACTATTTTGATGCGTGTATGAATTATATGTGTGTATCAGAATAAATGGGCTGTGCGCTTGAATATTGATATATTTATATGCGTGTATAAATGGGATTTATTGGTAATGGGTATAGTCGTAAATAGAATAAATTTTATGATAAGATCCGGGTTAGATTAATGGATTTATAACAAATAAACTATTGTACATAATAATAGACATATAAGACTCAGTTAGGTATTGTTTTAGCTTTGTTCTTTAGTTAGACTATCGTCCCCAAATCCTGAGATTGAGCTGGTTCGGTGCGCTACCATAAATAGATATACATACCAGAACCCTTATTTACATTTTCGATGAGATAATTCTTATCCACGTGTAAGATTGGCGCGTGAGATGGAATCAAACCACGCTCACAAATATCTTCATTCGAAGCTACGGGTTAAAGCCTACAATGGCAGTTTAAAAGATATTGGTGGTGTTATAATAACGGGTAGTATTATAATGGCGCCCAACGTGGGGCTGCAAATGTTAGAGAATGGGCATTAGAAGGGCATCCTAACGTAACGTAAAAGAGCTTTGTTTTTTAAAAAAAAAAGGGAAAAATAAAAGTGATAGTTTTGTTATAAATCGGAAAGAGTTTGAACACATATTGGAAAGATAGTAGATGGGCATATTTTGCGTGGTGAATGTACGGATAGAAAAGTTCTCGAGTGGTCAAGGGGGAAAATAGCGTTGACGTATGTCCTGTGATATATATATAAAGTCATAGGTTATAAAATAGAGGTTTAAGAATTTATCTAACATTGAGATATTATAAAACAATATCGATCAATATGATAAGGAGGGACAAAGGTCTATCAGGTGGGTCATGCAGTGGACCACTGGAAGCCGGGGTGACGAACCTGGTACGTTTAACCTTAATAGTGATATATAAAAAATGAAGCAAAAAAATAAGCAGAAAGTGGAACAGCAGAAGGCGAGTGAGAAGAAACTAAGCTTGATGCAGAAAATTTTAGATAAATTAGAAAGCATAGAACTCCGATTTCAGAAAATGGACGAGAGGTTCGGAATGAGATTCCAGAAGTTAGAAGAGAGACTAGGGAAGGAAAGTGAAAATACTCAAGGGGAAAAGGAATATGAGGGAAATGAAAGTGAAAGTATGGAAAAGACTGAGAAGTCGAACAATAAAGTAGAAGAGAGTTTAGATGTACGAGAGGGGAGTGTGAAACAGAAGCGGAAGGCCGGTGAGGCAGAACTACTTAATGCGCCAGACCTGAGCGCATATGACCATAGCGTGCTGTTGGAACGAGGAAAGGAAGTCCAAGATCAGCAAAGTGCTAAGGTTGGGATAGAAGGACGATCTGATGGCGATGCAACGTACAGAAAAGGAGGCGACGATAGTTATGGACAGAGATGGAAGTACGAACCAGAAGCGCGGCGTCCACCAGACAAACCAAATTACGATCAGGTAAAGGCCTCATACAATGCTCGGTCACTCAAGCCCTTCGCAAACCCAGAGAGGGATAAAGGATAGAAAAGAGTCGTTTAAGAAGCCGTTCAAATACACAGAAGGTATTTGAAGGCTATTGCACCAGGGGGTATGTAACAGACGGGGTTCGAATACAAGAGATAAGGCAATAGTGCTAATTGAGTGTTGATATGGAGCGATTATATGTGAAAAGATATATATGTAAATAGTCATTCGAACCCTGTTACAAGGAGTGCGAAAGTTATGTGTGGATGCATATGTAAATATAGTTGTATGTGCGAGTGTACAATATGCGTATGTATTAACGGTGATGGTTACAATCAATTATATATAGAGCTGTATAAATTGTAATTGATTATTCGTATATATTTTATCCGTTAAGTTTTTTTTTTAAAGTTTTAATAATATTGTCGGTAACACGTGTTTTCTTTTGTTAATTAATCTCTTGAACATATGAGGACAGAAATAGAAATGAATCAATTGCTGTAGGCAGTTTAGTCAATAACTGGCGTCGAGAAGTCTGAAAACTGGTCAAGTGGGTATTTTTGAAGAACAATGGAAGAACTGGTCAGTGGCGTACGGATACACAGAGAAAATTTTACAAAGTTAAAAGTGAAAAACAAAAGAACTTTTTGTTGTGCTCGAAAGGAGAGATATAGATAGAAAAAAAAGAGACGCGGCTTGAACTACAGATTGTGTGGACGTGTAATTTTTTTCTTAAGAAGTCATTAATATTTTCCCACCCAAAATGTCGGGGTAATTCTATAGTGCGAGTTTCGTTAATCGGCCCAGTGGACACTTGTCGTGGAACTCACCTGAAGCGGACTTACGAACTGCGTTATTAAAATAAAGAAATTTTGTTTCATCAAGTGTAATGGTGACGAAAGATCTTTGAAAATTGGACCCTTTCATAAAGCGAGTGAATCACCTACTCCACCTCTGGGATAAGCTATTTGACATACCCTATTGGAACTGTTTGCCATCTGTTATATCTACCAGACCAGTATTCTTGGAGTTATAAATGCGGACTTGTCTTTGATCGCGTGAACTAAGGTAAATTGACGTGGCACAAAAATATATGTTCAGTGAATGTGTCTTAATAAAGAAACTAGTGTTACCTCAATATTAATTACTATAATAAGTCTCTTTTAAAATTAAATAAAATAACAACATTAAATAAACAGCTCTGATGTATAATTGCACTATTTTGATGCGTGTATGAATTATATATGTGTGTATCAGAATAAATGGGCTGTGCGCTTGAATATTGATATATTTATATGCGTGTATAAATGGGATTTATTGGTAATGGGTATAGTCGTAAATAGAATAAATTTTATGATAAGATCCGGGTTAGATTAATGGATTTATAACAAATAAACTATCGTACATAATAATAGACATATAAGACTCAGTTAGGTATTGTTTTAGCTTTGTTCTCTAGTTAGACTATCGTCCCCAAACCCTGAGATTGAGCTGGTTCGGTGCGCTACCATAAATAGATATACATACCAGAACCCTTATTTACGTTTTCGATGAGATAATTCTTATCCACGTGTAAGATTGGCGCGTGAGATGGAATCAAACCATGCTCACAAATATCTTCATTCGAAGCTACGGGTTAAAGCCTACAATGGCGGTTTAAAAGATATCGGTGGTGTTATAATAACAGGTAGTGTTATAATATATATATATATTAAAAAAACTGAAATAAATAATCAAACCCAAATAAAACAATATAAAATAAAATGTACAACATAAATAGAAAATAAATATAAATTATACATGTGTATTCCTAACTTTATACATATATACATTCAAGGACAACTATTAATCTAAATATATGATCTATTTTATTATTATTAACAATCTACTAATTATTTCTATTCTTCATAAACTTAAACTTTATAATTTATAACTAAAATTCTTTTAATTTTAAATCATATATTTATTATTTCCTTACTCATTCTTCTTTTAAAAATAATATTTTATATTTATTATTATTTCTGAATATTTAAAATCTATAAACATTATAATCTTTAAACTTACCAAGTTTATTTTGATCTTCTAAATTAAAAAAAATCGTTTTTTTTTTCAAAAAATTCTTATATCCTAGCTCCCTCTATTACATATTATTTAAACTAAATATATATCCCTACAACTCTTTATTTATATATATATTTTATACACTTTAACTTTTATTATTATATAATTCTCATAAATTTATATTATACTGCTTTATATATTTATATATATTCCCTACAACTTTATTTACATATATATATATATTATTTTATATACTTTAACTTTTATTATTCTTATATAATTCTCATAAATTTTTATTATACTGTTTTATATGTAAATATTATGCTAAGTTTATTAATTTATTATTTTTCTATTATTTAATATCTGTAAACATACCCACATTTATACTCCTATTTAACCTAACCATTTTTTATCATCCCCAACTCATTTATAAACAATTATCTCTTTACATATTTACCTCTCTATATCTTATTTAATAACTATAACTAGACCAATCTCATCCTAATCCCAGAATCTGTATTAAATTCTGGTTTTATCTTTATTAATATAGCTTCTTTTATTTTCCTTTCTTTAATACTTTTTGTATGTAACTTCATTTTTATTGAACTTTGTGTAAATTTGTGTCATTTCTTTTGTATGTATATATATCGGTGATTTATCATCTGCCATATGTTGTTTTAATCTTGTTTTTATATTTTTTGTTTCTCCCACATATTTGTTATCAATCCCACTATCTAGACCTTGTTTGCATTTTATTACATATACTCCATTAATTATTTCTTTATTTTCTTTATTATATCCTATGTATTTGTTATCTATCAAATTTAATAGGTTTTCTCTTTTTTTATTAACTATTTTTGTATTAATTATTCTTTTGTATCTTTTATTAATCTTCTTTATAATTTTGTTAAACTTATTCACTATGATATCATTATTTGTTTTTATTTCTATATATATTTTTTTACCGTTCTTTTTTCCTTCACTCTTTTCATTTTTATTTATCTTATACTCTATTTTTCCAATACTTCTTTTAATTATATATACAGGGAAACCATTCATTTTTAACTCATTAATTATTAAATCTTTTTGTTTATTATAATCTTCTTTCCTTGAACAATGCATTGCAGTCTTGTATATTCTTGACAACTACTTTTACATTTCCTATCAATGTTGGTAAACCAACTTATTTTGTTATGATTATTCTTTTTATAAATACTTGTCTCAATACACCATTTTTTATCTATCAATTTCTTTTGAAACATTATATCCAGATATGCAATTTCATTAATTCTCTTCCTTCTCAACCGTAAACTTTATATTCCCCTCTATTTTATTAATATCATTAATAAACCAGATTATTTGTCTTTTATTAAAAATCATTAAATATTTAATGATTTTTAATAAAAGTCAAAGACAAAATAAACTTGGTAAGTTTAAAGATTATAATGGTTATAGGTTTCAAATATTCAGAAATAATAATATAAAATATTATTTTTAAAAGAATGAGTAAGGAAATAATAAATATTATATGATTTAAAATTAAAAGAATTTCAGTTACAAATTATAAAGTTTAAGTTTATGAAGAATAGAGATAATTAGTAGATTGTTAATAATAATAAAATAGATAATATATTTAGATTAATAGTAGTCATTGAATGTATATACGTATAAAGTTAGAAATACATATGTATAATTTATATTTATTTTCTATTTATGTTGTATATTTTATTTTATATTGTCTTATTTGGATTTGATTATTTATTTCAGTTTTTTTAATATATATATTTTATGTTGTTTTTAGTTTTTTGTCTAAATTTTTTATGGTGTTATTATATAGTTATGTTTTTTTATTTTATTTTGTTCATTATATCATAGCTCTGAAGAAGACTGCAAGTCAGTCGAAACGTAGGTGTATATATATGTACAAATAAAGAGTTTTGCTAAAAAGTGTTTGAAGCGGTTTGGATAAATTGTATTTATATTGCAGTTAGTTATTTTTTGTCTTAATGTTTTGTTTTAATATAATGGATTATGAATTAGGAAATATTATCTCAATGAAGAACTATCAATAAAAAAAAGTATATATATTTTTTAAAAAAAGGTTACTAAAGTATTTTTATACAGTATATACCCGTTGATTAATAATTTTTTAAAAAATAATATGCTTAGTAAAATATTTATTAACACTTTTTCAATTTAAATTTTATTTTCTCAATCAAATTGTCATATATTTTGCAAGTAACAAACTGATTTTTTCTCATAAGAACTTATTATAATTGCTTATATTTTATGTGAAGATTTCGATTTATGATGCATTTTGAGATGCCAAATGTCCTCACTAACCAAAGTAAAAGTATATAAAGATTACCAATGAGTGCAGTATAGATAATGCTATTAAATATGGAATTACACTACTTAAACAATGAAAAGATTATATCAATTAACTATTATTTAGCAATCTTTGAATCAAAAAAATATTCAAGAAAATATAAATAAGAAATTAATAAAAATAAGTTTTAGTTCTTAGTGTAACCATTAATGACTGTGATTATCCAGAGATTAATTTTGAGAAGTTGTAACTTTTAAAAGGTTTAAATTTAGATTTATTTGACTAAAGATTGTGATTTTTTTAATGATTTCAAGTAAATTAATAACAATATTTATTATGAATTAAATAAAGTTAATTTATTTAGAGCTTACAGCAATTATATTTACTAACTGGTAGATATTAAATGAGTTTACAGTTCCTATCATTTTTAAATGTGTCTGTGTGAATATACAGTATATGTATTATAGATGGGGTAATATAATGAGATTGGAATGAATTTGGGGTGATGGAAAATCTTCATCCACTCCAAGTAAACAATAATATATTCAAATAATGAAATTTAATAAAAAGTGTAAAGGATTATATTTAAGATATAAAAGATATTAAAGTATTATTAAAGATGCAGTATTATTAAAGTAAGAGATATTAAAGTAATGTTTAATTAATATTACAAAACATATAAAAATATATATTAAAGAGCATGAACAACCTGAAGAGATCACTCTGAGAGATCAGCCCAGTTAACTCTTTAAGACAACTAAAAGTATAATTAAATAAATTCACCAGCATCATCAATAGAAAATTGGTTGTTGTGTACTTGGGTTCATGTAGCCACTTGATGGCATTGTTGCTTACCAAGCCAATAATTTTTGGCTTTCTGTTCTCCGACAATTTTTCAAAGTATTTTTAAAAAATTTACGAACCAACAATAATTTCTAAATTACATTTTAAAATTATACATTTCAGCGGGTAGCACTGGCATGTGCAGGGAGGGGGTTCAATGGAATACATGCACTTGTCTGAGCGAACAAAGCTTTTAGTGCATAGCACTGGAATGTGCGGGGGAGTCAATGGTTTTGGTGATTCAAAGGATCTGCGAATACATATGCTAGTCTGAGCAAACCAAGATTATGACTTCAAAAACAACCTACAAACACAGCCATTTCATTACTCTCGTAGCTGTTTTGCCACAAATGTGCCTTTTCACATGACTTATGTGAAATTGTTGTGGGACCTAGCCTTGACTTATGTGAAATTGTTGTGGGACCTAGCCTTTTAGCAATTGTTTTCACCTTCCAAGATGTGTACAAAAACGTGGCAACGGGCTTACAATTATTAGTATGTAATAGTAAGTCAGTTAAGTTGTAAGATTGATACTTCAAATGCACATTAAAACCCTTATAGCCAGTTAAATTCTATACACCCTCACATCGTATGGTAGCGATCTGGGAAGTGTGTGCTATTTCCATAGTGACATAAAGCAAATCAGCAGGCTGTAATATTTGTGTGCAATGCCATCTATGTCTGCTAATGGCTAATATAAACAAAACTGTTCTATAGGCTGTAACTTGGTCCGCGTAAATGGCATATTTCTGTGCTTTTGCAGAGAAACAACGCCATCAAGCGACCACATTGGGCAAAGTACACAACTACTGTAAAATTAAGTATAAGTAATATTTAAAAGAAATAACCATTCATCATCATGAATGATCAACAATCAAAATAAATCAACAGTCAATCTCGTGACTGGATCTGAAATGGATCTATTGTAGACCAAGCTAACTATTGAGCCTTTGCCAGCTTGGGGCATTTATTAAAACATTAATTTGAATGCACCAACTTAAATGCTAATCTATCTGAATATATAACCACAAAAACAATAATGCTGGGATATTAAAACATGCTGATCATCATGATTGCTCTGGCCATTTAGTACCTACAATTAATGTAGTGGCCAACTATAAACTTAATTTCTAGTAGACTAAACTAAATAAAATGTAGTGCATGGGTTTTAAAGCGTATTTGCTTTATGCCAAACCAGGACAATATCATACTGAAATACCCCTGCACTAAATATACATCCCTTTTTATACATCAGACCATTATGCTCAAATCTAGCTCAGAGAACATAAGCTCTATTACTGTTATTGTGATTAAGAGATGATGCAAATATAATATTCTAATCTAAAAGCCATTTAGAATTAAGTCACTGGAATAATTTTAATAATTGAATACAAGTTTATTAATAACATAAAAAATTCAAGTTATTACATTAATTTACTATATCTCTTAATGGGTTACTTAAAACATATATAATGTGCACAGATGCTCATTTTATAATATACAATACATATTTGAATTGACATTTAATAATAATAAAAAAAGATTAATTTTTTAATGTGTTTACTTGAAACTCATTGATATATATATATATGTACACAGAGATATAACAAAATAATTTCTGAACATGTTTGACTTGCCATAAAATAAAAATCTTATTATTTTTAAATGATATAAATACATTATACTAGGGTTACATCAAATACACATATATATCATCTGCGCGGTATAATTTATCATTTAATATTGTCATAACTCTGAAAATGAAATTCATTTTTAATCATATTTGAATTTATCAAAATAAAATTATTAATCTCTTTCATAATTAATTTCATTTTGAATATATATAAATTTCACCACTTTAATAATAAAGGCATTTTCCTTTTTAAAAATAAATAAAATCAGTCATGACAGGTTACTCTAAAAACATTTTATTCATTGATTATAACATCTTTAAATTTAGATTTTAAATATTTCTTTTCCCTTAAAAACTGAGTACTATCCAATAACAGTCTCTCCCCTAACAGGTTACTGTTGATTAAAATTTTTAAAGATCTTTAAAAATAATACAGCATGTATATATTTTTTCTAATCTAAAAAGTCTCTCTTTTTTTTTAAATAAACAAAAAAAAAGTATATATATACATTAGTATCACAGATTAATTATTTATGTCTTTCTTTAGAATGCAGAATCATCTATTAATCCATCACTTTTTTTATTTTTAATCCAAGCAAAATTATTACTTGCACTTTGAGTTATATTATTAAATGTCATTTTAAGGGACAATTGAAACAACTCACCAATTATGCTTCATATATATATCTACATTTATCTGTGCTTCTCTGTATATAGCTGAAATATCATATATAACTACTTCAGCAAGCCGAGGTTCTCTTGGTAAGAGACAGTCCAGGATTGTCTCATCAGAAAAAATATAGTCTATTGTCATCATCAGGAAACATATAATCAGTTATGTTGGCATTCTTCCTTCTGTCTAGAATTTGAATATATTTCAGGCAAGCAAACTGTCTTCTAGGACACATTTGAACCACATGAAGTTGACCCTTTTATGTGAATTCAAACTCCACCATTGTAAACTACAGGGCAGATTTTGGACTTTCCCTCCTTGCAGACATATCTTCATGGTAGTTTTCTGTCCTGATCTGGACTACTCTGCTAGCTAACTACTTCTCAAACAAATTACTAGCCACCCCTTACTCAAAACTATTATTAGCCAACTACTGGCCAAAATAAACTATTCTTTTTATCAATCCTTTTTATAA
The DNA here is from genome assembly GCA_028023455.1 of Epiperipatus broadwayi. Lineage (NCBI taxonomy): Eukaryota > Metazoa > Onychophora > Udeonychophora > Euonychophora > Peripatidae > Epiperipatus > Epiperipatus broadwayi. The sequence goes on from JAQFVV010006334.1 coordinate 3,169,161, forward strand.
TAATCAGCTGGGTGACAAAAACATATTTATTAAAAACTGTTTTTCTTATTTTTTTTCCTTTCCAGGTCACTTCAAGTAAACTCATACATGGCTTTAACTCATTCTAAAACTGGCAATTTTTACATTATCATAGTGAATTTAGACTAATTTTAAAGCTTAAAAAGTACCGTAAAATGTTGCCCTCTCTAGAATTATTTTAAAAGTAAAAAATCAATAATATACAGATTTGAAATTATAACAATGGGAAAAGGCAGACTTTCCTAGATGCTGATTGGTTGGTTCTTATTTTGAACAAAAGTGCCTGTCAATAATTTTCACTGCTCCAACTTTTTGTTTTGATTTTGAAAATGAATGTCTTAGAGTGTTTTTTTAGTATTTTTTTATATATTAAAAATTATTTTGATAAAATATGCTGAAAATAAAACTATTTTAAAAAAATACTTTAGTAAAAATTCTTTACTTTTACACGAATGTATATTAAAAAAGATATCAGTGCTTGTCAACAATTTTTACACTTGTCAACAATTTTTACCACCCCAATCTCTTTATTTGATTTTCAAATGTAAATGAATGTTTTAGAATATTTTGGTATTTTTTTACATATAAATTATTTTGATAAAATACACTGAAAATATAATTATTTTATAAAATAGTAAGATTTTAGTAAAAAATTCTTTACTTTTACACGAACATAAATTGAGAAAGAAAATCACTGATGTACTCAACATTTTGTAATAGGTTACGAACGTTCTTTTGAGGTTTTCCGCTATAAAATATTTCTATAATTATAAATAGAAATTTATTTTTGAAAAAACTTTCATATTCTGACAAATTATTAATTTGTTTTTTTATAAACGAAACTAAATGAATATATTAAAAGATGAATATACTTTTACCGCTGATTCTGTAATTGACCAATCAAAAGTTTAGTTTTAACTCACTCGACCAAGCAGATTTTGTACAACAAAAAGATTAAAAGATTTCAACAATAAATAATAGAAATTTTTACAATTATCAGAAACATGCTTGTTTTTAATTTCAAAGTCAAAATTAATATTTATTTAGACCTATTTAAATTGTTTACTTTATAATAAAATTCTATTTTAAATTCAAAATTATTTAATCTTTTACTCTGATTATTTTATTCCAGGAAATGTAAAAAATATTTACAACTTTTTTTCTACGTTTATATTTACTTTTCCTTTCAACTTTATATATTTGTACACATACTGTTATTGTGTGCTACGTAACAAGCGTCACAATATATACACACAGATACCTACACATATAAAAAATACAATATTATCTAAACTAATAATTATAAATAAAATAAACTATGCACAAATTAACATCAACAGTACTAGTCAAACTGGTTTCATTTATAACAATCTTTTCAAATGTAAAGGCAACATAGAAACACACATTCTCAAATATATATTTATAAATTACCCATAATTCAGTTCTACCATTCATCTATTTTTTATGTTAATGAAAGTTTTCATCAGATAGTTACAAAACATTATTAGTTTTTTATTTTTTTTCCTCATCTCAGTATCATTGAAAAAAAAAAAGCTTTATCTGATCAAACAATATTTCATAATCTATATCACATTTATGAATATTGTTAGATCAGATAATGGTTCTCTTCTATGAGAATAATGAAATGACAAAAGAGGTTAAAATATTCTTTAATTAATAAATATTTGAAATTATAAATACAAGGAAAACTTCTTTTAATAATAAAAATAGATAAAATATAGAATTGAATTCTGGGTGATTTATAAATGTATTTTATATATGTGTATTGTATTTACATTTAAAAAAACTTATAGTGATGTATTAAGTTGTTAATCAATTGGTTAATATTGTTAATTTATTTTACATTCCTATACATATGTAAATGTGTTATAATTTGCTGCTATCCATAAATTTTTATATTCTTAACAAAGGTTGGAATTACATTATATGAATGAAGGGGATTATTAGAATTTACTATTTGTAAGTCAAATGAAATTTAAACAAAGTGTAAAATAATATTTTTACAAACATTGCATAGATTATAAAAATTAGTAAAATGGGTTCAATTTTTCCAGTGATATAGTAATTGCTAATAGAATTTTTAAACAGTAAAATGAGTGTATAATATATTTGCAACGTAATTTTAATACAGTTACAATATAATAAATCCGGCTTCCTACAACTCAGCAAAAGAAAGGTATTATTTTTTTATTTTTATGATTGATAAAGCTTTTTAATTAATCTTGAATACTCATATCAATAAAACAATAAACACAGTACAGCAAATATATGAACATAAGTACACATTTAAAAATAAAATTAAACAAAAAACACAAGTCAGTAAATATTTATAACTTAAGATGGTTAACTGATATGAGTGTCATTTTTGATTTTCATTAAAACATTATCATATTTTATAATTTAGATAATTGTAAAATTCACATTAACCTTTCACAGTATTAAAAAATTTTATACTTGGAAAATAAACAGATAAAGTAATATGAAACTATACACCCAATTTTCTATCAACGTAACAATGATTGAAGTTAAATTTTAATTATACTGTAAAATAAAAAAGTTCTGTAATATAATCTAATTAGGAATAAATTAATAAATACAGCATTACAGTATACATATAGTAAAGTTGTGAACTACACTATATCAAAATACAAAACTAAACTTATAAGTTACTTCCCAAAAATATAAATGACAAACAAAAATGTAACAAACAAAAAAAATTTTAAATCTGTAAATTTAATCAACTTTACAGTAGGCAAGCAGCGGTTTTTCCATCTCCAGAACACCTTATCATTATCCTATTTATTAAAAAAAATTCTTTGGTTTATCTTGAAAGCATGATCATTTAATTATTTCTTCATTATCCTCTCTGAATTTGATGTGCAGCATTTTACATAATAAAATGTTTCTAAGTTTAATGCTAAAAGTTTTACAAAATTTAAGATCATATTTAAAATTAAGAACTTAAAAACATCAAAGCAATTAGAGAGAATATACTTTCTTCATAATAAGACTATTATTAAATTTCTATATGAAAAAAGGTTATTGAAAAAAAGGAATATCAATCAGTATATTTAAGCAGTATGAAATTAAGATATTTTGTAATTCATTTTATTTAAAAATAAAAATGAGATACTTTGTTTTCTTAGTCTTATTTTTTCAGTTAATAACTGAACAAACACTCATCCATTTGAAAAATAGGTGCTGATGTAGTATGTGCTCGACGCCATTTTGAATTATAAGAATGGCCCAAAAACCATGCTGACACATCCAAGTAATAAATAACATCAATTATCAACACATCATTCCAAAAAATGGTGATTTACCGAATTTCAAATTTGTCATTGAGTATTTAAAAATAAAAATCCCAAATTTTTATCAATATTTAAAAAATAAAAAAACCTACATTTCAACAATATTTAAAGTAAAAGGCAATTTACATTTTCTATTTTTAAAAAATAAAAGTCATGATTTTCAATAATATTTCATTAAATCAAGCTTACAATTTCCAAATACTTAAACATTATAACTTCTAAAATACAAATCATATTATATGCCTAAAGATTATAATTTATGAAATACGAATGTTAATAAATAATGATGGAGCAAAGCGCTACACTTTGCAGGGAGGAGGAATGATAGTTTGGCTGGTGCAAAGTGACAGTGTACTCGGGAAAAGATGCAGAAGTCTGATTAAATCAAGATTACAATATTCAAATACTTAAAAGATTATAACTTCTAAAGTACGAATTATGCTATATGCCCATATGAAATAAAGCATATTATTTTTACTAGCTTACAATTTCTAAAATATGAATTTAAAAATCAAAAGACAATTTATGTTTTCTACTTTTAAGAAATAAAACTCATGATTTTCAACAATATTTTAACTTAATAATATATATATAATCTATGAAATAAAGCATATTATTTTTACAAATAATAGGATTTTTGTTTCTTTCTTATCAGAAATTCTTGGTTCGCTACTCTTGATCACTAAGTAGTTCATATGGGTTCTAGAAATCAGTTTGCTTCATTTCTCACATGACATTACAAAATCGCCATTATTTCAATTTAATATTAAAAAAAAAAACAATTTTCTGCAATAATTATAAAACAAAAACACTATTTTCATATAGTTATATTTTATCAAATTATGTGACTAAATACTTTAAATAAACATATGTTATCACAATTTACATTTGTTATAAGCCTATGAAAAAAATCAAAAGACAATTTACATTTTCTACTTTTAAAAAATAAAAGTCATGATTTTGAACAATATTTCAAGTATTAAAAAATAAAAATCCTAATTAACCTACTTTTCATTAATATTTAAAAAATAAAAAAAATTAAATTTCAACAATATTTAAAAAATAAATATTATGATTTTCAAATCCATTTACTTCTGTTTCTAATCACGACTCAATCCTTTTTTCTTTTCAAAAATATACAGTACATATAGCCATATAATTCTATAATTAAAAATCACTTCTTTTCTTGTCAAAAACTTTATTTGATGTATATATATATATCCACTTATTTCCAACGTTTCGACTATCTTTACTCTATAGTCATTTTCAAGGATCTAGAAAAAACATTACATTATAAACAAACTTCACATAATAAAAACAAAAATAATCAAAAACAATATAAAGCATATAAAGGAAATAAGTTTTTTTATTGTAACAATTGGTTTTTTGGATAAAAAATGTAAAAAGGGAAAGTTTTTTGAGAAGGGTGTCAAGTAAGTGTGGTATATGTTTTGTGTTTTTAATTTAATTGATTTTAATGTATTTTATTTATTTTTAAATTTTATGAGGTTTATATGCTTTATATTGTTTTTGATTATTTTTGTTTTTATTATGTGAAGTTTGTTTATAATGTAATGTTTTTTCTAGATCCTTGAAAATGACTATAGAGTAAAGATAGTCGAAACGTTGGAAATAAGTGGATATATATATATATACATCAAATAAAGTTTTTGACAAGAAAAGAAGTGATTTTTAATTATAGAATTATATGATTTTCAACTGTATTCTAAGTTAAGAATATTAAACCCAATTTTACATGTCATTACAAAATCGCCATTTACATTTGATATTTCTTTCATAGGCTTATAGCAAATGTAAATTGCATTTTGATTTTTGAAAGACTTATGCAAACTGCAGTAACATATGTTAAAGTATTTAGTCACATGATTTGATAAAGTATAACTGTAAAATAGCGTTTTTGTTTTATAATTATCGCTGAACATTGGTTGTTTTAATATTAAATGTGAAATAATAATGATTTTATAATGACATGTGAGAAATGGAGCAAACCGATTTCTAGAGACCATACAGACTTCAAATGATCAAGAGTAGCGAACTAAAAATTTCTGATAAGAAAAAAGAAAAATCCTATTATTTGTAAAAATAATATGCTTTATTTCATAGGCTTATATGTATATTATTAATTATAAATATTGCTGAAAATCATGAGTTCTATTTTTTAAAAGTAGAAAACATAAATTGCCTTTTGATTTTTAAATTCATATTTTAGAAATTACAAGCTAGCAAAAATAATATGCTTTATTTCACATGGGCATATAATTTAATTCATATTATAAAAGTTATAATCTTTTAAGTCTTTGGAAATTGTAATCTTGATTTTATCAGATTTCTGCAACCTTCCCCGTGTACATCGTCACTTTGAGCTGGCCAAACCATCATTCCCCCTCCCTGCAAACTGCAGCACTTTGTGCCATCATTATTTATCAACATTCGTATTTTATAAGTTATAATCTTTTGGCATATAGTATGATTCGTATTTTAGAGGTTATAATGCTTAAGTATTTAAAAATTGTAAGCTTGATTTAATGAAATATTGTTGAAAATCATGACTTTTATTTTTTAAAAGTAAAAAATGCAAATTGCCTTTTGATTTCTTTCATAGGTTTATATAGCAAACGTAAATTGCATTTTGATTTTTGAAAAAATTATATAAATTGCAATAACATATATTAAAGTATTTAGTCACATGATTTGATAAAGTATAACTGTAAGAAAATAGCGTTTTTGTTTTATAATTACTGCAGGAAATTGTTTTTTTTTTATATTAAATGTGAAACAATGGTGATTTTGTAACAACATGTGAAGAATGAAGCAAACCGATTTCTAAATGGCAATTTTATAATAGGTAAAATTGGATTAATATTCTTAACTTAAAATACTGTTGAAGATCACTTTTATTTTTTTAAATACTGATGAAATTTAGGTTTTTTATTTTTTAAATATTGATGAAATGGAATTTTTTTTATTTTTTAAATACTGATGAAAATTAAGATTTTTATTTTTAAATACTCGATGACAATTGTAAAATTTGCATTTTGATTTTTTAATTAATGATGAAATTTTTGTAACCACCATTTTTTGAAACCATGTGTTGATAATCAATGTCATTTATCACTTGGATGTATCAGCATGGTTTTAGGGTGAGTTTTAAAATTCAAAATGGTGTCGAGCACATACTACATCAGCACGAAAAATATATATAAATGTGAGTTATCAATTTCTTATTAATAACTATTATTTTTTCAAAATTTTGTTTATACTAAAATTTTTATTTATATATGTCTACTATAATATAAAAAAGCATATGTGTTAAATATATATGTGCAGGGTGAAAAGTATTATACATTTGCAGATCAATATACAACACATAGTCTATTCTAATCAAAAACGTGAGCTATTTATTATATGTGATATATTTTGTAAAAGAAGTGGCTTGGAAAAAAATATAGCAGATATTGCATCTCCATTGTATATTAATTTTAAAATTAATTAAACAAGAAATTATTTGAACAATGCCTCTTTTAAAATGATGCCAACAAGTTTATTAAAATAGTAAAAATATCATTTAAAAGCAATTAGGTTTTATTAGTGAAAAAAAAATAAACTTTTACATTTTACTTATCTATTTTTATTTTGATAAAAAAACCTGTAAAACATATTCTTTTATCTATCAAAGGCCAATAAAATAGTCAAGCTTTGGTGGCTTAGTGATTAGCATAGCAGCCTTCCAAGCAGCTGGCCCAGGTTCACATTTGACATAGGGGGGAAAAAGGCAAATAAAATAACACTGCATGAAATGAAAATGTTTCTTTTTAGGATATTTTACTTTTTTAAAGCAGCACAAAACATAAGTACATTCTATTAAAATAAGTGTACTCTTCATACCTTAATAAATATAAAAAATTAAAATAATAATAATGTATTAATATATAAAAATAAATTTACAAGGAAGGGATAAATTAAATATATCTAAAGGAGATAGAGGAAAAAAAGATTAGAATATACAAACAAGCTGACAATAATAGAAATAATATATCTTAATTATTTTGAATGTCTAAGTTATGAAGTTTGTAATTATTAATTATATAATTTCTTATGCACAAACTGTACTATTGCATATATCAAATATTTTGATTAAGTTAGATTACGGTAATTCAATATATTTATTTTAAATATTACATTCTTATAAGAAATAGCAAATTATAAGATTAAAATAATAATTAACCTGACTTCTTCTTCAAAAAATATTAAAGATACCTACAGTATATGACAATATTAAAAAGTATTTCTATATATAAACAAATATTATAACAAACTATGATTTTAGAAGAATTATAGCATTTCAGTATTTTAAAAAAACCTATACTTTGGAAACAATGAACTTTAAAATATAAGAAAATAGATTAATAAAAAATCTGGAATGTGACACTTTATCTGCAAATATAAATAATAATAATAATAAAAAACATGGTAAAATATACTTTTTTTTTTCATTTGCTTTGGAGTTCAAATAGCATTTGAGCACTAAAGTGACAAGCTGAAAACATTTTTTAGCTCTAGTAAGTCAAAGAACTTTCAGCTTTTAAGTCCTCTACTACTCTCATATCTATGCTAGATCTGTACTAAAAATGATGAATAAAAAATGTGTTACTGATAATGAAACTAGATTGGTATTTATTTGTACAAAGAAGTATTTTGTAAAAAGTTAGAAGACACTGTAATGATGAGAGAAGAAAAAACCAGAACTGACAAAGAGAATATATCCATCAAGATAAAAATTATTTATAAGAGATCAATATTTTAATCATCAATAATAATATAAATTTAAATATAGTCTATGAACTGACGTTCTGTATTATTGGTTCATGTAATTCCGAGGTACACACTGTTTTTTTTTTGTAAATTTTAATAATGGGAACAATAAATATTTTTAATAATAAATTCACTCCTGAAAGAAAAAAAATGAATTATAGCAAAAATTACACAAACGTAACACATTATCTTACACTACATAAAATATTTTACAAATAATTACAATGCATTAATAACTAAATATTTAAAAATGTGGATCAAAAAAGCAATTACATTAGAATTTTATTAATTTAACAAAAAGTAAATATATTTAATTTAAAAGTATCATAACAAACAGTCAGCATATGCTTATGACGCACACATACCCATATATATAAGTATAATCACAAGATAACACCCCAAACTTTTATTTAAAACAGAAATTTTCAAACTATTGTCATGGCAACTTCTAAATAAAAGAGAGATTACTTAGAAGTTGCCTTGACAGCAGATTGAAGATTCATAGTTTAGATAAGCTTGGGCTGTCAAGTGATTATATTTGTAAACACACCTAGCTTTGTGCAAAATCAGATTTATTATCTAAGTAATATAATATATAAATTATTTAACAATTAGACATACTTCATGTAAAGCATTACAAAAAAAAATATAGAAAGATTGCATTTTTTAATATAATATTTAAACAATATTCTTAGGATATATAATATACATGCACATAATGAAAAAAACTGAAATAAAAACCACTCTACATATATGCTTATATGCATAATATACACACATGTACAAATATATCATTATTAGCAGCCAGTTATTGTCATCTTGATTAAAAACAAAAGGTTAAAAATTGAGAAGTTAAAGATGAGTTTTTGCAATAGTTATTCAAACCAATCCATAAATGTCAATTAAGTCCACATATATCACACAATTTTTTTTTTCAATTTAACATTGTGCAATTTAATATTGACTACTATTACTACTGCTCATTTACTTTTTGAAAATTTAACACTTTGTCTAATTATAGCTCTTTGTTGACCTTTATAATCTGTCTTATCTTACCAATAAAAATTTTCAATATTGCATTTTTTTAAAAAAGTGTTTACGAGATAATGTTTATAATGAATATAGGGCCTAGTTTGTCTATGAAAACCATGCTCATCTTCATTAAAAATATTTTTTAAGGAAAACTGTTATTGTTCATTGGCTTCCCACATTCAATTTAATAAAGATGTCCCATTACAATAGTAGATTATACAGCATCATATTATGCAAATTGATGAACATGTCAAGTGATCTAACAATATTGCCACCATATTTTTAAAATCCTTAAAAAACAATATTAAATAATTTTTAATGTTTTTATGGTACACTGATAAGGAGTTCATGTCTTACTTCCATATAATAAATTGAACAAAATATGAACTATGTATGCAATTAATTTACGTACAATAGTTAAAACAACAACACATATATAAATATATACAAAGAGAGTATATATATTAATAAATTATTTTGACAATTTTCATTTGAAGTACAACTAAATGAGTTATAGAAATAATGGGCAGGCTAAATACTGATAGTTGCTATTTATAGCATGATATATCAATATGGCTCAACCCATTTTTTCTCAATCACTATAAACTTAGAAAGAAGCACAATGTGTTGAGTAATATACTGAAACAAAATCTGATGACTAGTTACCAAAATTAATATATCTTAAATATATATAAATGAATCTGGAAGGACAACAGTTGCAATTAATTTGTGTAAACACATTTTATAGATGTTATATCTGTGTGACTTATTGGAGTTTATTACTGAAATGCATGTATAATGCAGAGTAGTTTCTCAATTCTTTCATGTAATATGGAAGCAGTAAAAGATGTATTAGGCACAAGATTGGGGCTGACAACTCTTAATTTATTTAAGTTTGAATATATGTATTTTATCAAATAAAATGGATCTCTTTTTTTTGTTGTTATTGTTGTATATAATGTACATGTATTTTTTTTTTTTTAAGTGTCATAGCATCAGCCAGGATGTGAACCCGCAACCCGGGCAACTGCTTGCAAGTGCAAGGCAGTCGTGCCGACCTCTCGACCACTAATACTTCACTGGGGAAAAAAAATTAATTAAAAGACAATCCAATGATTTCTAGATGTTTTTGACAATTTTAATCATTTATATACGGTTAAGGTGTTTTATCTATAATAGATCCCATTCAGATAAGCATAATCACTTCTAAAGCAATCAGTTAGTTGACTGAAGCTTTAGTTAACAACAGTAGCAGCATAAAATTATATTTATCTTGAAAAATAGCACAAATAGATTTTTAAAAAAAAACCCGTATTGGTGCAACATTTGTGAATTTACTATTATCATTTCCTTTAGAAGGGTAGAGTTTTTTTTTAAATTTAAAATTCATGGCAGAAACTCTTTTTAAAAAATAATTTCTGAGAGATCAATGCGTTTTATTTTTTCAAATAAAATATGCAAAATCTGAACACCAGCAACAATCAAAAAATCTAAAAGAATGAGCTTCACTACTGCCATATACTTTTTAAAAAATACTGCTATACATGGTAGCAAGAGAATAATAAAAAATACTTGTAGAAAGAGTTAGTGAGTTTGAATTTCTAAAAAAAATTAAATAACATTAAAATCAGAGATCAAACCCATGCACCAGCTGATATCTTTACAGCTATATGGAATCTGATCTCATTAACAACAATCCAGTGACTTGGCTGTTGAATATACTAATTAATATGCATTAAATATATATTGATTATTGCTCAATTATGCTTTTCTACTTGAAATCTCTTTTGCTTCAATAAGACTTGTAAATAATCTCTAATATATATAGTAAACCTAATAAAGTTAATTAAAAACTAAAAAGTACTGTAACTCAAAAAATAATCAAATTGTTTATTCCCAGGACTTCTTAAAAAGTTTAAGCTCTAGAAGTAAAAAAAGGTAGGTTATGATTCAAGAATGTTGAGCTCCAGAGTCTGTAATTCTACTACTGCAGCAGATCATGCAGTAATATGTTATGTTTCCTAATATGCCCTACTATATAAACTTTTGAAAATTATAAAATCGATGTATTTGCTCAGCCATTCAAAACTTTATGAATATGTTCCACTCTAGTTTAAGCAATGGAATATTTTAATCAAACAGTAACAAATTATAACTGCCTACTCTCCTTCATGTAACTTACTTATACATTTTACTTCAGAACTACAATATAAAATAATAAAACTCATCCTTAAAAAGAAAAAGTCACATCAAGGGTTATGTATTCACAAAAAATGACCAAGCAAATAAGCAAAAAAAACTTTACATTTATTGAAGAAGTCTTTAAGTTATATATAAGTTAGTACAAGTTACCAAATATCAATAGATATGATCAAAGGAAATTAAAAAATTCCCAATTACTTCATTTACAGTTAAGAATAAATAACTATCACATTATATATATATGTGTGTTAATTCCAGAGACAGCCGACTATAAATTTGAATTTCGTTTTATGTGAAAATAGTTACAATATTAGGATTGCCTAAAACAATAATTTAAAAAAATGGGAAAGTATATATAAAAAAGTGATGATAACAAATGAATAAATTTAAAAATAACCTAATTTTCTATATTATTACTAAAAAAAAAAAAAACAGATTTAGAAACATAAATTATTCACAATATTAAAAATTATACAAAAATAAATAATTTTTTCATACATATGCCATAATTATATAAATGAGTGTAATGCATCCATGTCAGGATTAAAATGCATAATACTTACACACTACATCAACATTAATTTCATTTGTAACACCTCCAGCCACATCGTTGTCATGGTGACAGGAGTATACAGCAGAATCATTTTTAGCTAGCAGACGCTCATTTTGAAACAAATTTAAACTCTTATTATTTGCAAAATACATAACTGAGTTGGATTTTGGATAACCGTCTTTAAAACTGCAATGAAATTTGACAACAGTATTGGCAAGAAATGTTTGAGATGAACTACTGTTATCATTTATTGACAGAGAACTTGTGGGCGCATCTGGAAAAAAAAAAGGGTTTACAAAATTATGTATATAAATATAAAATCATAAAATAAAATATAGAAAAGAATGCTAATATTATAAACCTACACAAGTTCTATCAAAATACTGATATTTGATACATTCTGTGCATTCATACATTTAGAAAAAACTTTTCAAAAATGGAAATACTACGTAATAATGTGGAAATAAATAGGTGATTCTTTTAAAAAAGTTAAAGTTCTACTTTTAAATATTTTATGTGCTACTGCATATGTAAAATACTATTAAGTCAATGTTAAATTTAGAAAAAATATGTTTTTTAGAATTAAAAAAAAAACATGTTACAATTAAGTTTTTAACAAAAACTTTTAATACTATATTTTCAAATTCTTATTTCTAAATGAATGGAAAAAAAAGGTCACAGTTCATATATTCTTTTTTTTATAAATCAATGACAAAAAACTTTAAGAAATCAATATTTCATCATGTAAATAAATACTCAACAGTAATAGTTTACAGGCGTAAAATAAACATAAATCAATTCAATTTTGTTTTTGATTATATTGCCATGTGCAAAGCCAGCTATATAATAATTCAGATATAATAGTGTTTATAAATATAGACTCAGAAATAAAAGGATTAGGTTTATTCCCATGATAGTAAGTATGAATGTATCAGTATGCACTCTCAAATAAATATTTATTGGTCTGTAATGAAAAAAAAAGCAAATTTTCATTAACTAATCAAGTTATAATTGTAGAGAAAAAAAGAAATAAAACAGATATGAAGCAAATCATTAAGTTAACCAAAAAAGTTATCAAGTTATTTAAATTCCATATACACGTAACTAAATTTGTTTTGAAACAAATTCAGATTCACAAGAAATAATTTTATTATTATTATTTTTATATTTTCTTTTATTCGTTCTATACTTTATAAAGTCAACAATATTATTTATCAATAAACATGCCATTGAGATAAAGACAATAAAGTTTGGATGGATGGCTGAGGTAATATATTTCTTAATAAATATTTAATCAATAAACGCATGTGATAATCCAAAAAAGAAGTTGTGGCAATTTATATAGATGTTTTGCTAGCAGAGAGAGTGGAATTGAAGACCATTTACCATGGGAGTCATTATCTGAGTGTATTGTTCATCACAGCCTGCCTTAGTCAAGATGGTCTCCTGAATATAAGTATAAAAATAGTTAATATTTCTATTATTATTAAAATACATGATGGCCACATACATGTGTAGTTTAAATTTCATCAGAATTTGCTTTATTCAAGTGTTTCATTTCTCAGCTAGCATGTAGCTCCATATAAAATAAGTTGAGAATATCCGATATTAATTTGAAAAGACAGTCCTAGCATGGAAAGAGGTCATTACAATTTGAGACTTGTATTTATTTTTTTTATCTAGTCCATAAATAAAAAAATACTATTGTCACTCCACCATAATTATACATGTAAAACCTACAAGAAAACTGAAAAAAAAACAACTATTGATTTCAACCAATTAGCCTCTAAAACCAGGACTAACAAATTGATTTATTTATCTATCAACCCATTGAATAAATACAAATGACTATTTCATGAAATAAAATAAGTTTATTCTAATAACTGTGTATATTGGCTAATGGATTAACTTATGTATTTCCAACTAAGTCAAGGAATACAGAATTAATGCACTAAAACTGGAATTAAAAGAAATAAATAAGTAATTTCAAGGATTATCCAATTTTCACTCTAAACTGCTATATCTGGACAACACAGAAATGTTCATAATATATATATTTTGCCAGTGTGAATAAGAAAATTAAAGTAAATAGACTGAAAGTTAAGACCTTTCTATTATTATTTTTTGTGTGTGTACACATGTCACGGTATGATACATTTTATTAATAACTAATATTTTTTAATTTTGGAGTCACTATAATCTAGTTTCTCTGAAAATATTACATTTGCTTGATCAGAATACAAGTTATCTTTTATCTTGTTTTCTCAATAAGAAAATTGATTTCTTATGTAATTTATTTATTTATTCAATTATATTATTCAAACATTGATCAGGCAGATAAATTAATGCAATATTATTAATGTAAATTAACAGAAAATAATTTGAGTTATTAAAGACCATTATCTAGAAAGATAAATTTCATTGTTTTAACCAATGGTTGTACTCTCCATTTTGAGATAGAGTTCATTATTTGAGGAAACATGTGGGTACATTTCATGGTTGTTATTATATGGAATAAATCTGTTGTCGAATTTTATATTTTGCCTTTTGTTCATTTCACATTTATGCATTAGATTTAAATGAGTACTGCAATATTGTGAATAAATTTTAAAGCTATGGTTTGGTGCCGAGGGGATAATCACAAAATGGATAGATTCAAACTTAGGTTATTAGTGGCACCACTATGGGTATTAAATAGTGTGCTCTGGTTAAAGTAATGAATGTAATCTCAATAGTAATAATAAATAGTATGTATGTGGAAATGGCATATCCATATAATGAGTATGAAGTTGTAGAATCAACATTTTCAGCAATAGGTTTCTTTGAACTGATATTCCTCTGTATTCTTATCATTAATTATAACTGGGTCAATTAAGTGTGACAAGTAACTCCATGCTACTATGTATAATATCCCATTACATATGGTGTGGCATTTAGATTATCCTGTTATATATCTAAATCAAATGTATAGGCTCACATGAATCACCAAAGCATCTGCAAGTGTATTCATAATTGTGAGAGTAAGCATAAACCCTGAAAGGAACAAAGTGATATTACACAAAAGAAAGTGAAATTCATGAATGAAGAATAAAGGAAGAGCAATGATGAATAAAACTACAATAGTATAGAATAAATATATTAAGAAAAAGTGGGGTTTGATATGAAATAAAATTTTGTGGAACTGTTGCATGGTTTAGAAATGGACACCATGATCATTGATATACATGTATATAAAGATTTATTTTACTGTATGACTATTTTGTTGGCATCATTCATAAATAACTGCTAGGCCCACAGCAAAAATGCAAACTAGTCAAAGCAGATAGAGGTTGCTGAGCTATATATGGAAGTAAATGATGAAAAGCAGGCTGAAGAAAGATCTGCAGTGGCAAATAAAAAGTCTGCTAAAATAATGATCTTAACAAATTTACTGAAAGAAATAAAAGAGAATATAAATAATAATATAAAAAGCTAGATGGAAAAGATGGATAAATGAAAGTCAGATGGCTGAAGATAATAAAGCCAAATTTAAGAAATGAGTTATAAAATGGAAAAGATGAATGATAATCAAAATAAAGAAATTCAAAAAGTGAAAGAAGAAATTATAAAAATATTAGAGAGGTGATTACAGAGTATGAGTCATAAAGTAGATGAAGTTCAAGAAATTAAAAAAATGAAAGAAGAAATTATAAAAATATTAGAGGTAATTATGGAGTATGAGTGACAAAGTAGATGAAGTTCAAAACGTAGTAAAAAAAACACACAAGATGGCAAAATAGGTCTGCTACAAGAAATAGAGTTGGCATACATACAGAATAAAAAAAATTGGAACTAGTACATGGTAAAATAAATGACCTCAGTAGGCAAATAAAGAAGCTCCAAATTGGGGAATGACAATCAACAGAAAGAAGTGCTAGAAAAAGTAGGAAGGATGGTAGCTGACTGCAGACAAAAAAAGCCAGCTAGATAAAGTGCATGTGATTTTCCAAAAACATATATATATAAATGATAAAAAATGAAGAAAAACAATACCAATTCTTGAAAATTAGAATGATTTCAGAAAATGCAGGTGAACCACCCATTGGGTGCATAAGTATCCTGTAGCCATTTGCAAGAAGCATCCTAAACCTGGTGGAACTTTATTCATCAATCTAAAAATTTTACAGAGTTGAAACAACCATCATTAAGTTACTACTGGAATGCACATTATCAGGAGGATATTAAACCTAAAACATCGCAAGAAATATGTCTACCTGATGAGTCCTATACTCAATTTTTTGAGAAATGGCAAAACTGAGAATTCTAACAGTCAATGCATTAGCAGAGTTACAGATCATCTGTATTTTGAGGCATAACTTCCCAAGCCATATCAAGAGGATGTTGATCAATATGGATAGATTTACTATTAATAAGTTGCTTAGCTGTTAAATCCCTTTGATAATAGCAAACCAATCATGGTGGAAAAGGAGGATTTAAACCCCTACTAAACACATCACTGAGATGGGATAATGACTCTATTATTTAAACCATCTGATATGAAAATGAAAAGTAGAACTACCATCATGAAAAAATAAAAGAAAGCAAAG
This sequence comes from Epiperipatus broadwayi, assembly GCA_028023455.1. Classification (NCBI taxonomy): domain Eukaryota; kingdom Metazoa; phylum Onychophora; class Udeonychophora; order Euonychophora; family Peripatidae; genus Epiperipatus; species Epiperipatus broadwayi. The sequence continues at coordinate 3,185,717 of JAQFVV010006334.1, forward strand.
AAAGTCAATTGGTAGTCTAACCAATCCAACTAGAACTCACATAATAATACAAAATGAAAGCAGGACATGCATCAACCTCAACAAATATTTTTACAGATCTGATCAGATTTCCAGTCACCAAAGCAGGATGCAGTTATGTTTCTGACATAGAAATAAGGAAAAGGCAAAATAATAATCAGGATAAAATTAAAAAAAGACAAAAGATTTTTACAGAGACTTGAGATGACTTTTAGCAGCTGATGTGTGTTTGTTGTCATCAGTATTAATGATGAATGGAAGATTTTGGCATTGAGATGAGGATGTAATGAATTAATGATGCCACGTGGAGGACTATATCTCAGCACTATACTTACTTCACTTTAAAGTTCAAAGTTCATAGAAACTACGTCTCAAAATGTTGAGGGATTAATATTAGGTTTTGTACTGTGGTTTTTTATCATGCACAAACTATATTGTGGCCCATAAGCCTCTAAGACTCATAAATTTCCATTCAGCAAGACTTCAGTATGCCAAAAATTTAATTTTCTCAAATATTCTGTGCCATATGTTGTATATTGAGCTTAAAATGAGAAGAGTTCTCCTGATATTTGATTTATATTGCTTTGTATACTTATAGCCTGAGTTGAATTTTCTATCTATCATGTTATTGGAATTGGGTTCATATCATTCTTAATGGAAGCCATATGGATCTCTAATAAATAACCCATTCATGACTAGACAATAATAAATATGAAGATGGCCAAAAGCGCAGTAATGGCTCATAAGCCCATAAAAAATGAGGAGGAAAACAGTTGATCAAGAGAATATTAAATGTGATGATGAAATAAAACTGGTTGAGGCAAAAATGTCTTCAAAGTAATTTGACTGTTTCATTCATTATGTTGAACAAAGATATTATAGCAGTATATGGCCAACTACAAGTCCATCAGATGACAGAATATATAATAATAGTCCAGAAATAATAGTATATATAGCAATACAGGTTTGGAAATAAAAAAAATTAAGTTTATTCTCATAATTAAGAGTATGAATGTATTGACATGCAATCTCAAAGAAATATTTATGTGTCTGGTATTAAAACTTTTTTCTTCATTAACTACTAATTATAATTATAGAATAAAAAGGAATTAAAACAGATTCAAAGCAAAGCAAAATTAAAGTTGAAAAATTATTAAGATTTCATATATATTGTACCAATATTGAATATTGGCACATGATAATTATCTAAAAAAAAATATTAAAATAACCTTTCATAAAAGAAAACGTATTTAAAAGTTTAATAGTTTTCTATCATTAGTTTTTGAAATAAAAGTTAGAAAATAATTGATTAAAAGGGGGGAGGGGGAGTTTTGGTTAGGAAAGTTAAACTAAAAGTTTTATAAAAGGAAGTAGAGTTTATTATTATTAGTCGAAATATAATTTAAAGTTTAAAAAATACAAATCTCTTTTCATTCGAATTAAAGAAAAAGTAATCTTAAAACTAGTTATATATGTGTGATTGTAAATAAAAATAAATGTATGCGTATTAAATAAATATTAAAATGAAATAAAAAAAGATTATCATTAAAAACACAGCGATGGCTATTAATTACAATATAAAACAACAGGATTAAAAAGCTTGTCTCCAAAGGATTAGCTACTAATTAAAATTATATAAAACAACATGTATGCATGGCTATTACCAACTAAACAATCTTCCAAAACACGTTGTCAAAGAATTATCAATGGAGTTTCGACAACAGATATTGCCGGAGTATATTACAAGGACAACATGTCGCAGGTATAAATAGACCTTTTTTTTTATAGGACAATTAATTGAGTCAGTTAAGTCAAGAGAGGACAATCAGTTGAGTTAATTGTATCCAGAAACAAAATGCAATGCTGAGCAGCTTTTGGGAACACACGTTTCTCCACAGTCCGATGAAAACAGCAAGATCTGCCCGGGAAATAATGTCAGCGTAACAACTTGGAAATCTCCGTCAATATCTAATTGTCTCCAATAGTAATAATCGTGAATAATAAGGAAAATCATCAAGGAAACGTCCCAGCCGGCTGGTATTCGTAATGGAAGCAGCAAACAAGAAGAAAACTAAGTTCTAAATCTATGTTCAAAATCCTAGGTAAAATATTTGCTTATTTTCGTTTATACCATAATAGCCATTGCATTAATTCATAAGCCTCCAGAGACAAGTAATTTGAACTCTATAATCATGCATAAAATGAACTATTGATGTGCGTGTTTGTGAATGCTATATGATTTTATAAACGTCAAACATTATTTATGCTTTTCATAAGATATATATTATAGTGTGTTAATTTAAAATGTGCATGTGTTATATTAGTTAAAAAATTATAAAGATGTTTAAATTTAGTAAATTAATATTAGTTAATAAATTGTCTTAAAACTTAAACTCTATTTGTCGGTCAATTCTTTTTATCAATTCTTTTTTACCAATCTCTCTTGCAATTCCTTTCACCACTAATTATGTATAATCTGTTAGTGATTACCAACAACGGAGCTAGTCGTGGATATTTAGGCATTGAGTTAGTGGCCATTGTTCAAAGTGCGTTACTTATTCATTCTTGGATAATTAACTGGTGCCCGTGTTTACACGAAACAAAAAAAGTGCTTTGAACTCTGGTGTTGAACTCAACAGTCGAAAAGAAGTTATGTCCTGGAAATGTAACTCTAGTTATATTTTTTATAGCTATCGTTTGGACATACATACTCTCCGAGTATGTTCTTCTCTGCCTAAGAGACCGGTGTTTTGATAGACCCATATCGAACCTGGTACAATATATATAGTTTGTTTCGAAACAAATTCAGATTCATAAAAAATATTTCTTTTACTATTTTTATCTGATTTTTTACTTCTTTCTATATTTTATGATTAGTCATTATTATTTATCAATTAAACATGCCATAAAAATGAAGATAAAGTTTGGATGAATGGGAAGTTATATATTTTTAAATAAACATTTATCAATAAATACATGTGATAATCCATAAAAGAAGCTGTAACAGTTAATTTATATGGATGTTTTGCTAACAGAGAGCCAAGTTGAAGACTATTTACTATGGAAGTCATTATCGAATAGTATATTGCTTACTGCAGACTGCCTTGGATGAGGATTCTCATGAATATAAGTAAGAAAATGGAAAAATATTGTTCATATTGATATTATTATTAAAATATGCAATGGCCACATACATGTGTAGTTTAAATTTCATCAAGCTTGCTAACTTGTGGTTCATTTCTCAAATAGTATGTGACTCTATATCAGATAAAATGATTAATTTGAAAACAGTCCTAGCATGAAAAAGTAGATCATCATATTTTGAAGACTTCTCTTTATTTAATTTGATCTGGTTCATGAATAAAAAACACCATTGCCATTCCACCATAACAATCTCTCTTTATTAACCCTACAAGAGAAGAAAAAACCTACTGATGTGAACCAATTGGACTCCCAAAACCAGGATTAATAAAGTGATTTACCATGGGCTATTTCTGGAATGAAGTAAGTCTACTTTATTCAACAATCGTGTATACTGACTGGTGGATTAACTTAAGCATTATCAATCAAGTCAAGGAGTACATAATTAATTACTAACCTAAAATTGAAATTACTCATTGACAGAAGAAATAAGTAAATAATCTCAAGAATTATTCAATTTTCATCATAAACTGCTATATGTGGATAAACTTAGAAATGGTCAAAGTATTTTTTATATATACTGTTTATGCTTTTTGCCACCATGAATAAGAAAATTAAGATAAAAGTAGGCTATGATTATGGAGACTCAAGGTCTCTGAAAGCGCTAAGCCATATAACTTTGTAAGAGTTAGACAAGCTTCACTTTTTTGTGTAAAGCGCAATCTCAATTAAAATTAAGATAAATGGATTGAAAATAAGACTCTTCTATTATTGTATTATGTTTTGTGGGGGTATGTGTGTATATTATTTAATTGTTCAATCTTTAGACTTGCCGGTAATATGTTTGCTTGATCAGAATACAATTTATCTTTTACCTAGTTTCCCCAATAAAGAAATTTATTTCTTATGTATTTTTTATTTGTTATTATTATTCAATTATATTTTTCATACATTGATCAGGCATATACGTTAATGTAATACTACTAATTTAAATCAATAACAGAAGATAATGTGAGTTATTAAAGATCATTACCCAAAAGATAAATTTCAATGTCTTACCAATAATTGTACTCTCCATTTTGAAATAAAATCTGTGTCGAATACCTAGTGAATTTTATATTTTGCCTTTGTTCATTTCTCATTTATGCATTATACCATCTTACCAGATGTTTAAATTAATAGGGCAAGATCGTGAAAAAGTTTCACGGACCCTAAGCCATGATTCAGTACAAAGGGAAATTTTGATTACTAGTGGAGCTGTTATGAGTATTGTATAGTGTGACTAGTCCAAAGCAATAAATGTTCTAGTAATCTCAATAATAATAATAAAAGTATGCATGTGGTAATAGCATACCAATATTAAGTGCAGAAAATATTAATGTTGTGGAATTAACAATATCAGTCATAGGTTTTTTTGAACTGGTAATATCCCTCAGTATGCTTATCATCAATTATGACTGAACCAATTAATTATACCAATACATATAGAAATAATTTTCATAATTTTTCACTGACATATGTATAATACGCAACTGTATTATTATTTGAAGAAAAAAAATAGTTATACTTAATAAAGTGATTACTTCATACTGCTCATATGCATCCCATTATGTATTTAAATATTTGCAGAAATGGTTCTCTAATCAAATGTTTTTTTATTTCCTTCAGAGTATTCATTATATATTAAATACAAGAAAAAAAATATATGTATATTTGCATATTTACTGATCAATATTACTTTTCTTGAAACAGAATTGTATGCTTGTAGAGAAAGTTGTAATACATAATTTAAAATTCAATTTTGTTGATTTTTATTATTATTTGCTCATTTCAGTTAACAAATATTCTCTGTTGTATATCATTCATCACTATCATTTTTATTATTATCTAGCCAATATAGATAAAAGTTTTGACTATTATTCCTATATATTTTTTCTTCTGTATATCACTTCAACAAATTTTCTCATCCCAGGCATCCAGTCCAATCTTTTATGTTTTTCAATGAAATCATTGTTGTCTGTTTCTCTTATCCAGTCCCTTCTTGTTAATACTAGCAAATGTATTTCCTAACATCACTGTGTGGTTTAAAAAAAATAGTGTTTCTCTTCTATTAAAAACATTTTTTCATGCTCAAGGACATTTTTCTTTTATTACTATAGTAGTCAAGAAGTATTCCATCAAAGTTTAATTCTATAATTATATGGGTAATTCATCAGGAAGACATATATCATTTGACAGTACTGAATATCGAGCCAGTAAGTGCGAACCATAATGCTGTGAGTAATTTCAAACAATATATTTCAATCTACAATAATAATTTTTCCAAGATATTTATATATTATTAATTAGTTTGACTTAACATTTCAAATATTGGCTAAATAAAGATTTATTCCATACATTAATTTTGCTGGCAATAGCTGATCACACTTTTGGCTAGTGAAAGCCAATTGCAAATAGGATAAGGAAAAAGAGAATAACATGAATACTAAACATTATTAATGACTTTTAATTCATTACTATCAATATACATTTTATGCTTTTTTGAACATTTATTGAACATTATTTTAAACTTTTTAGTATTTATTTTTAGTTCATTTCTTTTTCTTTTTTTTGAGAGCTCTTGTGAATCTTTCAGCAACCATGGAGTATGTTCTTGAAATCAAATTCCATTATATCAAAAATCATAGACTTAAATGATGTCTTTGTCTTGCTTTATAATTTATTGACAACCAACCCTTCATTAAAATTACTGTGAAACATATTGAAGGAATAGAATCATTTTGAATATGTGATTATAAATATTAATATATGAGATCTAATAACTATTCTGACATTTTGATAAATATTCTTCAGAATTTTATAATATTCAGTCTATATCAAAACAATCCAAAACTTTAATCACAATAGAAATTCTTATAGAGTATAATACATTTTGTAATTCACACTTCAGTGCATATATACACTGATAATTTCAGTCTCTCTACATATTTACATGTGATCTATTGCACAATAACCAAATTTAAATCTAGCTTTGTTTTTGCCAAAGTTTGAATTCAAGTAGATGGTTTGTAGTGATTTTAATAACATTTTATATACACAAGAGTACTCAAAAATAACCGGAACATTATAAAAAAAAATTGTTTATTTATTTTTAAGTGTTACAAATTTAAACTCTTTCAAATGACTATCTATTTGAGCCAATACACCAATCTAAACATGTTTATCATTTTACAAAATAGTCCAGAAGTACTTGCAAAGTGATACCTTTTAATGTCTCTGTTATTTTTTCCACCACTTCTAAGTCCACAAAAAAAAAAAAAAAAAAGACATTTTTTCATTCGAAGATTAAAAAAATCACAACAATGCGAGAATGAAAAAATACAGCTGATAAATAAGCAGATCATGCTGAATTTCACAATCAAAGCTTTAGGAGATGATACTTTGTCGGGGTGATACTGCACTCTTTTCTTTGTCACAAAATAGAATGTTTATGTTTTACTGCATCACATAAATGTTTCAGAACTTGTAGATAAAATGCCTAACTACTATGAATTAAATTTGAGAGAAAAATGCTGTATGCATCAAAAAACAAAAAGTCAGCTTTATTTTGATTTTGGACTTCACTTGCAATGCTTTTTAGGGACATGGTAAATTTAACATTTCAATTAAACCACTCATAAACTTGTGTTTTTATGAGATCAGCTTTCTTGTAATCTGTTTCAAGCATTACAACTTTTTTCCTTGTCGTTTTCTGAAAACAAAAATAGAATTTCACCTTCTCAAACATTTTAGCCATTATAAAAAAAAAAAAATTGACAAAAATGCAAAATGCATTTTACAAAACAATGTGTTATGTGGTCCCATGAGTTCACAAGATGATGTCATTTGGCAGATTACAGCAGAAAGGGTCCTGCAAGATTTATGTAAGAGCAGAAGTTTATACTATAACAGATATGCAAACCAGAGAACAATTTCAGTTATTTTTGTTTTGTTCAAAATATCTATGATGTCATTATTTTCTAAACTTTTCCAAACTTCATAGACATGATCACCTTGCCTCTTTTTAAAGAATATATAGCATTTTCAACTGATATTATTATGGTATAGAATACTTATTTTCTCCATTCATTATCACTATATAATGATGAATTTTTTTCTAAACCTTCATATCATTTTTGCTTTTATACCATTTTTTTTTTACATTCCTTAAACAACCTTCATCAAAATATTAAAACTTTTATAACTTTAGACTTCTTTGTCTATCATCATCATCATCATCAACCATTATCAATCCACTGCAGGATGAAGGTCTCTCTAAGTTTAATTTATCTTCTCCGATCTTTAGCTACTCTTCTCCACATCACACTTGCACACTTTTTCATTTCATCCATCCATCTCACATGTGGTCTCTTTCTGGGTCTTTTACAATCTCTTGGAATCCAGTTTAAAATTTCAATTGTCTATCTATTATCATCTCTTCTAGCAATATGTCCAGCCCAACTCCATTTCAATCTTTTAATTTTTTCAATGAGGTTAGTAACACCTATTTGTTCTCTTACCCAAACATTGTGTTTTCTATCTCTTCTTGTTACTCCCAACATACATCTCTCCATACTTCTTTGAGTGGTCTGAAGTTTCTGTATTGCTCTTTTATTAAGTGTCCAAGTCTCAGATCCATAAGTAAGAACTGGTAAAACACATTTGTTAAAAACCTTCCTTTTCAAACACAAAGGCATATTTCCTTTTAGTATCAAGTTATTTCTACCAAAAGCACTCCAACCAAGTTTAATTCTATGATTAATTTCCTCCATTATGTTTCCATCTGTATTATAATAATCTGACCAAGGTATTTGTAACTGTTAACTTCTTCTAATTCATCACAATCAATCTTTATTTTCATATTTTGAGCAAATCGATTAAACATTACTTTAGTCTTTTTAACATTTATCTTTAGTCCTACTTTCATCTGATAACTCCTGCAACATTTCCTGCAGCTCTGAAGCATTATTTGCAAAAACAACTACATTATCTGCGAAATCTAAATGACTTAAATAATCTCCATTTACTTTCACTCCTTTAGTTTCCCATTTTAGTTTCCCATTTTAATCCACAAAATACTTCTTGCAGCACTGCTGTAAAAAGTTTTGGAGATATGGAGTCACCTTGTCTTACACCTTTCTCAATGTTGACTTTCCCAGTATCATTATGTAACCTAATTGTTGCTGTTGCATTTTTATAAATATTCTTTAAAATATGACAAATATCCTGGATCTATACCTTGATAATCCAATGCTTTAATCACTGAAGAAATGTTTATAGAATCAAATGCCTTTTCATAATCTACAAATTCAAAACATAATGACAACTCATATTCATTTGTCCTTTCTATAACCTCTCTCAATACCTGGATATGATCTACTGTACTAAAACCACTTTTAAATCCAGCTTGTTCTCTTGGTTGGTGGAAATCCAATGTTCTCTGTAGACGAATTGTAATTATCTTGGTAAAATTTTTTATATAAAACTGATAAAAGGCTGATAGGTCTGTAATTTCTAATATCTTCTTTATCACCTTTTTAAAATATTAATATTATTAGTGCATTCTTCCAATCATCCGGTACATCTTTATCATTTAGACATTTGGTATATAGCTTTGCTAAAATTTTCTCTATTTCTTCACCTGCTTCTTTTAATATATCAATTATAATTCCATCATTACCTGGAGCCTTTCCTTTCTTCATACATTTAATTGCATGTCTCACTTCTTCATTTAAAATTCTGGGCAATTCAGAAGATGTAATAGATATAGGAGGTACTTGTTCTTTATTACTATATAATGCTTGATAAAAATCTACCAATTTCATGATGTCATCTCTCTTTTTAGTAATACTTCCATCTTTTTTTCTTACTGCAGATATAAATTTCCTACCAATACCAAAATGTTGTTTTACATTCTTGAGACTTTTATTTTCTTCTACAGCTTTCCTTGCTAGTTCACAGTTATACTTTCTTATATCATTTTCAACTCTTTTCCACATCATTTTACAAAATTCGAGATATTCAATCCTTTTTAATGCATCATTTTTGTATATCTTCATATTCCTTCTTTTCTTCATAAATTCTCTAGTCTCAGTAGAAATTTTATTGGTCAATTGCTGCTTTTTTCTACCAGCTATCTTTGTTGCAGTTTTTAAAAGTGTATCAGTTATTTTCATATTAATTTCATTCAAATCTGAATCATGTTCAAAATCTACTAATACTTGAAACCGATTTGTAAGTTCTAATTTAAATTCATTAGAATGTTTCTGAAGATTAGGAATATCAACTGTAAGTATTGTTTTTCTTAATAATTTTTGTCTCTCTAGTTTTACATTAACATGTATCTTACACCTTACTAATCGATGATCACTTCCTGTGTTAAATTTATTAAAAACATTACAATCTTGAAATATATATTTCCTGTTAGTCAAAATATAATCCAATTCTGCTGTATCTTCATTTGGATGCTTCCATGTCCAGTTCCTTTTAACATTTTTCTCAAAAAAGGAATTCATAATATAAAGTTTTTCTTTTTCTGCAAACTCCACAAGTCTATGTCCTCTCTTATTTCTATTACCATAACCAAATTTACCTACAACACTTTCATCTTTCATTTGTTTACCAATTCTAGCATTAAAGTCTCCCATAACAATTTTAAAATATTGTTTACTCTGATGAAAAGCCTTTTGTACATCCATATAAAAATCTTCTACTACTTCATAAGTATGAGAACTTGTTGGGGCATAAACTTGAATTATCTGCATTTGGTATCTGCTATTAAGTTGTATAACTAATCTTGCCACTCTGTCCAATACACCATCAATCTCCACAATATTGTTCTTCCACTTTTTATTTATAATGAATCCTACTCCACTTGTATTTCCAATATTTGTGCCTTTATAATAGAGTATATGTCCACTTTTTATGTAATTATATTTTGTAATAATATTAGTAATTTCTTTTCAAATCATTTTATAGAATTCCACATATCCTGTTTTTTCTCTAAATAAATCATTTTTAATTATTTTATGTTTTTGTAGCATTTAAATATATATATATTAAAATAATAATTATTAAGTTGCTATTTTTTTGCTTCTTTATCTTTTTAGTTATTTTTAGTAAATTACACATTATCTTCTTGTAGACTTTAATCAAATCTCACTTATATTCAAAGATCTGTTAATAGATTAAAATGGTTTGAAAGTTCTAATTTAAATTAAAGTCATTAGAGTATTTCTAAAGATTAGTCAAATCAATTATTCTTGTTGTTGTATCTAATGGCTTTTATCTCATTAATTGATGACTTCTTTCTGCAATTAATCTATAAAATACATTATAGTATCCTCTTGAAATATATATTTACTATTAGTTAAATTAGAATCTAATTATGTTGTTTTCATGTTTACTTCCACTTCAATGTTTTTCCAAAAAATGATTTCATAATGTACAGTTTTCCTTTCTCAAAAAATTCTCCTAGTTAATATACTTTCTTATTTTTAACTCAATTTTAAAATATATCTATAGTGATTTAATTTTTTTAATTCAAATATTAAAATCTCTCAAGACAATTTTAATTTAATGTTTGATACTTTTTCAAGGTATTCTATAGATCTCTATATATAAAAAATCAGTTTTTTTGTCAGAAAGAGAACTTGGAATTATTTCTATTTATTACCTTCCATTAATCTTGCTATATCAACTGATATACCTTAAATTTGAGCAACATTATCACACAGCCATTATTTATAATAAAATCCATTCCATTTATATTTCCCAATACATGTGATTTTACAGTTAAGTACATAATACTTAAATAAGGCTATAACCTTAGTACATGCGCCTTGAGTGCTTAATTTATTACAAGGGAAACCTCTACAAATGTAAAGGCAAGATTAGACTTTATAAAGATAAGAGCGGCCACTCTTATCTTCAAAGTATTTTTCTAAATATATAGGCAAATCTAAAGCATTCTGATTTGGGAGCGTGAAGCTAATAAAAGTCCACCATTTCTGCTAAATATTAATGATCGCAAAATCTTTTGATTTACGAGTTAATAGTTAGATCTTAAATTTAGAAATATTTTGAATCAATTTAAAGTTGTAAATATTAATTCGTAATAAATGTAATGTCAGCACATAATACTTAAATAAGGCTTACAACCTTAGTACATGAGCCTCGAGTGCTTAATTTATTACAAGAGAGACCTCTACAAATCTAAATGTAAGATTCGACTTTATAAAGATAAGAGCGGCCATTCTTATCTTCAACCTATTTTTCTAAATATATAGGCAAATCAAAAGCATTTTGATTTGGGAACGTGAAACTAATAACCTCATCACTGACTAAGTCAACTATTTCTGCCAAACATTAACGATCGTGAAATCTTTTGATTTGCAATGAGCTAATAGTCAGATCTTAAATTTAGAAATATTTTGAATCAATTTAAAGTTGTAAATATTAATTCTTATTAAGCGCAATGTCAGCACGTAATACTTAGTACATGCGACTTAAGTGCTTAATTTATTACAAGAGAGAACTCTACAAATCTAAATGCAAGATAAAAGCAACCACTCTTATCTTCAACTTATTTTTCTAAATATATAGGAAAATCTAAAGCATTTTGATTTGGGAGCGTGTATGCCAATTTTCAAGTCAATTATTTTTTCATCTTTCTTTCAAAGTTCTTAAAGATTGACAATTTGTCATTTAATATTTAATATTTTTTTCCAATTTATGTGATACTGCTTCATCTGAAAATGACCTACTTGCAGACAGCCAAAGAGAAGGTCATTTAATGGCACATTAATATAATTATATTTTTAGTATTATCTGCTTCCACTATAATTCACCAATTAATGATGCGTTAATTGATGAATTTACTCCTTTTGTGGAATAGGAGCTATAAATTGTGTTTTTCTCTCCATACATTCATTCTACTGTAAAAAAATTATCTTGTGTAGTAGTCCATTCAAACTCATATATTATATGGGTAATCACAAAGGTAACAATAGCTGCAATGATAATAATGCATAAAGCAGATATTAGGAATTTAATTAGCTCATTTGTATGAATGCTTCGATATATTTAGGGTCTGAATTTCAGCATCCATTATGCACAAACTTTCTGAAGATATAAACCATCACATCATACAATATGATACAGTTGCCACAGCTTCTATTTTTATCTTTTTATTAGCTCAAATCACTTGCTCTATCTAATTTTGACATCTATGATGTTTATGCATCCTTTAAAGTATTTCCACAACCAGTTATCAGTCAATGACTTACGGACAAACAGTTCTTACTAAATATGAATAGCATACTGCACCTTAATCATACACTGCTTAAATATAGTCACCATGTTAATTATCGAATATTGGTAAAAAAATTAAAATATAAAATCTTAATTTAACTGTAAACCAGCAAGTTTAATTAGATTTAATAAATTTTTTTTTTGCTATTAATTTTTACAAAATATTATAAAAAAACTACTATTACTTTAAAGATTTGTATATAACAGGGATTGGCAACCCCAGGCCTACAGGCCACATCTGACCCATGAGAGATTTTTGTCTGCCCTTACAGCTTAGCAACTGGACACCAATTATCTAGAGATTAGATAACTAGTAACCAATAGTTAGATATAAGTGTACTGGCAAACATTTAATAAAAATTTATTCACAATGATTAAATCTCATATTATTCTATCTGCACACATATTTGTTTTCATTGTTTCTTATTTCTTCATACTGATTTCTTTTTTTCTCTTTCCTTTCCAGAAGTTCTTTTTTCCTGAGCAAAAACAAACCCATGGATACTAAGAAAAAAAAGGTAGATTATGAGTGCTGAAATTTTAACGAAGGTTGGACACTTAGCTATTTTTCATTGAGAACTTTGGGAAATGTATTTGTTTGATTTGTTAAAATACCATTGCTGTGAAAAAAGTTTCAAATATTAAATGGCACTATGAAACTCATCATAATCATTACAACAATTTCACTGGAAAAACATAGGACAATGTTACATGGCTGAGAAATAATTTAACAAAGCAGTCATCCTTTTTCACAAGAAAAGTTGAAGAAATTGACCAAAACACTAATATTAGCTATGAGATGTCAAAATTAGTTACAGAAATTATGAAACCTTTTATTAATGGAGAATTCTTCAAAGAAGGTAGGTTGAAAATAGTGGATGTTGTTTAACCAGAAAAAAAAAAGGGATTATTTTCTGCAATAAACTTATCGGCAACAACTATACCAAGATGAATTGAAGAACTGGCAGGAAAAGTCAGAAGTGGCTTAAAGGGCATTTTAACAAATCTGGAGTATTATTCCATTGCTATTGATGAAACCATAGATATGACAGATATTTGCTAACTTACAATATATGTGAGGGATGTAACACCAACATTAGATATTGTGGAAGAATTTGTACAATTGATTTCTATGAAGGACAATAGAACTGGAGAAGATATTTTGGGAGGCATTATAAAATCTATTTCTGAAATAAATCTTGATTTATCAAAGCTTATCAGAGTAATCACAGATGGAGCATCAGTGATGATTGGAGAAAAAAAGGAGTTTGTTTCATTGCGTCAAGAACATATTGGTATTGATCATAAACTAATCAAACTTCACTGCATTATTCATCAGCTTGCATTATGTCAAAATCATTGAATTGTAAAGATATCATGGCAGTGGTCATAAAAACAGTGAATTTTATACTTTCAAGAGGACTAAATCACTGTCAGTTTCAAGAATTTCCAAAACAAATTGAAGCAGAGCATGGTGATCTTACATATCTTTCAAATATTGATGGTTTAGCTGAGGAAAACAGCAGGAATGAATATATGCATTGAGAGAAGAAAATGATATGTTTTAGAAAACAAGACCAAGATAATTCTTGCTTTCAAGATCCACAGTGGATTGTCAAATTAGCATTTATGGTAGTCATCATGACCCATATGAACAACTTAAATTTTGAGTTTCAAGGAAGAATCAAGCTTATATTTGAAATATTTGGTCAAATTACTGCTTTGGGGGGAAATTTTTAAATCACAACTTCAGATAGGCAACTATTCTCAGGATTTGAGAAACGAGTTTTCTTCCCATTTTGTTGACTTCTGGAAATATAGAAATCAATTTATATTATTTGGTCTGCTTAAAAAGTTGACATAATACAAGCACAGAAAAATATCAGTTGGAGTTAATCGACTAACAATGTGACGAATTTTTGAAATCAAAATTTCACTTAAGAATCCACTGCTAACTTCTACAAGAAATATGCATTGCCAAGTAGAAAATATAAAAAGATCTTGATAATGCAAAATGAATGTATCATTATTTGCAAGTACATGTGCTTGTGAACAACTTTTTTCAAAAATGAAATATTCTAAAAGTCATTTAAGAACAAGATTACATGATGAGCACCTGAATGTTTTGCTTCTGGCATCAACAAAAATTTCTCCTAATCTGGAGAAGTTAGCAAACAATAGTCAGAAACAGGCAACATTAATTAATTTTCCATTTCTAATTGTATTTTGTTTATGATAAGGAATTTGCAATTTTTTTTTTGTGTTTGCTGTAAGTAGTTGTTTTCCTGTAATTCCTACAGTAAAATAAGTAGCCTTGTTTATATAAAATTATATTGATTTTGTTTTCTTGAAATATCCAGACCAAGACAGCTTTCTAGACAGAATAGTCTAAGACTGAGACATTTTTTTTTTGTAGTACATTTAATGTCATGGCCATCCAAGGCATTGCATAGCAGTCTAGTCCTCTCTCTCCAAAAAGTTACCAACCCCTGGTATATAATAACGATTTATAAGGAAATGAACATAGCCCTGATATTAAAAAAAAACTTTTTTATTTGCTTGCTTCAAAAGATTATTAGTTTAAATGGTCTCAAAATAATTTCTTAAATTTTGAAAACACACACTATAGAAATACTTACATTTAATGAAGATATTAATAGCTTTGGAGTTATCTTTACCAGCAGAGTTCTCAGCTTGACAAGAATAATTACCACGGTAATTTCTATTAACATTTTTGATCGATAGTACTGAATTTTCCTGATGTGTTATTATATTCTCATCTGAATAGGGATGTTTGTTTTTAATCCAAGAAATTATGGGTGGTGGATTACCATCAGATGAGCAATTGAGAATTAAGTGGTCACCCTCATTTAATGTAGTTTCAACACCTTCATCCAATATTACTGTTGGAGCATCTATAATGATTATAAAATATTGATAAATATTAAGATTACATCAAGTTATATTTAAAAAATAAATAAAAATATAAGCATATATATTAGAGCTTTGGTTAAAAGCAACACAGCAAGGCAACAGTTACATATACACCCAATACTGGGATTCATATAATTAATAAAGCAGTTAAAAAGCAAAGCAGAAAATGCAACATCCAAGAATTTAAAGATGGATGATAGAAAATAAAGAAGTCAATATATATAATAAATTATGTAACAAAAATGACTGTGTGGTATTTAAATCAAACCTATTTTTAGTTATTTTGATAATAATATGTAACATGTAAAATATTTATTTATATATAAATCACACAAATATACACACAAATATTACAATCATGATAACAAAAGTACACTAATTCAAGACCCCTTCATTTTCTAAGAGTAATAGTATTTTTTTTTTTCTAAAACTGAGAAAAAATGATATTTCAAATACTTTGGACAATTTATAAAGATAAAATATTAGCATGACTCAAAACTAAATCAATAATTAATTGCTACATTTGAAAAATAGTTAACTAAAGCTCAATGAAAGTGTTACATTGATTATTAAAGCAAATAAACAATAACTAAACATAGCCTTACTGCATAAACAAAGTTTCTCATCTGCAACATTAAATGCTTTCTTTTTTCCTTACACAAAATCATTTTTCAGCATTTGAAAGATATTTTTCGAAAATAATATGAGCATAAATTAAGAGATATATAGAAGATACTACAAGCAGATTATTTTGGTGAACTCAAGAATTTTAAGAAATGCTTACAATATGATGCTTCATTCAATATTAGCACAACTGAGGGTAATATGTGTTAAAAATATTAGATATTAGTAAATCTTATACTAATAAATACTAATTAATTATTTGTAACCGTAACTTCCATAAATTCTTAGACACTACTGGAAAATGCAGTTTGCATACCTATTTTCATTTACCTTGTTAGAAATATTCTTGATGAGTTTTTAAATGGTGGATGTGCAATGAAATAATCCATTTATAAATGATAAAGTAAAAAACTTATCTAGCTATTTACTCTAAAATAAATAAAATATAAGATACATCTTTTTTCAGTCAGGTAACACATAAAGTGTAAATGACTCACTGATTCAACACTGGAATTTGTAGAATATTAGATTGTTTGATTTTATTTTATTTCCATGACCAAATGTTTATTTTTTTGGATGCCAAAATAATTTTAACATTATTATTTTACACAAAGACTATCAATACTATATTTACTTGCTACTAAGCTTGTAAAAATGAATTTTCTTAAAACAACCTTTATCCAAATCATTATTATAAAATAACTTAATAGTGAATGAAAAAACAATTGACGCACATTATCTTATTGTTGAAGTCAACAAGTTAATAATGCAATTAGAAAATGTATCCAATAGCTCAGTAAATTTATACTGAATTGTTACTAATCTGTCATAAATTGATTCATAGCAAAAGTGAACCATAATAATATACCAATTACTTATTGATAGAAAGTTTTCAGTTGTATTAAAAAAATTCACATATCCCTATATAGAACTGATTGTACAAATTATTCCATATACTTAAGTGCAAGTCTTAAAGCAAAATACCATTTAAAATAAAGTTTTTAATAGATATTAATTAAGTTTGAATATAAAAATGCATTTGGTATCAATCAAATACAAGATTAAAATGCACACAATTCTATAAAACAATTTTTCATAAAATATTTTGCTGGCACAAGATTATTTAGATTAAAGGTATCTGCACATAATTTAATATTTGATGTTAATAAAAAGTTTTTGATTCTATTTATAAAATAAATAATTTAATAAGTATTTCAAAATAAAATGAATTTATATTAAATATAGACAGAATATTAAATTTAGATAGAATATGCAGTCAATATAGATAAATGACTTGAAAATAATGCTCACAAAACAATAGGTCAACTATCACAAGGCAAAAATCAATTCTTGCATTTGAAAAAAATCTATCTTAAAAAAAAAAAAAAAATTTTTACAAACATTTTATATATATCACAACTAAAAATAATGGCATATATTTGGAAAAAAATAAAAACAAAAAAACAAATTCTGCTGTTTTCAAAGTTTTCTGCACTTTACAATTTTAAAATGAACAATATAACAATCTAATATATTGTATCTGGAAAAATAAAAGAAGCAATAAAATTTCCCAATTAAAACTGAATGAAATTTCAACTAATTTCAAGATTTCTCAAAGATTTACCAATAATGGATGGAAATCTTCTAAGATTCTTAATAAGCAAATGACAATCTACATTTTCAAAGAAGCTTCAAAAAATCTGATTTACAATATATAAAATGATTAAAAATATATACTATTTTAAAAAATAGTCATTTTTAGTCTAGATTAGAGCAAAGATATGAAGTAGTACATATTCAAAAAAATTTTTGTTTAGTGCATTATTAAATAACATAATTTAGTGACAATATTTGCAGGTATTTGTTTCCAACAATATTTATTATAAATTAGTTCATAGTGATAATTTAATATCACAATGAGTAATTCATATAATTTTAAAAAAAAATTATTTAATAGTACAATAAAATCATTAGATTATTTTGATTTTATCACACAATATTAAATCTGTGACTTCACTCTCTCAAATAGATACAATAATAAGGTTGATTGGGAGATGAGCATCTTAGGTATGCAAATAAATTGAAACCTCTGACAGTAGGATTGATTAAATATCCCTTACATTAATTATACATATATAAGCACAATTTTAATCTAAATAAATTAAAAGAAAATACAGAATAAATTTTCTTTTTTTATCCTAAACTAAATTTAATAATAATATTTTTTAGGATATATATATTTTAAAGAATTTTAATTATCTTTTAATGTTTCTAAATCAGCATTACATTTTTGTTTTTTATTAAGAAGGTAAAAACTGAATGATTTTTTTTTTTTCAATAGTTCTTCTTTATATGTATCTTTTGAAAAGTTTATACATAAATTTTAAAAAAATTACAAAGTTAAAGAAATATTGAAATATGTACTGAATCTTATCATCATATATACATTTTAAAATAAATATGTATATATAATATACAAAGCAGTTGTAATTGTTTTATTACCTTGGTCCCACTGAAATTTTCTTAACATTACTCCATAGATACTTGTTATTATTCACAAATTCAATATTTATGATCATTATTCGGGATCCTTTAATCATGACTGAGAGAAAGGCATTATATGAGAAATAGCAATATATTAATCTAAATAGAAGTTGTTAGAGCTAAAACTAAAGCAAGGAAAATTAATCAAAAGAATAAAAGTTTAAGATAAATATCTAATTAAAGAGTTATAAAACCGTTTAGAACATTTAAATATTTGAAAAGTTAATTAACTAATAAATGAAGAAATGAGTAAGAAATTAGTGTAAAAATTCTAATGATTATAAAGCATCTAAATAAAGTTTGAAAACTATTCTGTAATCTTTTAAAAATTCAGAGATTTATAAAATATTTTATTTGGAATGTTGCTTTATATAAAGCAGAACAAAAAAAAAAAAGAATAGTAATTAACTTAGATTTAAATATGGAAATGCACAGTAAAAATAAGTGGGGAGGTGGGATGTTCATGCAACTATATGAAAAAAATAAATTATTTATTAAAGAAATTAAAAATAGAAAAATTTAAACTGTATTGGCATTTAGAGATATAATAATTATAAAAAAAATGTTAGAAGATTGTGGAGAGTGAACTTAGAAAGTAATAGCAGTACTTTTAAGAAAATTAAAATGAAAAGACCTACTTTTGGAGATTACAATATGTTATGCTCAATGTTTCCTCTAAGCTCGCAATGTGCAATTGCACATCAATTTTGAAAGCCTGTGCACTGATAAGTGGTTTTTGTACACTTAAGATGTTCCAATACTTGAATTATTCATTAATTTGTTTTAAGTTTAAACATGTAAACATGAATCCAGATGAATAATTTTGATAAAAAAAATTAAAAAATAGAACAGATCTGTACATGTAGTGGGAGCAAAAGTATTCCCATGAAAACTTCAATTTAATAATATTTGCCCCATTTCACCTATAATAAAAGCAAACCCCCAGCAAGCTATATGTAAACTAACCACCAATAAATGATAAGTACAGAGTTAGTTTACATATAGCTCACTGAGATTTTTCAGTACCTTCCACATTAATTTTGGCTTAAAATAACAGCACTGACTGAGTATTGTCTTTCCTTCACTGGTCATTATAGTGGTAGGATGTTTGATGCAATTGGGACTTTTTTTATTATAGTAATAAAAAATAATCCAAGATAAAAATATTTTAGTTTAACCCCTAAAATGTTGAAACATTCAGCAAGTCAATCTACAAATAAAAAAAATTAATTTAAACATGAATGGCTCTCCCAATCAGGTGAAACTGAAATGGCATCATCATCAAAAATTATAACTATTAAACTCAGGAATTTTATTTGTTATTGAAGCTAATATCAACTGTAAAATTTGCAATCAGTCATATTCAAAAAGTGAATTTGGTAAAAAATGGACCGAATGGAAAATAGACTATATAAAGTGATATTTAAATCAAAAAGTTCATACTATTTATCTGAAGGTTTGTAATGATGATATATTATAAGATGTGATATGTTGGACTATTTCCATCATTTACAAATGATGGAAATAGTCTAACATATCATATCTTAAAAAGTTCTTACTGATTGAATTATTACCAAATGAAATAAAAACAATGGAGACATTTTGAGAATTTTACCTGAAAGACTGAAATCACAGATTAAAAAATACTAAAAACACGCACACAATAAAAATATGATTAAAATTTTAATAGTCAATCAATTCATCAATGCTTTTTGTGCAAGCTATGCATGATAATATAGAAAACTATGTAAACATTTTTTAATCATGGCACAGCAAGAATTACTTCTTCCAATTTATAGAATATATAAACTTAATAATATATGAGATTATTGATGAAGTTTGGACAACAATTCATTGCTTGATAGTTGATGAAAGTATGGATATTTTCATAGGAAAAAAATTAATCCAACTATCATACAAAATTTGTCAGCATTATTAAGATTATTGCATGTGATACTCATTTTAATGTAATAGAAATAAAAAAGTTTATTGATTTACAAAAAAACAGGTTGTTTACTCTGACAAAGTGTCTATAGTTTGGAAAAACAAATGGTATGGTGATCATCTACAAAACAATATTCCACATTTAGTTCAATAGCACTGTGTGGCTCACAGGCAAGATCTTGGAATAGATGACGCATGGAAACAGGTTCCATTTATTAAACATATTGAAATCCTTTTAAGGATAATATATACAATGTTTAGTAAATCATCTACAAGAATAGAGAAACTTAAAGAATTAGCCATCACTTCAGAAATTGACATTATGTCATTCAGGACCCCCAATGAAGAAAGATGGATATCTAGATATTTCTTATTAAATGCTCTAATAAGAAATTTTAATAAGTTACTGCACAGAACCTCAAAAATAACTATATCAAACATGTGAAATTCTTCAAAATGTATTTCTGGACTTACGACATTAAACATAACTTTGCAAAGAACTAATTTATCACCAATGGCGCACATCAATTTGCAAAAGACAAAATTAATAAATTAAGAGTGCAATAAGTAGATAATATTGTCTTCTGGAAAGTAAATGTTCAAAATAGATTCCAATGATCATATAGATACTTAGCCAACATTTAAATTTATTCAACTGTTTTGTAATCATTTTGATAATAAATTTCCAGGGGAAGATATAAATAACCAGAATGCCTTCGATCTTTTAGTAATGAACAATAATTTAAACATAGAGCATGGAAAAGATAGTCTAAAATGTTTATTTGTAAAATATGTTACAACAATATAGTATCGAAATATTTAGTAAATGAAAAATATAAAATTGCAGTAATCAAATCATTTAATAATTTAGTTACATATGTCATAAAAGATTAAGAATATAAAAGACTTCAGGTGTTATTTGATATTTGTGCAACTTTTAAGCTTCCAGCGATTGTGAATGTGGTTTTAATTTAATGAATGTGATAAAAGCAAAATCCCATAATAGACTAGGTAACAAACATTTGGATAATTTAATAAAAATTAAACATTATATTTTGCCAAAAAAGCAGATAAACCTAGATGAAGTTTATAAAATTTGGATAAGCTGTAAAAAAAAGGAAAAAAATAAAGGATTAATTATTATTATTGACTTTTGTTATTATTTTTAAGTTATGTTCTATAATGTTTCATTATTTATTAACTATTTTATAAGTAAAATGCAAACAAATGTTATGTTTTGTCATCATTATATATACTTTTATGTTGCACATCGAACAGATTAATGTGTTTAACTTGTACTTTTAGCTCAGAAACAGATTTACTCTGAGAGGAAACTTTAGTTATATTAATATTTTTAAAAAAAATGCTCTGCTATGGTTCAACAAAAGTTCACCAATATTTCTCAAGATCCATATATATACTTCTCACATCATCACATGTTCTCTGTTCCTCCTTCCTTCTGAAAGTTTCCGAAGGAAAAAAATCTTCAAATTTCTGGGAAAACTGTGCAACCATATTAATACAACATTCAAAATTATATACATTCCTTTGATTTATAGTGATAAGATAAAAGATGGTGGAGATATTAAAATTTAAAATGTTTTTATTTCAAAATTTCATCCATCATCATTGAAATGAAAAAAAAAGTTACAATTTTTGAAAAGAAATGAAAATGTTTTTGAAAAAAAAAAATTGAAGTAAGCTTTTTTATATTTTATTACAACACCAAAAGTTTAATGTTACGATATATTTTTCAATTTTTAAAATAAATTACTTTTATAACCATTAATCTAATACAGTATATATATATAATTCACAAAAAATATTATACTTCATATAAATATCATATGTGCATATTGTTTGTTGTTTGAATATTTATTTATAAATTTATCTTGTATTACCAACTGGTATAAAAAACAATAAGCGAAGATAGAGCAATGAGCAAGTATGTATCTAGCCATATATACTGTAACCTCTCAAAGAGCTACCAAGTAAACATAAAGTAAAATATAGGTCTAAACACAAGTCAACATTAGTACAAGAAATTTAACATATTGAAGAAACATATAACATAAGGTAAGTCCTCTTAGGCTTCAGAAAGGAGTTTGCGATTAACTGAAAGAAGACCCCTTGATTCCTCTTGGAGACCTTAAACAAACCGAGCAGGGCAAATTCCTAATGTCCACTCCATATGTTCTTGTGGTTGCAGCTGTTATTACTATGTGATTATTCATACAGTATACAAACATGGACGAGCTGCTCACCAACACACATTAGCCAGCATAGAGAGTTTATTGGCTTTTTATCTCTGGGTTTAAAATCAAAAAACAGCAAGGTTTTTCTTCCCAGTTGCTGATAAGGCAGAATGAATGTATGTGTAAATGATAAATATTTTTCCAATAGATATATACAATCATAACAGACAAAAATAAATCATGGCCCTTATTCCCAGGAAGTTGTAAAGTCACCAACCATGGCAGCGGTTGGTGGCCAAAGGTGGAGGGTGCTAAGGATCCCCTGAGAGTGGACCAAGGCGGCCATTTGATGATGACTTTTTATTTAGGTACTTACAACTGCAGATCACTTTCAAGTGAAGGAAGATTGCAAGAATTAGAAGAACGGTCTTATATTAAATGGGACATTATTGGACTTTGTGAAGTTAGAAGGTGAAGAGACAATTGATTTAAAAAGTGGACATGTACTCTACTATAAAGGCACAAATATTTGAAATACAAGTGAAGTAGGATTCATTATAAATAAAAAGTGGAAGGACAACATTGTGGCGATTGATGGTGTATCAAACAGAGTGGCAAGATTAGTTATGCAACTTAATAGAAGATACCAAATGCAGATAATTCAGATTTGTGTCCCAACAAGTTCTCATACTGATGAAGTAATAGAAGATTTTTATATGGATGTACAAAAGGCTTTTGATTAGAGTAAACAACATTTTAAAATTGTTATGGGAGACTTTAATACTAGAATTGGTAAACAAATGAAAGATGAAAGTGCTGTAGGTGATTTTGGTTATGGTAATAGAAATGAGAGAGGACACAGACTTGTTGAGTTTGCAGAAAAAGAAAAACCTTTATATTATGAATTCTTTTTTTGAGAAAAATGTTAAAAGGAAATGGACATGGAAGCATCCAAATGAAGGTACAGCAGAATTGGATTATATTTTGACTAACAGAAAATACACATTTGAAGATTGTAATGTCCTTAATAAATTTAACCCAGGAAGTGATCATTGATTAGTAAGATGAAAAACTAGAGAGACAAAAATTATTAAAAAAAACAATATTTACAATTGATATTCCTAATCTTCAGAAACATTCTAATGAATTTAAATTAGAACTTACAAATCAGTTTCAAGTACTAGTAGATTTTGAACATGATTTAGATTTTAATGAATTTAATAAGAAAATAACTGATACACTTTTAAAAACTACAACAAAGATAGCTGGTAGAAAAAAAGCAGCAATGACCAATAAAATTTCTATTGAGACAAGAGAATTTATGAAGAAAAAAAGGAATACGAAAATATACAGAAATGATGCATTAAAAAGGACTGAATATCTCAAATTTTGTAAAATGATGTGGAAAAGAGTTGAAAATGATATAAGAAAGTATAACTGTGAACTAGCAAGGAAAGCTGTAGAAGAGAATAAAAGTCTCAAGAGTGTAAAACAACATTTTGGTCTTGGTATGGAGTTTATATCTGCAATAAGAATAAAAAGATGGAATTATTACTAAAAAGGAGAGATAACATCATGAAATGGGTAAAAGACTTTTACCCAGAATTATATACTAATAAAGAACAAGTACCTTCTATATCTATTATATCTTCCGAATTGCCCAGAATTTTAAATGAAGAAGTAAGACATGCAATTAAATTTATGAAAAAAAAAAGGTTCCAAATAATGATGGAATTATGACTGATATATTAAAAGAAGCAGGTGAAGAAATATAATTTTTTTTAGCAAAGTTATGTACCAGATGATTGGAAGAATGCAGTATTAATATTAATATTTAAAAAAGTGATATTAGAAATTACTATCAGCCTTTTATCAGTTTTATAGAAAATTTTTACCAAGATAATTACAACTTGTGTACAGAGAACATTGGATTTCCATCAACCAAGAGAACAAGCTGGATTTAAAAGTGATTTTAGTACAGTAGATCATATCCAAGTATTGAGAGAAGTTATAGAAAGGGAGTTGCCATTATGCTTTAGATTTGTAGATTATGAAAAGGTATTTGATTTCATAAACATTTCTTCAGTGATTAAAGCATTGGATCATCAAGGTATAGATCCAGGATATTGTCATATTTTAAAGAATATTTATAATAATGCAACAGCAACAATTAGATTACATAATGATACTAGGAAATTCAACATTGAGAAGGGTGTAAGACAGGATAACTCCATATCTTCAAAACTTTTTACAGCAGTGCTGCAAGAAATATTTTGTGGATTAAAATGGGAAGCTAAAAGAGTGAAAGTAAATGATTTAAGTCATTTAGATTTTGCAGATGATGTGCTGCAAGAAATGTTGTAGGAGTTATCAGATGAAAGTAGGAAAGTAGGACTAAAGATAAATGTTAAAAAGACTAAAGTAATGTTTAATGGATTTTCTCAAAATATGAAAATAAAGATTGATTGTGATGAGTTAGAAGTTAACAGTTACAAATATCTTGGTCAGATTATTAATACAGATGAAAACATAATGGATGAAATTAATCATAGAATTAAATTTGGTTGGAGTGCTTTTGGTAGAAATAACTTGATATTAAAAGGAAATATGCCTATGTGTTTGAAAAGGAAGGTTTTTAATAAATGTGTTTACCAGTTGTTACTTATGGATCTGAGACTTGGACACTTAATAGGAGAGCAATACAGAGACTTCAGACCACTCAAAGAATTATAGAGAGATGCATGTTGGGAGTAACAAGAAGAGATCGAAAATGCAATATATGGGTAAGAGAACAAACAAGTGTTACTGACCTCATTGAAAAAATTAAAAGATTAAAGTGGAATTGGGCTGGACATATTTCTAGAAGAGATGATAATAGATGGACAATTGAAATCTTAAACTGGATTCCAAGAGATTGTAAAAGACCCAGGAAGAGACCATATGTGAGATGGATGGATAAAGTAAGAAAGTATGCAGGAGTGATGTGGAGAAGAGAAGCTAAAGATCAGAGAAGATGGATTGAACTTGGAGAGACCTTCATCCTGCAGTAGATTGATAATGGTTGACGATGATGAAGTCCTCTTATAGACTAAATAAGTCCCATCATAGACTAAGCAAACAGCAATTAATACATTATTTCACAAGATGTGGTTAGATCAATGGTTGACTGATAATTCATTGTTATATTCCATAAACAACAATAATAATAATCTCAGGTTCTTAAATATTAAATAATTCAGTTGTAAAGAATACTAACTTTGCAATAGTGATCTAAAATAATAAAATAATCTAGGTTCTTTTAACAAATTAGCAATGATAATAACAATGAGATTCTTATTTTCTTAACATATTATCAACACTTTCTTCCTTTATAATGAAGAACAAATTTATCTAAAGATGAGTCTAACCATAATATTGGCTAGCAAAGATTAACTCTTATTTTTTTAGTTCTTATATCATAGGGTAAACAAAATCAATTTTTTTCAAAATCTAAAATAATTACCTAACAACAGCAAAGCTAAAGTGATGCAATAGGTAAAAGGGTATTTTGTTATACCAAACACATCACTAAGTACTCTAACAAGAAGAGCACCAATAAGGTAATCTTATATAAATCTAATTGCATATATGATGGAGGCATGAATTATATCAATGTGACAATTTCAAAATAATATGCATTCTTATAAACACTTAAAGCATTTTTATTATTTAAATGTATTTTCTGATATATGGATGTGACAGATGGCAATGAACACAGAAAAGTAATTAAAAAATAATATCAATATTTAGTACAAAGACTAAATATATTCTCTCTTAATCTACAACTTAACAAAATATAAATTATTTACTACTACTATTTACAATAAAAATAAATTAAAGAAACTTTTACATCAATTAATACATAGGTTAGATATAATACACATATATCATATCTGAGATATATTTAGCTTATACAAATAGGTAAATAAAGAGAAACCTACACTTTGAATTTTAATCAGTGATACATACTAAGGTTAATTAGCACACATGTGAATGTACTAATAATATAATTGTAGTTTGTAATATAATAAGATATATTTACATAGAAATTAGTGTACAATTGTTTTAATATATAATTTATAATTTAAACGATAAAATATAAAGAAGTATGTTATATTTAGTCTCGGATAAACAAAGCTTGTGGAGTATAGGGATATAAACGCAATATTTTACTTACAGTCATTTGAAAATATATAATAAGGACTAAGGAAATATAATCATGCAAATGCCTTTTATAATATACACATTGGAATACCTAAATATTTATGAGTGACAGTGGTGAGAAAACAAACCTACACCAAAGTGGGCAGAGCAATATTGGTTCAATGCTACATGTATCTAAGTCCTGTTAGTATCTACCGCTAACATAAGGAAAGGGCTAACAAATAATATTTAGGTGATTTCTCATGTTACCTAAATACATATGGTTCATATTTTGATTATAATAACATCAAAATATTACAAATTGAGTGAAACAATAATAAAAGAAAAATAAAAGCTATATGAATATATAAATGTAAGCATGACTTAATAAATAGACAGGTAGCAAATGTAAAAATCAATGAATTGTGGGAAGGTTAGACTGAAAGAGTGTTTGAAAATGCTTTAAAAAAAAGAATTAGTGTTAGCTGACAAAGACTACGAAGCTAGTCAAAAGTGCTCCTAGGTGGATATAACAACTTTTAAAGTTGTACTTTATATATATATTTTACTGTATTTATTAATATTTAATTACAAGATTACATATATAACTTCGAAGGAATACAAGTCTCGAAGAATAATAGCATTACATATATACATACATGTGTGTGCACATATATATAAATATGTGAATTATATATATTTATTCTTAATAATTGTAATTTACTGATGCACAAGCAATTTGTCCTCAAATACTTTTTTAGACTTTGCTGGGAAAAGCAATAGATATTATATATATACATGTCCAATATACATCTATTTTTAGGAAGAAAAGTTAAGAGAATGTATTTTTATTTTTAGATTAGTGACAACATGAAATATAAAAACTAAAACTTTGTATATACATAATTTTAATTGCAATTTTGTGAGAAATTTAATAAAACCTGTTATTAGAAGTTTAATTTTAAATTTAATATAAATAAATATAAAATTAAACTTTAAAAATGTTTAAAGTTAAAATGAATTTAAATTTTAAATTATAATAGTAACTAAATTTTTCTCATATTTATTGTATGCTATGTTACATTACCTTTATGACAGTAAATATACAAATATTTGCATAAAATAACATGAAGATACTATAAAAATTGTAATTTAAACTAAATGGAAAAATCCACTATAGCATCTTTTGGGATTAAAAAAAATAATTATGAAGTCAAATCTATTTTTGTTTTTATTTAAATTTAGGTATAAAGAATGGATATAAAGTAGTGGGAAAAAAAAAAAAGCTTGATTATGTTCCCTTTATCACAACTCCAATACAGTTTGACTGTGAGTAATTATCAATTTAATATGAAATCAGGATAAACTTTATTTAGGTATTTACAGATCTTTTTCTAGTCTATCTTTGAATAACAATAAACAATATAGAAAAATTACAAGATTAGACTCATTAATTAAAATCATAGTTGGTTAATGAAAAATTTGTTTATTTCTTTCATGTTTCAAAATGAAACATAATATTAAATAAAAGCATAGACAAAAAAGATATATATTTTTATATTAAGTTGTCTGCTCTAAGGCAAATTGAATATTATGGCCGAATAATAACATTTGATCATCGTGATGATTGTTGCCAAGATAAGATCTATGTTATTGATAGAGTTTGGATGTTAGTCTTTTCTGAAGAAATAATAAAAAAATTAAAATGCATTAAGTCAGATTTTTTTAAAAAAAAACATTTACAGTCTTTGGAATTTTTAAAAATTCTGATGTGATTATTCATTGCTAAAAAGTAATCATTTCTACTTGCTTAATGGAAAACAATCAATTCTCTCTTCATATTGTTTCAATTCAAAAATGTTTAGTTTATCCAATATCAATGACTAGATCAAAAGTGCTTATTTTCTAATTTTGTTATCACTTAAAAAAAGAAAGAGATTGTGTGATATACATTATTAAAAGTCTATCATCTTTGATAAGAATTTCATGATTGTGATCAAGAACTTGCAAAAATCAAATTATAGTTTAATGCAGTTGTATAGTGGCAGATACTACAGCTACAGATCAGTGGATTATTGTTTGGTTCTGTCACTTCCAGTACTCAAATATTATCTAACCTCCTGAATGATAAACCATTCAATACTTATTCTGCAAAGATATTTATCTAATCACTATTCTTACTTTTTCTCCTCAATGTTATACTAGGAAAATATAAAGCATAAAATCAAATACTGAAGTTTACATTTAGATTGCAAACTGCTATCTCTTTCTTTCTTTATAGCCAGCATACTTATTTTGTTAAAACTATATTGAAAGAGAACTTGTCTTTCCTTTTATCATTTCATTTAATATTTGTTAGAATTACTTTATAATTAAAACCAAAAATATACACAGGAATCTGAACTATGTAACAATTTTTGATGACATAATATATATATATATATACGTTTTAATAAATATGATAATGCATAAAGAATAGTATATACAAATTCAATAAATTATAGATGATTATATATGTATTTTATATGAATATTTATAAAGTCTAAAATTATTTCTTAATTAACATTGTAATGTATTTCATTTTTTTATTCTTTCGTCCTTGATAATGAGTCTTAATAAAGATGAAGCGGTCCTTGATAATGAGTCTAATAAAGATGAAGCTTAATGTTAAATATACGTATGTTTAATATTCGCTTCAAAAGCAAGCTAAATAGGTAAACAAAATGACCATAACATCATTAATAGTAAATCACAAAAGGAGAGCTATCATTTTTAATAGCATTTTAAAGTAACAAGAGAAAATAAAGGTTACATGCAGTAACCACTTTTTAAATTTTACATTATTAAATTTTAAGAAACATTTTCCTCAAAATGCGAATAATGGCATTTCAATGAACAAACTGTAATTGATATAAAAGATTATAAATAAGAATCTAATATTTGATAATATGAAAAGTGACCAAAACAGATTATTGTAAATCTAATGATTACAGAAAATATCTTGTACTCAGCTTCTGAGATATGCAGAGATAAGATATGATTCTATTACAATTTTTATTTCTTTGATAACTTTCATTTTCTTCAATTAAAAGTTCTAAATTAATCATTTAACATCATAAATTCCCTTGTTTAGTTTTAAATATTCTCTAATATTTTTTAAAATTATTACTTTTTTTTCTTCTATTTATTAATTTCATTCTTATTAAATAACTTATTAGATTCTTGATAATTATTACTAATTAATTCTAGGGAAAAGCAAAACAAAAAGAGGAGCCAAATTCCCATTGAAATAAAATTATTGTTTAATTAAGACTGCATACCCATTTTTATATATTAAAATATAAAACATCATATATGTTCTAAATTAAATTAAAATAATTTATGATGTAGCTTTAAAATTGAGATAGTAAAAAAAGTTATGTTAAGAGGATGGCAAGCAAAGGCTAAGTATCGCTAATGATGATCAAGCTTTCCCGTTTGGTTACAGTATTCTATTACCTGAGCAGACAATTTATACATACACACATAATCTAAAAAAAAATATACAATAATTCCATCACTGAAATGTAATATATTAAAGATAATAGTAATATGACTTGGTTATCATATGTAAATCATATTATCATGGCTAATTTTTCAAATTAACCAATAGAATACCAGCAATCTGTTGTTAAATCAAGTGCTGCCTTGACAATAGATTGCTGATATTCTAGATTAATTTTAACTACTGGTTGGCTTTATGTGATAATTCTGCTTCATGCATGGAAAACATACTGAAAATATTAAATATACTCTTCATGGAATTTTAGTGCTTAAAGACAAGGATATTCAGTATCTAAAATGCATTACTGTTATATTTAATGCTTTCAATATCTTCTCAGTGTATGAAGCAGTATTAGTATTATTATTAAGTGATACATATATATACAGTGTATTTTTTTTAAAAAAATGACTTTAAAAAAGTTTTATCCTGGCTACAATTTATTAAAGACAAAAAAAAAATATTTCCAAAAAAACAAAGTCTAATAAAAATCATTTACAACAATGTTTTAAATAATGCTGCATACACTCACTCTATGTCAAAAGACCATTAAAAAAATTAGAATGAACCTATTCTATTCTTAATGCTTTTCTCCCAAGCAACAAATCATTTTATCTTTATAATGTTGATATTACCATTTTTTTTTTTCTGAAAACAAAATCTAGACATAATAATAAAAATAAAAGTTTTTTTATCCCTCTGATCTAGAAAAACTTTCATTCATAAATTTTCTTGTAATATTAATTAAAATGATATAAACATTTGTATTTATTTCTTAATCGTATCCATCATTAAAATTTGAAAAAATAAATAAATAAATAGAAAAGGTTAGATGTCAAGCAGCATATTAGTTTTGCATTCATACATACACCCACCTACACATACAAGCATGTTTGTTTGTTTTTTTAAATATTTGAACAGAAATTATTATTTGCTAAGTTTCAGATTTTATATATAATCATACCAATTTACAAGAGTTTTAAATTTGGCTAAATAAAATTTTGAAAATATTTAACAAAGCTCTGTGCAATTTAGTGCAGTAATGATGGCAGTCTTTTTAAAAGCTAAATAAATATTCCTGGAGTAAATTTTAGCTGAGGAAAATAAAATAAAAATTCAACGTTTTCTGACATGCTCAACCTGTCACTCCAGTGTTTGAAGGACATATGATCTGAGTCATTAATCATGACTATTTAATTGGTGAGAAAGAAGATTTCCTATTTTAATTATAATTTGATATACAATTTTTTAAGATTATGATACATATGTTTCACTGTTTTTAATCCTTATTTAAATGTAAAATTCATATAATAAAAGTTTTAATATTTACATAATTCCTAACATATATATAAAGAAAATCAATATCTATAAAATATTAATTTTATATATATCTAATGACCTGAATTTTCTTCCATTTTTTTTCTAAAACAAAAAGTTTTTATTAAGCCCAAAATAAGAATGATGGGGAAAATATTTTTGTTTAATAAATAAATAATAAAATAACTATGTAAATACATAAATGACATTCTATCATGATATCCTTGAAAATATGGTTTTAATAAATTATAATTAATGAAATAATTGTATAAATACATAAATGACTAAATGTTTATTAAGATATTATTGAAAGAGCACATATCACCAATTCCTTAATGCCATCCTTATATACTTTTCTCCCATTAATTTTTTTTAATAGGCATCTTTTATGTAATTTTATTACTTTCTCTTTTTTAAAAATATTATCCCTAATAACACTTTTTAAAATTCATTTTATCATTGCCAATATATCTAAAACAATTTCTTTTTTTGTCAACATGCAACTTACTCTATATTTGTCTTAAAACTTCAGTATTCTAAAGTTTATAAAATATTTTATCTCTTCTCCACATTCATATTGTGAAAACCTTCACTTGGCTTACATATGTGTTTCCTGACTGGATCTGATTTTTAAACAAATTAAACGATCAAACAAAAAAAGACCCTAAATTGCTGAATCAATTTTAACCTTATTATCTATTAAACCATTGCTATTTTTTGTTGTTGTTGTTGTTGATTACTAAATTTTCTTTGCATAGCTTCTAAAAGAGATGATCTGTGATAATACAGCTGTGTTTAAATTCAAATTATCCCTCTTCACAATTTTAGATTTTCATGATTATACATTTATTCCAAATGCAATAAAAGATTTTATTAATATCTTTCACTGAAGGTCGCAATATATATATATTTTAAAAATAATGTGTTGAACCTTTCAATAAATGCTAATTCATTTATCTCCAAAGAATATTTGTTTTAGATTAACAACTCAATCTAATTTATGTCTCATCATCACTAAACTCTTTATTCTAATAAATAATTTCTAGTCTATTAACAAATTTTATATTATTTCCTTCTGATCTGTATCTTTCGTTTTCTAATTAGGTTTTGCATGAGTGATATTTTCTCTGTTAATTTACTTATAAAATATCAAGTTTACTTCTGCTTTTTAATAACTTTTAAGGTTTTTTACATTTAAACCTTTTTAATTTTTATAAAAATTGTGGAAATTTTTATATTATAATTTTTTTTCAAATTAGAAGTAAACACAAAATCAGTTGCAATTTACTAAGGCTGTTAAAATTAATTTTTTATTATACCTTTTTTTTAATAATAAAATTTTAAATTAAAAAAATATGGAGATTTATAACATATTTGATTCACAAAAAAACTCCAATTCTTTAATTTTATTTTAGTATAAACAAATAATCATCCACATATCTTTTCATAAAAATTAGAGGATTGTTTTATTTTTAACATTGTCTATCCTAAATCTTCCATACAAATATTACTCAACACTCCACTTAATGCCCCTTCTATTAACAAACCTTTTTGTTTGTAATGTTTATTATTAAATTCAAATGTTATTTCTTTGCAACAAATACTTTTTATAATTTAATATTACCAAACCCTTTCAAAGTTTCATCTGAGGTTTTATTAGATATCATTCTTCCAATTTTATTAAGATCCGTAATTAAAACTTCAACTTCATTAATTACATGTAATTTTATTATATATATATATATTTCAATTTTGTTTTGAATTGATATTTTTAATGGTTTTTTATTTCTTTATTTTACAAATCCTTTAATCTTTTTATAATATATATAATTAGCTGGTATTATTTTCTATGATGAATTTTTATTATTCCAGATACTCAATCAATTTTTTTTTTATATTACATAATCAATTTTGTCTAGTGTATCAGGGAATTTCTTTTCTTTTCACAATATAATTACTTTATATAGTGAACTTTCTACTGTAATCATGTTTATCAATTTTTTTTTAATTCTTGAAGATTAATAATCATCTGCTTATAATTCAAGAATTTTACTGTTTTTTTTCTCTTAATACATTATTATATCTTTATTATATTAATATTTTCTGTATCCTTAAGAAAATCCCTAATTGCAGACATTTTTTGATTTAATATTATTTGAAGATAATAAGCATGATCTTTTAATGTTCTGATGGTAATTTATATGCAAGAAAATTAGAAAATATATTTTATGCTTAAAGAGACTTTTAAAAAAATTAGGAACTATGATTAAATGATAATTTGATTAATAATAATTGATATTAATTTGTCATTCTAATAATTATTAATACTATTAATTTCAATACTTTAGATACATACATATAAGTATGTTTACATTAAATTCTCACTTGAAAGTAAACTTGGTAATTCATAGAGTATTTAATCAAAAAATTATTCAACTAACTTTTGGTAATTTAGTATTGAACTATATTATAAAGTAACTTTACATAACATACATTGTATACTGTTACAAATACATACATACACCAAATATGCAGAATTAAAATGAGATTGGCAATAAAAATTTTATGCTAAAAATTTGAAATAATTAAGTGCTAAATATAATTGTGACTCACCTAATATGATAAATTGAAATCGTTGAATGACTCCTCTCAGAGTAGTGGGTATTGTATCAAATTGTAATTCAGCAAACTTCTGCCTTCTTGAAATATGTCCACTTCAGACATGACTTCATGACTGGTTTGACATAGATCACTTTTAGGAAAATAAATTTTCAAGATTCTTACCTAAGCATATTTCTTATCTAATCCAAAATTTTTATTTTATTAATAACCTTTTTTATTTATTTATTTTTTTTATTACAAATTGTGTATATGTGACTAAAATAAAATTTATCTTTTTCAGATATTTTGTAAATACCTGTAATAGACCATCATTAAAAAATAATCTAACATTTAAACAAGGCATACAAGTTTAAATATCTACTTTAATGAAAATATCTTTGAATGTCTACAAAAACAGTACTTTGTTTCTATGTGTGTTTATATACTATTACATTTCTAAACAATATTTATACATACAAACATGGAAATAAAAATCATAAATATCGCCAGCACAGTGTTAAAACTGGAATTACATATAGTTTCCCACAGGAACGTGACATCCCTTCCATCAGTGATAAAAGTAGGATCATATTATCATCTTCTATTTTTACACCTTCATCAAGCCATCTCAGATTAACATGGAATCTTTGCCTTCTAATTAATAATTGTTACATACCATTTACTGACCATTTTAAGTAACTAGTTATACTGCATGTTTAGAAAAAAAAAATCCTAAATCTATTTATAATTTGAAATAAATTCAAGGTTCTTTCAGCTAGAATTTTAACTTCAGGCCATGTGCCACCACTACCTCATAATATTCTTAATAAAATTGCAATTGAAACTACTTCACTTTTACACAAATGTAAACATCAATAAGCAAATGATAAAAATAATAAATATAAATCAATAATATCTGGATACAAGGACCATTGACAGTTAACCATGTTTGATCACATTATCTACAATTCCATAATACCAATATATATACCATTTATATATTCAACTAATACTGGTTGTATTTTCTATAGAAAATTTACTGTGAAACCAGTGCAAGGCTAAATGCATTCAAAAACACAATCAATGTTTCTAAATTCAGATTAGTGAGGCAGAAACATTTTAATTCCATTTTTATTAAATAATTTTAAAATAATATTTACTTTAACACATAATAATAAATAACACAAGTAGCATTGTGAGTAATAAAAAGAATCATGTGTAAACATTTATACAACATTAGAACTGAAATTGACATTTTTAATTTTGCATTTTCATAAGAATTGCAAGAATTGGTAAATAAATCTCAAAAAACAATAACATAGATTGTTAGTATTTCATGAGTAATCTCATAGTCTTAATTACACATGCCTAAGTCTCTACTGGTTTACATATAGCCAGATAACACAACCTATTTGCTTTTCATCATACAACTTATTCTATCATCTCAATGTTAGGGCTACATCATAAACTGCAATTAGTGCTTACATTATGTGATATTTATACCAATATTAATGCCAAAATTTGAACAATAAAAAAGCTGCTTTCAAAATACAGCATGTTCTCCATTTAATATTTAATTAATATTTTGATTAGTTACAAAATTATAATAGATGCTGCAGAATATCTAAAAATTTAATGTCAAGACTGGTCATAAATCATTTATGCTCAAATAAGATGACCTTTTCAAAATTAGGTCATTTTGTTACTCCTACTCCCCTTTGTAGTTTCTGATTTTATAAATTTCAGGCAATGAATAAAATGTGTTATCCCAAAACATATTTTTAATAAAGAATCAGGTTTTTTTATTTTTTTATTTTTATTACAAACTGGCCAATACAGATTATAGTGAATTACCTATTTAAAGTTATAAAATTATGGAAATTAAATTTTCTTTTTTTTTTTTCAAATTAGGATTTCATAATTATTTTCTGACCTAGAGTATATATAAAAATGCAAACCCAGCAATATAGTCTACTAATTTTTCACGACAACAAGGTTGTAATAAAATGTTCATCTATTACCTCATTGTAAATGAATAACAATTACAGATATTTGAAAAAATCATTGGCAAATATTAAATAATTTTATATATTATTTATATTTTAATAACTTATGATGAAAGAACAAACTTTAGAAAATAATACATAACATAATAGTACATAAAAATAGCTTCAAAATCATTCTCTAATGTGATTTCTCTACTCTTTCCAAAACTTAATTTCTGCTCGATTTAATTATGGTATATAATCTTTACTTTTAACAATTTCGTTTTCCTAATAAATAATAATTTGGAATAATTAACCTAAATAAGAAATAAAAGTATTGCCTAGATGCCCATAGGAGTTGAAGAATATGACTTTTTTATTAATTACCCCTTGATGATGTTATACAAACAATGCACTAGATATTTTTTTTTACCATTTATATTTTTGTGAAGAACTATAATGGATCATTGATTATTAAACCAATTGTTCGATCTAGACTTTAAGTGAATAATTATGAATAAAAAGCATGTACATATCAATGAATCGTTGTGTTTAAAAATAAAAAAAGTAATAAGCAGAATTAAAATGAAAAAAGTACATAAAAAACAGTATTACTTAATAACTCTCTATGGATTGAAAGTAGGGCAATGAATTAAAACAATATGAAAAGTATTGTGATGTTGGCTAAAATATTTTAAAAAATACCATAGACAACAAAGAAAATGAACAAGTGATATCTGATCATATTAGACATGAACTCGTTTTTGAACCCAAATGATTAAATTTAAATTGTTTTTTATTAACATCACAATATGATGTAAAGCATTAATGAAGAATGCAATGCTCAGAGATGGAAGGTGAAAAAATAAAAATAAAATGATGATAAACAATGTGGATTATTTCTATCATTATAATAATGAATGTAACTTTGAACAAAATAAAAAAAAAAAACAGTTAATAGGTCAGTCTGAAGAAATGCTATTCATATAATTACAAAAAGAAGGCATTAACTTGATAGCACTCAATAATAATAATGAGATAACTATCTAATTGATCTAAATGGTTCAAAGTGATAAGCAGAACTCCAGTGATAAGTAGCAATGGCTAAAATTATTAGTAGAATAAGTGCAGTATCAAAAATATAAATGTTAAAATAAATGTGAGGCAGGAAAGTCTTAGTCTCTCTCTCAACAATATTTAAATCAGATAACTTGATAAATATTAAGTAATCATATTAAACCATTAACACATCACATGATTACTATTTCTTATGCTAGCACATAATTGTTATTAAAACAGGCAAAACTCTCCATACAGTTGTGCCACTCCATGTGCCAATCAGAGTAATCAATGGATGCCAAAAGGCCTGTGCATAAAATCCCTATCTAGTGTTTACTCATCCACACTGACGAAGGCCGCAATATGGGAATATTGGATGAGTAAGCACTAGATAGGGATTTTATGCACAGGCCTTCTGGCATCCATTGATTACTCGGGTTGGCACTGAGTGGCACTACTGTATGGAGAGTTTTGCCTGTTTTAATAAAGTAATGATATTATAGATATATCTGGACGATTGGAAAAAAATAAACTACATATCTGAAAAAAAAAATCCTGTGAATACTATAAAACCATACAAATCTAGGAAATAAAATTTATAATCAGGATAAATCAAGACTAGAAAACTTAGAATATACATTGAATATATATAAACCCATCCGCTAACACACACAAAAAAAGATGGAATTCATAATTTGGAAATAGAAGGTAAAAATGATTAGATAGAAGTAAAATATGGGTTCATAAAAAAATGAGAATAAAAAATGTAAATGATAATTATACCCAATTCAAAATGGAAGAAAGCTTAAGAGTACAGCAATTGTATATTGGAAGACCTTCAAAAATGAGGATGAATAAATAAATGAAGAAGAACTAATTAAAATATTACAATCAGACATAATAATATAAAAAAATAAATACATAGCATACTTGGAAAAATAAAAAAGAGTGATATAAATATTAAATAATCAAATTGTATAAATGAATAGATGATTAGGAAGAGTAGAATCAATGGCATATGGTTTATATATATATTCAACCTATTTATCAATTTTCTAATCTTGAGTCATTTCTTTATGATTTTACTTCCAACTAATTATTGTCATCTTTTGTTTCCAAATTATGGATTTTCCCATCCAACGATATATTTTTCAGATACTGACTTTATCATTTTTAATCTATTCATTTATATAATTGGATGACTTAATGTTTACAATGTTATTTGGTTCAAATATTTTAATTACAATAATATTTTTGAAAGAATTAGTAATTTGGAAACAGAAGATAACAATAATTAGATGGGGAAAAAATGTGGATTTCATTAAAAAAAAGCAGAAAAAATTGCTATTTTTTAATCAGAAAAATAAAAATGCCAACAACTCAGAACAGAATTAAAGATTGTGTTATGAATGTCCAATTCTCAATCACATCTAGTCTCAAAAGTATTTATAAAAATATCTGAAAATGCTCATACAATCATAAACAGGATCTTTAGTCAATTTCCAATGAAAAAAAGACCCATTTTAGACCATAAATAAGTAGTACTGAGATTATTTGAACCAAACGGTGAATAAATCACATATAACCAAAACCAATATTAAGATATATATATATATCAGTTATGCCTATTTAAATGTGAAGGATAATCAGAGTACCAAACTCTCCATACAGTAGTGCCATCAATTGCAAGCCTTCATAATCAATGGATGCAAAAAGATTTGTGCATAAAATCTCTATCTAGTGCCTACTCATCCAACATCCCCAGACTAGTTTCTAGCTTACATCAGTGAGGAGCCTTGGATTTAAAAGCACTGCATCTAGATCTTAGGATCTAAAAAAAAAAAAATGTTTTTCTCTCAATAATATTAGAAAAATGTTAACACATTTTTAATGAAGAGTGGAAGAATAAGCTTCTTCAATTTAATTACTTGTATTAACCCTATGAATTTTGGTCCTTTTTATTTAAAATTTGTTTTGTTTTAGCTTGTCAAAACTGTTAAGAGTTTATATCCTCAACTAAAAATTCAAAAGTAATATAATACTTCCTCAAATAACTATGAATTCATTAGTATTTTTTAAGAGGCTTGTGACAATATTGGCATTTAGGAAATGGTAATTTTATGTTATTTTCTAAAGAGATACTTATATAATGTTAGTGATATTTTTCTCCCTTGATGGTATTAGAAAAAAAATAAATTATTTTTCATGGAATTTCTTGAAAATGAAAAGCAGAGGAAAAATCAAATACTTTTAAAGATTTCATTTCTTGCATAAGTAATTTCAAAATGGAGTTAATATCATCCTTTTTTTTATTTTATTTGTTTTAATACATATTTATTTATTTCAATTTAGATTCCTTAAGACCAAGCATGGACAATTTTTGAGCTGTAGTCATCATACATGTATTATTCAAAACAAATTAGCCACAAAATTTTAGAATAAATGAAACATTATTCTCCTATTTTTTTCTTTAATACCAATGAAATATACTATAAATGTATCACATTCATATCTGCTTTTTCAAACCAAATTGTGCAAACGCTTTTTGCGAGTGTTAAATAATAAATGAATACCCTCTGACCCATACAAGATATAGAATTTATGCAGCAATAAAAGGAATCCTCTTATTACTATGACTCAAATATTTATATATGAGCAAATCTGAAGTACTGGCACAGAAGGTGTGACTATAGAACAGTCACTTTGAATTACTATATATAACCTATGAATGAATGACACCGATGAAATTTATTAGAATTTACTGAATGTCATTTCAAAGTGACTGTTCTATAGTCACACCTTCTGTGCCAGTACTTCAGATTTGCTCATATATAAATATTTGAGTCGTAGTAATAAGAGGATTCCTTTTATTGCTGCATAAATTCTATATCTTGTATGGGTCAGAGGGTATTCATTTATTATTTAACACTCGCAAAAAGCGTTTGCACAATTTGGTTTGAAAAAGCCGATATGAATGTGATTACAATTGTATACAGACGCTATAAAAAATAAATTCTGATTTATATATATGATTAATTTCAGTTGGAATGATGTTCAGTAAATTCTAGTAAATTTCATCAGCGTCATTCATTCATAAGTTATATATAGTAATTCAAAGTGACTGTTCTATAGTCACACCTTCTGTGCCAGTACTTCAGATTTGCTCATATATAAATATTTGAGTCGTAGTAATAAAAGGATTCCTTTTATTGCTGCATAAATTCTATATCTTGTATGGGTCAGAGGGTATTCATTTATTATTTAACACTCGCAAAAAGCGTTTGCACAATTTGGTTTGAAAAAGCCGATATGAATGTGATTACAATTGTATACAGACGTTATAAAAAATAAATGCTGATTTATATAAATGTATATATATTTATTTTAGATTGCACTTTAATAAACTGTGTCTCCAATATTTCAGAAAAACACAGTTTCAACTTTTAATAAAGAAAGAACAATTTTTAAAAATATATAATAAATGTAAATCGAAATATATATTTATCTACATTTATATGCAAATATAAAAAATTGTTTAATTTATAACCTATAGAAGCACTTTATATTGTTTTCAACTCTTACATTAAATGTACTACAAAGCAAGTTACAAAGGATAGCATGCAGCACACAGGCCACAGATGCTTATGCCTATTTATAGTTGACACATTCCATATAAATACCATTACATATATATTACAGATCCAGGATGCTAAAAGCCACAAAGATGATTAAATTTTCTCATATTTTATAATGAAATTTTAATACAAATTAGAATAACAAAGTGTTCTTTACAAAATTCACTATGCAATAAAATGTTATATAATAAATTTAACAATATTCTTATATATGAATAAATAAAAAATATATAAAAAGTAATATTACAAATAAAACATTTAATTTTTCAAACTAATCTTAATTATTAGCAATCTGATGATTAAAGTGCAAATAAATCAAATAACATAACTATACATTATGTAAACATATATCAAAGCATACACTGACATTTTTTTTAAAAAAAAAAAACTTTTTTGATCCACAAAACAAATAAATAAATAATGTTATAAAAAAAAATAAAACTATTTATAACTTACAAGTTACGTTAAGTATTTTTTCAACACTGATACCGTCATTAGATTCGCATACGACCATTTTACCATTATGTTCTTTTGTAAATGTAAAAGCCAGATTATGTTCAGCTATCTTAATTTTGCCATTATCAACAATTTTAGTCAAGGAGTTAGATAACGTCTTATTATTTACAAACCAGGAGATATTAGCTAAAGGTCTTCCTTCACTTCTACATGTAACTGTAGCTTCGTAGCCTGCATGAAAAGTTTGAAGTTCACCAAGAGTCAGCCGTGTTTGAACTGCAAAATACAAAACGAAAAGACAATTTTTAAAATAAGCACATAACATTATCATTTACAAATTTAAAAGTTAAATAACCTCAAACAAAATACTGCTATTTTTTTTTAAAAAAAAAAGCTAAAATTTAATGGGAAAAAATAAGTAACAACAAAATAATACAACTTCCTTCATTTACTTATGATGTAAATAGGATTCCCCTTGGTATGAAACTCAGTGTGTAGAAATTTATATTCCTAAAAACTTAATTACAAAATATAAAAATACCAATAGATTAAGAATCTATAGGAATATTATATCTCCTCCATTACTAGTGAATAGTGCATCATATTACTATTCTATTTTTTTTTTAATTGTTAATTGTGTTATTTCGCAAAACATGTATTAACATCTCAGATAATGTAGTGTAGGGGACATTAGTTTAGACTACATTGTCAAAAATTAAAGCTCATTGATTTATTTTAGTATTGAATAGATTAAAATTGATTATCTTGGAATGTTATCCTTCTGGTAAAAGAAAAAGAAAAGAACCCATTATTTCTAAATATTAAATGATTTAAAAATAATCTCTACCAAAAATGTATGTGATAATATAAATATTAAAATATAATTTATTTATATTAATAACATTAATAAAGAATTCTTAAACTTTTTATTTAAAAGACAGGCTAATACACTATATATTTTATTATAGGTTAAAATCTAAAACAAAAATGACTATAATTTAAATCCTTTTGAAGTCATACTTGATCCTGTGCTGCATAATCTGTAGTCATCTATTACAACCCATATACATTAACAAAACTCAAATGTTTATGAACATTTCCTCAATCAATAAAGATCAAAGGATTTGTTCAGATAATCTATTAAAAAATAAATATTACAGCAAAAAAATGTTAGGAGCTAGAATGATCAATAAAAATCAATAACAAAGATTTGTTTTGTAATATATCATATGCTAATGAATATATAAAAAGATTTATAATAAATATTTTGAAGTTATGAAAATTTTTCTAGAAAGTCAAGTGAAATAAAAAAAAAAAACCCAATCAAATGGTTTTATATAATAAGTAAAAATAATAATCAAACAGCTAATTGCTTGGGAAGTTATGTGATGTTCAACAAGATTGTTTTGATCAAAAAACTTAAGCTCTGGAATCTACCACTTGACTGCACTAAACAGCAATGAGTTGTATAGTTAATAATAACAATAGCAACCCCTCCTCAATCTTGTTTTCTCCATCTACATTCAAAAAAAATTTTATTGAATAAAAAAAATTAAAAATTTGTAAATATGAATAAATTTTGCATCTCCTATCTATATATATAAGTGGCATAATAAATCGTCTCTCAATTGATTCTTGGGTTTGTGTTGAGATCATCACAATGATAACATTATTTTTTTAAAATGAATTATCGAATAAAATGATTTACTTAAAATGGACCCAAAGTTCAAAGTAAATGATTTCAATTCTTCCAAGTCTAAGAAAAGCCATGAAATATTTTCTTTATATAATAATGTTTTGGAATTGAAGATATAAGTTAATTTGGATGAAAATAGATCATTATAGCAGTGAAGTACCATCACACACATGCATATATGCTATTTTCTGCATTGTTCATTGGCTTTTTCTTTTCGTTTTGGATCAATGGTATAGAAATGTTATGTTTTATAGCATCTATTAATTACCCTTCTGATTTAATGCTGTAGTAAGTGACATGCCTTGGAGTTCAAAGCCCATGGAAAGTGGCCCAGCTGTCACTTCTGTTGCTTAAAATTTTTATAAACATCCATGAAAAAAAAATTCAATTTTTTTTATATTGACAAATCATGATCTTAGTGCAATATTTTCTTAAATGGGTTCTTTTTTTAAAAAAAAAAATTGAAATAATATAAAGTTCTTATAGCCCAGCATTCATTTTTTTGGGACTATAGTGAAAAAAGACTAAACAATAGTTGTTAGAAGACACGATTCACCATCAATTCATTGTAAGCAGTTAAAACAGGCAAAACTCTCCATACAATTGTGCCAGTCAGTGCAAGCCAGAATAATCAATGAATGCCAAAAGGCTTCTGCATAAAATTCCTATCTAGTGCCTACTCATCCAATATCCCCAGACTAGTTTCTAGCTTGTGGCTTTTGTCAGTGAGGAGTCTTGGATCTGAAAACACTGCATTTAGATCTTATGATGTAATGCAACCATCTAGCAGCCACCTTTTATCTCTACTT
This sequence comes from Epiperipatus broadwayi, assembly GCA_028023455.1. Classification (NCBI taxonomy): domain Eukaryota; kingdom Metazoa; phylum Onychophora; class Udeonychophora; order Euonychophora; family Peripatidae; genus Epiperipatus; species Epiperipatus broadwayi. The sequence goes on from JAQFVV010006334.1 coordinate 3,229,749, forward strand.
AACTACAAAACTATGAAAATATATGGGTACTGAACTGAGTTCAAACCCATATGACTATATAAGCTACTGAGCTTGGATTGAAAATATTATTGGGTTTTCAATTTTAAACTCATAGTTTTGTAGTTAAGTAGAGATAAAAGGTGGCTGCTAGAGGGTTACGTTAGATCCTAAGATCTAAATGCAGTGCTCTCAGATCCAAGACTCCTCACTGACGAAAGCCACAAGCTAGAAACTAGTCTGGAGATATTGGATGAGTAGGCACTAGATAGGGATTTTATGCACAAGCCTTCTGGCATCCATTGGCTTGCAGTGAATGGCACTACTGTATGGAGAGTTTTGCCTGTTTCAACAGTTATGAGCAAGCATAAGAAATTGTGATTATGTGAAGTTTAAGTAGTTTAATTGTAAGCAGTTGTGGTCATTTCTTTGTTCATCATGAGTTCATTATTGAATTGGCTATCATGCAAGCATCAAATGAGTGCTAGCTATTATAGGAAGAAATATTAAAAGCAGCTTTATGTTTCATGTCAATGGTTATTTGCTTAATGGATTTAGGCAAAATTTGACTAAGCAAATGTTTCTTTTATTTGAAAAAATATGTAAAGAATGTGTTTATAAATATCCGTAGGCATTAAAAAAAAAGTGCACTGTAAACAGATACTTTTTGTCAATAATAATGTCTAAAATCCGATTGTGCTTTGCATATCTTTCAGTAAATAATAGTTAAATTATTCTCATTTGCAACTGCTAACTGGATTCCAATAATGTTGTTTTCTTATAACTATCATTTAATTTTTTCAAATCCCTTAATAATGACAATCGAGAACGCATTGTAAGTTGAAAATAATTTTCATTTTATTATTATGTAATTGAATAATAAACAACTGTAAATTTCAATATACAATACATTCAAATGACTACAGAATAGTACAAGAGTATCAATTAGATTAAATAACATTCTTTGCTTTTATTCTTTTACAGAGAAGAAATAGCAGAATATTAGTGTGCAATACTCTAGGCTCATTTTCCAAGAAAGCTCTTTATAATTACGAAAAAGTTATCTCAATTTCTAAGAACGATTCTACTGCACCATTTTAAGAAGATTCAAAAATTAGTTTTTATGAACCAATCATTCTTCATTGTTCACTGAAATTTGTGAGTAATAGTTTTTAAACACCAATTTTTTTTTTTATTCTAGTTCTATGATAATTTTTAAAAATTAAGTTCTATGATTGGTTAATAATAATTTTTACAGTTAAGTTACAACAGGATTAATAATTGTTATAAAAAGTCATTTGTATATTGATTCAAGTTTAAATAAAACTGGTAGAAATAGTTATTTTAAGTCAACTGATTTAAATGATGAAAGAAATTATTGAGAATTTATTTTTAAATATACCTTTTGGATTTAATAAGAAGTACATTCTAAAGCAATAATATTTGTGCAGTGATGTATAATTTGATTGTAGCAGCATTTGAGATAAAATCATTTGTTGAATTTGAGATGGCATGTGTTAATTACAGATAGATTATTTGGAAGCAAACTGAAAACAGATTTTAAATATTTTTTAAAAACAATAAATAGAGTCTACCAAACACATTCCCATTTGATTATTAGGACACAAATATTTAATTATATGAGTTAAATGTTAAGCACCAACTATCTAATTTTGCTTATATTAAACTAAATATTTTCTGAGTGAAAGATACTCTGGACTAATCAAAATATTTTTAGATGTTTTGGATTTTTTTTTTTAAAAGAAATAATTTCTAATTGTGAATAATTTAAAGACCAAATGTTCATTGAATTGTAAGATGTTATAAAAAAACAAAGAGCAACTATTATTCATATGCAAATGATGGGTTGCTAACATTGCCCCATTAGCTACAAGTTTTTTAAATTTCTATGATATTTTATCATTTGTTAATTTCTTATACCCAAGCAGAAAAGAGGGGATCAAGATAATAAGCTACTGGCATTTCAAACTAAAAATGATTTCAGTTAAATCTAATGATATTTTCAATGGCGTCTGTATGAGAGATATGAATAAGGTGAAAAATATTTTTTGTGAATTATTAATGGTTGGGATGGCAGTTGCCATAATAAGAGATTTATGTATGTTTTTCACCAACATTGAATGAGTGCAGATGATAGACTGGATACAAAGAGCTTGGAACAGGGAATTTTTTGCATTAAAAATATGCTATATATTTTATTGGTGAGGCGGTAATCATCTGAAATCCGGGCACAGCCGCTTGGGGTGTTGACGCTATACAAAAATCAATCAAATATAACGTTACCGGGCCGCCGTAACTTTTTTTTTTATAGAACATGTTTTTTTTTTTTTTTATTAAACAAATTTTTTATTTCATTTACAACATGATTTCTTTATTAAACAAATTTTTATATTCATTTTCGTTGTTTTTTTGTTTTTTTTAACCCGATATTTTTTTTTATCCAACAAATTTTGGTAATTTAATTTTTTGAATTTTAAAACTTTGGACTGTTTCACGACGGAAAAACTTGTTTTAACCATGCTGAAAAAATATAATGGGATAATTATTTGGGACTTGTTTCGACTTTGTTCTACTTTTTTTTTTTTTTTTTTGGTTGATTAAATTGTTTTTCTTCTTCTTATTAAATCAAAACTAACATTTATGTTGTTGGGGGTTCAATAATTGTTTTGAAATCCCCACCCCACTCTCTGATCAATAATTGTAACATAAAGTCAATAATTTTACTTTTTTTTAAACAACTTGTTTTCACTTTTTACTTTTATTTATATTACTTTTGAATTAGCCTTTTTTTTTTTTTGCTTCTACAATAAACAGCTTTTGGGGAGGCTTTCGTACTGTTATTCTTAACAAAAAGTAAACAAAAATAGTCATTTATTTGAACCCCACTTGTTTTAACCCTGATGAAAAAATATAACGCAATTATTTGGGTATTATTTCGAATTTATTTAACCTTTTTTTTTTTGGCTTGATCAAATTGTTTTTCTTCTTATTAAATAAAAAGTAACTTTTGTGTTTTTTGGGGGATAAAAAATTGTTTTAAAACACCCACCCCCATACTCGGAAAAAGAATTGTAACAAAAAGTCAATAATTTACTTTTTTTTTTTTTTTCAACAACTTTTTCTCACTTTTTACTTTGATTTATATTTCATTTGAATTACCTTTTTTTTTTTTTTTGGCCTTCTACAATAAACTGCTTTTTTTTTTTTGGGGGGGGGAGATTTTGTACTTTGTTATTATTAACAAAAAGTCTACAAAAATAGTCATTTATTTTAACCCCGCTGCAAAAAATATAATCCAAATACTTGTCAATTTCTAATGAAATGAAAAAAAAAAAAAAAAGAACACAAACTTTGGACTTTTTAAAATTATTTATTATTTTAGTGCTGTAATAAAAAGTGGACATTATGTGCCTGAAAAAAGAACACAATCTCACACACTTTCTGTACTCGGCTATTCTGAAGAAAGTTTAAAAATTGCATGTTCTTCTCAGACCTTTTAGTGGTCTCATATATTTTCCACGCTGAAACATGACTTAGCGCTTGAGCTTTGTCGAAGAGTGTTCGAACATACACTTTGCCAATTTTTTACATATTAACATTTTTTAGGAAAGGGTGGGGATCATATGACAATTATTAAAAATTAACAACATTATTTAAATAGAAATGACATTACTCTATTACGGAGATTTGAAAAGTTGTACTGATTTGAAATTCAAAAACCCTCAAGCGATACGGTAATCAGCTATGAATAGAACAAATACGCGTAAATAGTTTCGAAGCACAAAACGGGCCATAATATTTTTGTACAATGTCATGTAAAGCGGCTAGAGATCCCTACTATCGCATTTTTATATGCATGTGCTTGAGGTTACAGCCTTAATGAATATTACAATATTAAATGTTATTAGCCATAAGGCCGGCCATAGAAATGGCATTTTTATGTGTTTTGTACACATAAGCAATGCCCCAAGCAGCCATGCCCGGATTTCAAATGATTACCAGTGAGGCTTATGAAGGCCTGCATTAATAATTTTTTTTTTACCATGAATAAATAAAAACCTGGATGGATATTTGGAGCTAGAATTCATAATTAAACTAGAAACATTCTTACAATGTTTATTTTTAATATTTTAACTTTAACCACATGCAGTTGTTCATGTCTCATATCAACATAGACTTTGCAAAAGAAAAAAAACCATTGTGGAATGATCTTCAGATATGAGAGATAGCTGCAAAAGTAGTCCCTAAATAAATATATAGAATAAGATACTTAATCAATAAAAGCTAGATACTGTTCCCATCATAAACAAATTTATTTTGCTCTTAGTTTTTCTAAAATTCTCAAGCTGGCTTTTACCTTACTATTTTCAGTCATTGGAGGTTAGTATATAAATATGTTAATATGAATTTCTCATTCTGTCAGCCATTTCTCTGCATTATTTGTGACAATGGAATATATTAGTGTAAATTCCATTCTTTAATTATATAAGTAGCAATTCTAACTCAAATCCTTCTTTTCTTTTGTTTTCTATGTTCTCTCTTTTACTATTTTGTTTTTCTTCTTTTGCAATTAAAATAGTCATGCTCCTATATATGCATATACCTTCTTTCAACTTACATAAATGATTATTACTGCTCTAAAATATTTTAGTATGGAGTCAATTTTTCAATGTAATTGCTAATCATCTAATTCCTAGAAGTAATCAGTTAACTGCCTTCTATTTAAGAAAATGTCCATTATTTTTCAAATATAAAAATTTCAAATAAGCAATTTTTTTTAAAGTGACTACCCAAAGCCAACTTGATTATCCATCTAATATTACCTGGTAAACAAAAGTCTAGGCATTTCTAATTGAAAAGTAAAAGTTTCAGGATATGTGTGAGTGCTCTTACCATCTAACAAAACATGAATGTAAAATTAAAAAGCTTTCAGCATCGATTAGGAATATATCCACAGGTGCTGATAACATGATTTATCATAATTTTGAGAATTGTCAACTTAGAAAAACAATATATATATATATGTTTCTAATGCTCAATAAACTTTTGGCAGCATTATTCTAATACATCTTTGTAATGCTAATTTATCATTTAAATTATATTCAAATAATTAAGATAATGTGTTTAAATATCAAACTGACAAGCTGAACATTCTTACTTCAGATATACATATTGTACCCATTTTAATTGTGCCTTATCATTTAATTAAAATAATTAGATGCATAAAATAGTAAAAATTTTAAATTTCAAGTCAGTAATATTCTTTATAACCATTTAAAACTAAAACAATTGCACTTAAAAGTACTTTATGTAATTTTATTAATGCATTCAGTAATATTTAAAATGCATATTAATAATCTGCTATAAGGCCTAATGTTAATAATAATGTTGTTTAAAGTATAAATAATATAGTAATATTTATTAAAATAAAGTTTTTATGGTAAGTAAATCTACATTTTAACAATTATCAATTAAATCTATAAATTTAGTTAACTTAAAATATTTTAAATAAATCATTAGATAATATTAAGTACAGCAAAGCATTCTCCAATGAAAGGATTTCTAATTATATGTGTGTCTGTCTTTGTAGCTTGTGTGTGTTATTCTAACGATAATTACTTTAGTTAAAAAGTATTAAAAAATTGATATATATTTAATACTTAATAAATACTAAATAAATATGAGAAATAATTTATTATGTAATACATATTTAATAATATTTAGTTTATTAAATAATTATATTAAAAAATATTTTGCTAAAATTTCAAATATTATATAAATTAAATTATTATTTTTAAAATATTTTATCTTTCTTTCTATCATTCTTTAATTAAATTTAAAAATAGAACTTAAATTTAGTGATTGAAAATCGATTTAATTGGATAATTGATTTCAGTGTCAGCTGCTCAATTGGGATTAGCTATATAAAAAAGGGAAAGAATAGGTGTGTGTGTGCATGGAAATTATTAAGAAACTGATAACAATTTAAAAAGAAACAGTTAATATTTTTGTTTAAAAAATGTGTTTAAAATTTTATCTTTATTTAAATTAACGTTAAAATGAAATAAAAAATAAATAACTAGTCAACTCTCTAGGGGAGAAAGAAAGCCACATTGATATTTACTTATCGTAACAATTGGAGAAAAGAAAAATATATGAATGGCTTGACAAAATGCAATATTACTGGAATTTTTACTTTAATCTACGGAAAAAGTTGACTGTATAGAAACAGAGGACAACGCAATGGTATATTACATAATAATTTGTTTATCGTATTCTAGAAACATTTTTCTATTTGTTTACAAACTTTTGCATTATTCTAAAATAACCTAGTGTTAAATTTCCTGAATTGAACTATTTAATCTTCTACTTAATATATTTTAATATGGAATTGTTATTATTAATCATTTATTCACGTTACTGTCATGATGTTTTTTAAATGACTTATAAAATGAGAAATATTTAAATTTCAATTATTAATTTATGCATATAATATGCTACTAGATTTATGATGGAATGGCTAAAATATAAATGATATTTAAGTCAATGTTTATTATAACTGAATATCAGTCTGTTTTAAAAAGAAAAAAAAAACTGCTTAACCGAAGTTACTACTTATATTTAAAACTTTTAAATTAAAATCTTTTATAAATGCAAGAATGAAACTCTTGAGAATAGACTTTTGCTGAATTCAATATTGGGATTCGTCTGTTGTCAGATTAAAGTTTATTTTCAGAACTATGAGTAAATAAGAAGGGGGAAAAGTTTCATTAATGAACTGATTGTTTAAACTCATGTTGGAGATGTGTTGCTAAACATGAAAATAACTTTTTTTTCCTCACTTTCAATTTTAAATTGTTATGCTTTAAGAAATATAGTGTATTTAATATTTGTCATGTTGAATTTTAAAATGTACTGTGTGTGGGTATAAAATAATATAGTGTATATATATTTAAGGTATGGTAATAATTTTACTTTGATATTTCAATTAAACTTTGCTGGATAAATGTTATTAAGTCATAACATTTTGGTAATTTAATTATTTATTTAGAATATTATATTTATTATAATTATTTTATATGCATAAGTCAGTATTATTTCAGAACTTAAAGGTAAAACAATCTACAGTGTTTTGTTCTGCAAAATTATTTCTCATATCACGCTAATTGCTGTTTGAAATTTATAAAGAATATTTGTGTCAGAATGAGTGATATATCTTAGAGTTGCTTATTGGCACAGTCATGGCTGCATATATGTTAGATGGTAAATTGTTTTATTAAAAACTTATTTACATTTGTATTTATTGCTATGTGTATGCTATTGTTACCATTAGATTATATTAGTGAATTATGATTAAGCTAGAGTGACTATAGTCCTGCTACTAAGCATTTATTTATCCTTTATGGTATAATTTTATATGTTACTTCCAAGTTATATCTTAGTTGTTGTATAAAAAGGGTATCTTAATATTATATTTGTAGTTTACTGCTTAGGTGTGCTTACAGTTCTTTGAACTAGAGGATTTCTTGTCAAAATGTAATTGTTGGTTTATATGGGTGTTCAGTTCTTTTGTTTTATTCCCATAGCACATAAAATAAGTTGTAGGGTAAACATAGGTCTTCTTAGTGATGTGTGCAGATTTGGCCATTATGATGTAATTGCCTAAGATTCCTATTTCAAGTTATTCAAATATCTTTATTAAAAAACCCAAATACAAACATCGCACCTAATTTAGCAATTATATGTTGAACTTTTGAGGAAAGTTATTCCATCCGCATATATTTATATATTTGTATGTAGTCACAAAATCTAGGACTTATACCCTCTATGTTTGTAGAGTCAGTAATGAATGTTCCTTAGCATTATACATAAGCAACTTTAATGATAATTTAAATATAAAATTGAAATAGTCATGACTTTACCAAATAATATGATAGCAATAAAGACACTCAATTAAATTATAAATTGGTAATTAGAGGATAGTTTATAATTACTATTTAAAAAATATATATAAGAGGAATAATTATAATACATTAGTTTTAGATACATTAATTTTAAATTTACAACTATTTTAAGCATGAGTTAAAGTTATTATTTGTTTATTCATAAGTGTATTGAATATTCTTTCAGAAATTAATACTTCTGAAAAGCTTAAGTATTATCAAATAGTTCATAGTTAAGTAAAACAAAGTATATGCTTATTCATTAAGTGAAGAAATTATGTATTTGTTATAAAAGGTAAAACATTCTTTTAACCAATACTAATGGCTAGTTCTAAAGTACTTACTGTTATAGTAGTATTTTATATTGCTTATATTAATATAACTAAAGTATAACTTATAATTGTGCTAGCCTTAGTCAAAAATATTTACCCACTTGAAAATATAATGGTGTAGAAAATATTTGTATTGTTTATTTGGGAAAGATAAAGAAAACTTAATTGTTGAAATTAATTGATTAGCAATATAATTTATTGTCAATTTTGTATGTAACTTTAAATTTGTTTTAGTGAAATATGTAAACAATTGTTTCACTGGAAAAGTCTTATGTTTCATAGGATGTAAATAAAACTTAAATAATGTTTTTTTTTGTAAGTTATAAAAATGTGTCTTTATAATAAATTGTTGATTTTTGTGAAATTATACTAGATAACATGAGGTTAGGGAACGAGAATTTGCTATTGAACAATTTTTTGTAATTGGAATCAAATGATGTTTTGTTGATTTCATAAAAAATATAGAAAGGGAATAATAACAAAGATTTATATTAAAAGAGATTATTATTTCTAAATGCTAAATATATAAGAATATATTTTAGAATGAGTAGACAAAGCTAGATTGTGAAGGACTTTATGCACATATGATAAGCATCATATTATTTGGACTCCATTCTATAATTCACAAATTTTCATTTCATAAGATTTACAGAGATTACAATAAAGAAACAAAAAATAAAAACAGCACAAATTCTTGTTTCAGCTGATACGTATTAAAAAAGTCAATTAGTTTTAAAGGTATTAAACATACATATATAATGTATTAAAATTAAATAATAAAAGCTATGTTAAGATAAATCAAAATAATCAAATATTTTTAACAATATTTATCATTAAACAAATTTACCTTTCATGTCAATTTTTGCTGAGGTTTCAAATTTGCTATTATTGCTGGAGCAATGAAGGATTCCATCAATATCATTCTGATAAAACTTTTTATCTATTGTCTTAGTAATAGTATATATGACTGTACTAATGTTAACTGAAACTGGTTGTGATTGAATGGCAGATAATGGAGAATCATTTAATTTGATATACATTTCAGAATCATCACTTCCAATTTTTTTACAGGAAATTGTTTTCTTATCATCTACTAAAATTATGTCAGTGTCTATTTTCTTGCCATTGGACTGGAACCATGGTTTACCTATAAATTAAAAAAAAAAAAGATTTAAAATGGATACAATGCTAACCAATCTATGTTATTACTTTTACCATTATTTCTGAAGTGATAAAATCATGACTTGTAAATTCTAAAATATTAATTATTTACTAAAAAATCCAGCAGGTGATAGTATGTTATCACATGATAAACTAAAGTATGATATTTATATAAATTTGTAGACTTTGGCTAGTGTTTATTTCTATCATACAAGTAGGCTATATAAAAATTTGGATCAATAGGCATTTTACTTTATATATATATATACTATAAAAAATAGTGTTATAAGAATTAGTAGATAGAAAAAATATATAGAACTATAAGTTATACGATTTATCTGAAACAAAGAAGGGCATGAAAATTGAATGAATAAAATCAATAAAAAATAAAAGATCAAGTGAGTGTATGCTAATTAAAAATTACTTCTAGTCCAAGTAATGAAATATGACACTGTAAAATATAAATTAATTGTGATATGCATGTATGCAAAGTCTGCAGAAAGGATTTGCTATTAGAAGAAAAGATAAAGAAACAATTGATTTAAAAAGAAGATAAGTACTTTACTATAGAGATACAAATATTAAAAGCACAAGTGAAGTGGGATTCATTATTAAAAAAAATTGGAAGAACTATTGTGGAGATTGATGGTATATCAGATAGAGTGGCAAGATTATGAAATAAAAAATATAGATAATTCAAGTTTAGGACCCAACAAATTCTCATTGTGATTTTAAAAAAAAGGATTTTTGGAAGGATATACAAAATACTTTTAATCAAGCTAAATAGTATTTTAAAATTGTCATGAAAAATTTTAATGCTAGGAGATGAAAATGTTGTGGGTAAATTTGATTATAGTGACAGAAATAAAAGAAAGATACAACTTTGTGTAGTGCACCGAAAAAGATACTATTAAGAATTCTTTCCTTGAAAAAAAAATGCTAAATGAAAATGGATATGGAAATATTCAAATGAAAACACAGCAGAAAATATGTATTTCATGGATGTAATATTCTTAATAGCTTCAACATAGAAAGTGATCACTGATTAGTGATATGTAAGATACATGCTAACACAAAGCAAAGACAAAAACTAATTTAACTGATGATATTCCAAAATTTTCAGAATCACTGCAATTTTAATTAAAACTTGTAAATGTTTAATTTTATGTTCAAACTTCCCAAGTGAGATCAATAAGAAAATAACAAATACATTACTGACAATTGTAAGATAGATAATTGGTCCAGAAAAATCACTAGTTTAATAGTAAATTTTCACTAAGACAAGACAATGTATGAAGTAAAGAAGAAATATAAAATTTTTTTTAAAAATGATCCATTATGAAGCATTGAAAATCTAGTTTTGTAAAATATGAAAAAGATTTAATAATGTTATAAGAAAATATATTTGTGAATTGGCAAGGAAAACTATAGAAGAGAATGAGTCTCAAAAGAGCATGTCACAAACACTCTCAACAGCTGGAATGCTAATTGTATAAAGAGCTCTTGCAATAGAATTCATGGTAAAAAGTTCCATCAATATGTTTATGGACATTCATTTAAAAGCTTCACAGACCTGTATTGGGAATATTTGGAAAGAGTACAATAAGTCCAAAACATGCTAGCCCAGTATGCTACAATGGACTAACATACTACTTTATGTGATTTCAAAATATGATACATGCCTGGAAACCAAATAAAGCATGCAGACCACCTTTTCTAGAGATATGAAATAAAGCATATGTGAATTCATGTTACAGAAGTAAACAATATGGATGTGATAAAATCTAATAGATAGTAAAATTGTAGTAGAATGGATGAAAAATTATGCAGGCTATCAGTTAATAAAAAACTATATCAAACAAAGGTGGTTAAAAACACTGCCAGTATGTAATATCATAAATCTAAAATGCTTGTGAAAAAATATATCTATATATAAATAATGTATTCTTATGACTGAGTTTTAATTCCAACTGGGGGGGGGGGGATGCATGATAGAGCTGCTACATGAAGGACACCCCAGAATAATTCATATGAAAGAATTATAAAGACATGCCAATCCTGCCAATCAGCAGTCAAATTATCTGTGAAATAATTACAACCATGGCCTGAAGCTACAAAACGTGGCAAAGGATCCATCTAAATTATGCACAACTATTTCATGGATGCATATTTTTTGTCGTCGTGGATTTGTACACCAAATGTATAGAATACAGAATGGTCAAAAATACCAATGTAGATAATATAATAAAAATACTAAATAAATTCTTAACAATACATGGATACCCTGTGCTAATAGTTAAGAGATGATGGTGCAGGATTTTGTTCAATACAACTGAAGAATATTATCTAGCTAAGAAGGAGTTACAACATTTATTAATACTGCCATACCACCAAGAATCAAAAGTAGCAGAAAAGGCTATTCAACAAATAATGCCCATTAACTAAAATGGAATATGTAGATAATCGTGAAGTGCTAATTATGACAATGATTTATCAGCACTTGATATTGAATTCAGTAATCAAAAAATTCTGGCAGAATTAATAAAGAAACACCATTTTAGGATTCACATTTATGTGTTTATTCTAAATAAAATTATAGATATATTAAACAACCTCCATACTTCCCCCATTCTTTTTAAATTCACATAAGTAAAGATACAATAAAAGACAAATGACCCTCAAGATGGATTTTGTGCTGAACCGGCACTCATCAGTTGGCCCAGGTCACTATCTCCCACATATATCTCTATTATATGAAGAGAATTAGAGAGAAGGAGGCAAAGTCAGAATGTATCAAATTTAAAATAAGACAAACTGTCTGAATATGAGACCTACTGAAAAAAAAAAATGGATACCTTGAGTTATAACTAAGCTACTATCTAGCAAATATACATAATTAAAGCAGAAAATGATAGAGAAGTAAGAAGGTATATTAACCATTTTAAATTTCCTTCTGGGTGCTGATAGATATAATAGAAAAAAAAACTGTAAATTTAGCTACTGCTCATGGGAATGATTTACTAAAAAACAGTCAAACTATTAAAATAGATAATACCAAATTAAACGTAGAAGAAAAATCTTCAAATCTAGATTCATATGATATATCTGCTGAATTAAAAAGTAAACTACCAAGTGAAGAAGTAAGACCGTACCCCTGCCGAGAGGAGCTACAGTATATTCTATTTCTAGAATAAATGAGAGAAATTGTTATATATTGACTAAAAACTAAATAATCTTAATGTATAAAATTTTATAATACACAAAAATGCATGCATGTGTGTGGATAAATTTAATCAATAATAAAAGACAAAAATTTACTCATGAAAAAATTAGTATGTATAATAATTAAAATTATGCAAAACTGAAAATAATATGCAAAGAAGTAATAAGGAAAGTTATTATGCAAATTAAATAAAGCAAAACAAAATTACCAATCTAAATATATGTGTGAGCAGTATCACACATAAAATTCAGTGTAAACAGTACTGTGTTTGTGGCATGGAAATGTGTGAACAGTTTAGTATGGCGAAGAACAAATAGTGCAGAATTAACAATGAAGAGTAACAACACAAAATAAAATACAGTGAAACAAAATGCAGCATTATAGTTATACACTATAAAGAATTGTACATGCAAAGACTATAAATGAGAAAAGACAAATTAATGTAATTGTATATGAAACACAAGATTCCCTAATTATATATGCAAGTTAATTTAATGCAAAATAACCAGAGAGCTGCTAATTGAAGTATTAACATTTACTAATATTATATATTTAGAATAATAAACACTTTGTTAAGCTTAAGTTTGAGTTGTTTTTATTTTCCAAATATTTACTGAGTGTACAGCTAGCTTAGGTAAATCTGGCATATCACACATATCATACTGATGATATTATAACATTTTGACCAGCTGGTACATTATACATATAAGGACATTATAACAGATTGTATACTTTAATATTTATTTTAATAACTAGTATAATCATCCAAAAATATGTTGGATTTAAAAGTGGTTTAAGCACAGTCAATCAAATTTAAATACTGAGAGAAGTTGTAGAAAGAACTATTGAATATGTCACCATTATTCTTTGGATTTATAGATCATAAAAGGCTTTGGATTCTGACTAAAACAGTGTACTATCAAGATATAGATAGGGATACCACCATATTTTGAAGAATATTTAACAAAATGCACCAACAGTGATGGTGATAAAAAGATTAACATTGAGAAAGTTATACAATACTATTATTGGTAGAAAACTTATTTCTGTAGTAAAAAAAAAAAGATAAAACTATTACTAAAAACAGAGATGCATCATGAAATGAATGGAAAACTTCTATAAAGAATTATCTAACAATAAAGAATAAAAAAATAAAGTATCTCCTACAATGACAAGCTCCATGTAGTAATGGAATAATAATATCTTGAAATAGAAAACTTGTTGGCAAGTTATATCCAAATGTCTAAATGATAAGATGCACCAGATGTTTGAAAGAATGAAAGTAGTTATTTTAATATTTTAAAAAGGTGATAAAGAAGATATTACAAATTAATGACTTATCAGTCTTTTATCAGTTCTATACAAAAAAATTTATCAAAATAATTTACAATTCATCTACAATAAAGTTTGGATTTTAATCAACCAAAAGACCAAATGAAATTTAAAAGTAGTTCAGCATAGTGCATCATATAAGTTATAGAAAGAACTAATGAATATAAGTTGTCATTATGCTTTGGATTTATAGATTAAGAAAAGGCTTTTGATTCTTCAAGCAATTCTATAGTAATTAGAGCATTGGATCACCAAGATGCAGACCTAGAATATTATCATATTATAATAAATCTTTACTAAATTATTACAACAATGATTAATTATCTTTTTAAAAGGAAAATTTATTCACAATCCATAAGAATCATTTACAAAAAAAAAAGGACCTTTATATATCAATCTCAATGGAGACCAGTTAACAAAATCAAAGGTTATGCTTGTCTACATAGAATAACCAATTAATTTCATAACAATTACATTAAGACATTAGTTATCATCAGAAATTGAAGACATATAACTTCCCATTCCAGAAAATCATAGATGTGGCCCATTTACATTAATCTGATCATGTATATCACATATATGATGATGTTAGTCAATTCAAACACATATAAGTTTGTTTAATTTACGAACATGTAGATAATGATTAAAAACATATTTAGCCATTTAGTCTGTAGAGCTTTATCTTACCAAGTGAAGAGCACTTCCAATGTTTCTGTGTGTATTAATTTAACATTTAAATTTCGAGAGATTAATCATTTTGTACCATATATTGAAAGCCATACGGTTAGCCAATCCAAGATAGGGATAACATTCATAAAAATTACTTAAAAAGCACGTTTTCATAGAATACCTAAGACTGAAAATTATATGAAATATACATATATTCTTTACAGTAAACAAATCGGTTACCATTAAGCATTATTAATGCAGTCTTAATACATTTACTGGGTCACTGATTAAAACTGATTCGTTAATTAAATGAAAGCCCTTTCCTACTAATCATCAATTAGGTGAATAACTTTATAATAGCATTTTCTAGTTCTTGGATCTCTTCTATATAAAGTTTATCTAAAATGTTTTAGGTAAATGGTTCACTCAAATTTTCTTAGAATCTGTGGATTTACAACTTTTATATTCTTTTCATCATTGATACTACACTTTGTTTTAGGTTTATTAGGAAGCAGGTCTGGTTAAACATCCAATTTTCAGAGAAAATTTTTGGTCTAATTCTTTAATTTCTTCTAATAAGTGTAAAGTCATTTTAATCATGTCATATTCTTCTCCACTTTCGAAGATGATCTTATTTCTCAGTGACCAAATGCAAAAATTTATAAATGTTGCCAATCTTATGATTTCAAAATGTCCATTCTTGAAGGCTTTAATCAAATTTACACAAGCTGATTCTTTGTTTTTAATGAGAGATTTAATAATATTTCTTATGTTATTCCAAATTTGACACTCTTCCAATATATGTACCATTGTCTCATCACTTCGCCTACATAGTGTGCATGTAGAGTCCAGATTATAATTCCTTTTACTATGTAGGAAATCAGCGGTAGGAAAGGCCCTGAGGTTGACCTTGATTAAAAAATCAACAAACCTCGGTTCCAATTTTAGACGTTTGGTCAACCTCAAGAACCTCAATATCGCAATCGAAAGAATATTGTCAATTTTTAGTTTCTTCCAGATTCATAAGATCATATGTGTTCCAGTAGTTTAGTTTGTTGTTGAAGATTGTTCCTGGGTTCTTCATTTTTAGATTGATAAATACTATGGAGATTTGCTTTTGAATCCAAAGCCTTCCACTTTTGGGAGGTGGCCTATTGGTAGGAGTTATTTTCTTCTGGAAATATTGGCCATTCCATATCTGGGTTTTTCATAAATAATCTGGTAAGTACTTTATGAGAACACTGTATTAATTAAGATCTTGACAGCCTAAGCCGTTCATCTGTTTAAGTTTCTGTAGGAGGTGCAGGCTGATATCAGGAGTTCCCCCCTCCAACACAGCTGCCAACATTCCTTATAAAGGCTTTTGTCGATGAGAAGCCCGCAAGGAAGTATGTGATCTTGAGAAGCATGACAGCATTCATTAGCGCAATTTTCCTGAACAAAGACAAATAAATCTTCTCCAATGAGCCAATAAATTTTGTTATCTTAATCATTATATAATTTTCAATTCCTTCCTCATTTTAGATGGGATGGGGACGCTAAATGAAAACCCAGGAACTTCTGACAGGGAGCCATAAACATGCCGGTCATAATCAATCAGATCGCCGATTTCTCCTTGTTGACAGACCAAATTCACATTCCAATCGGTCCAAGAGCTCCTCTAGCCC
Source organism: Epiperipatus broadwayi (assembly GCA_028023455.1). NCBI lineage: Eukaryota > Metazoa > Onychophora > Udeonychophora > Euonychophora > Peripatidae > Epiperipatus > Epiperipatus broadwayi. The sequence goes on from JAQFVV010006334.1 coordinate 3,246,094, forward strand.
AGCGAACTCCTCCCATGAAGCAAAAAAAACCACCACTTGTCCATATAGGAGACATAATGGACCCTCTCCCTCAGCAAAAGTATGGGTATCCCTTTAAGAGATGCTTCGATGCTTAGCAGGAGGGGATTCACATAGACAGTGAAAAGGAGCGCACTCAGAGGAGAGCCCTGAGAAATAGAAACAACAGGCTTAAACCCTGGGAACATCCTCCCATCCAGAGACAAAAACACCTCCCTATTATACAGGAGGTTCTCTATCATCTTGCGGTAGGCAGCTGGTACTTTGAGTCCCTCCAGGATCTTCATAAATGTGTCAACTCGAACGCAATCAAAAGCGGCAGCAAAATCGAGCTGAACTGCGATTGGATGCGACATCTTCTTCATATGAATGTGGTCTATCAATAGACAAAATTGGCTCACAGCATTAGCCATCGAGCTCCCCTTTTTGGCAAACTGGTATTTAGACAGCTGATCAATTATAATATCTTGTATGTCATTTTTAATTAGGGCCTCAACTGTCTTTACCAGTAGAGAGATCATCAATATTGGCATGAGATTCCCCAGGTTCCGAGGGCCTTCTAGTTTCTTAACCAGAGGAACCATGGTAATTGGGTTGATCCCTGGAAGTTCCTGGCAGCCATCAGCCAAAAGATCTGCCACTCTTTAATGATTGGTGCTGAGAAAGCACTTAAATGAAGCAGGAGGAATTTTAGGATTCCATGCAAGCCAGGATGAGTTTTGACTGGCATCATCTTTAATTTATCAATAATTCTTTTTTCTGTGATTTTATGGATTTCAATCATTGATTTCACCTGGTTTAAACTTTTCTACATATCACATATCCTGGCCAACATGGAAGACCCTCCATATACATTGCCATCTATCTCAATCACTCTAGGTACCTTGGCCTTTCTGCCTGCTCCAAGGGCCCACCTAAGATAGCCTCTGGTTCAGCAGTGCTGATGTATAAATTGCCATGATCTCTTTATAGAAAGATATTCAGCAACTTCTTCCTGCTTACTTTTGTATTTCAGTTTCAAGTCTCTGATAGATTCGACATTTCTGTGCCTCATTGGGCAAGTTTATTAATTTTGCCGCAATCTTATCTAATTCGGATAATAACCGAATAGGTCCCTGGACTTTTGAGGTGCATTTAGTAATCAATTTAACAAGAATCTCTGTAAATTGCATCCATGCATGATATGGATGAAGATGACTTAAATATGCCTCAAATACTAGGTGGACATTCATATTTGTTTGAGTTAGCATTCTTATAGTTCTGGGGAGCTCCTGTGCTGAGACATTAGAGTTATTAAACTCAAAACCACCTTCAATTGAAAAATGGTCTGAAAACGTAATTGGTCGCAGTTTCACCTTCAGGGATTTAAAAAATTTCCGGGGAGACAAATAGCAAATCAATCAGTGATTTTGCCTGCCTTCTTTATTATAAAAGCAGAAGGCCTCATCTGGAAACAGCGATCGACAGCTAATCAATTTCTGATTTATCAATCATCCATATCTATACTGAAAATTATCATATGTTGAGTATTAGTCCTCAATGCTATATTTATATTCTGTATAATTTTGTGTATGATTTCAGGTTTTTTAGAAAGATAAAGGTTAATTAGGTTAAAAGTATAATTTTTAAATTTGATAATTGCAATCAAGCAGTTATTGTCAATTTTGATGATTTTAAAAAAGGTGATAGGGGAATTTTTATTTATTATAATTGTGACCCCTCCTGCAGCCATATTGGAATAGGAATAATGAAAAAAACCCAAAGATATTTATTTTATTAATAATGTGCTGATCAGTTTTGTTATGCATCTTTGTCTCCCCAAGATATATATCAGAGCTACAAACATGGAACCATCGCTCCAAAGCAAAGGCCCTTGCCCATGAATTCAAGCCCCTAATTTTCATTGAGGCAATTTTAATCATCTAATAGTCTGATTAAGAAAATCAGAACATGCTACCAGCTCTTCACCAGTTTTATTCTTCTTTTGATAATGCTCATTTAACTTCATAACAAATTCCGGCAACTGTACTATTATTTCTTGATCACTGATTTTATGAGATTTAATTGATTCCTTTTTATCTTCAAAATTCTCCTTGTCACTAGGTGGGACAATGATCGTTAAGTTGTCATTGATAAATTTCATCTGGAATGGGCTCCATCAGCGGTTCATTTGAGAAGAATTTAATCTTGTTTTCTTAATTAATTGAGGTGATGAGTCTATTTCTTGTTCTGATAAATCCAATAAATTCACTGTATGTACACTTTCACAGTCCGAATTTACTCGATTGAGGAGAGACTGAAGCTTTTGTTCTCAGCCTTTTTTCCTTCTATGCTACACTCTTCTTTCATTTTGTGTTATTTTCTCCATTTGTGCTAAGGTCTCTACATACCACGGACTAGGCTCTCCCATGGATGATGCAATGTCTTCATTTAATGACTGTTTTTTGACAGTATCAAACTGTGATGAAACAACTTGAATCAAGTTCTGAATTGCCTCCTCCTTGTTCATTATTTTAAGTTTATTCCTTTTCTGTTCTTCTCTTGTATCTACACCAGGCCATGATCCTATGTTATTATAACTTCTGGCTTGACATTTATGAAATCTTTTCCTTATAGCTCCACAGAAGTTGCATTTTCTGTTGGGGCATTCCCTCACTAGATGCCCACGATGCTTGCAAAAAAAAAGCACTGTGGGGCTACACCTTTCAACATGATGATTAATGAAGCCTCTTGGTAATCAATCAAAGAGGGGAAAGGAGATATTCCTTTCTTTAATATTAATTTAAAATTGCCAAATTTGTTAAAAATTGTGTACCCTGAAAATTGCTCGATTGGTATTGAAGGCTTAGAATTTTTCCAAAAGGGCTTAGAATTTTTTGCAAGTCTGCAAGACCAAAATTCACACCATAATTTCAAATCAAGTCTATTTAAGTCTATGTAGATCAAAAGTATATTTGATATAGTCTTGAATTTATTTTTAAATGCTTCTTTCATTAAAGAATTGTTAAATTGCACAATTAGATATCTATCATTAGCATGAAATAAAATTTTATATATCGTTTGTCGGAGGCCCTGTTGTTTAATTAAAGCATATAGATCTTGTACAGGAAATTTAAATAGATTTAAATGATTATCTGTGGTCGTCATAATCAATGTATTATCATGTTTATATGTCTGGAATGACCTCATCAGGACTGCTGGAATAACCTGATTAAATTGATCAGAGATTGCAGAATATATTGAAGGGTTATTTCTAATTTCCTCTTCAAGGTCATCAATTTCTGACATCACCTCATCCATCTTATTCACTTCATCCAAGTGCATCATCTGCAAAGATCTTATGTGGCTATTTGTTTCCTCTCGTCCCCGAGAACCACTTTGCAAATGAACATCATTATTGTTTTGCATGTTTATATTCATCTTTATGGTTTCTGCATATGTCATGGGCACTGTATTATTTTCGTTTTGAATTTTACTGTCCCATGGGCACTGTATTATTTTCATTTTGAATTTTACTGTCCCAATTTTGACTAGTTTGCTTAAGGGAGTTAACTTTTGTATCAACTGTCAATGATTAATTATATAGTGACATTAAGATGATTATTATTGAGAAGGGGATATGACAGGATGATTCCATATTTCCAAAATGTTTTCCTGCAGTTTTACAAATAATATTTTGTGGATTAAAGTAATGGAGTTATTTTAAATCATTTAAATTTTGCAGATGATGAAGTTGTTTTGCTTCAAGAAATATTGTGAGAGTTATCAGACAAAAGTAAGACTAAAAATAAATACTAAAAAGACTAAAGTAATGTTGAATGGGATTTTCTCAGAATTAAAAAATAATAGTTGATATTCATAAATTAGAAGTTAACAATTACAAATACCTTGTTCATATTATTAATGTATAAGAAAACATAATACTTAAAATGATCAAATTTCAATGTTAAAATTTGTCCATAATGTTGAATGGAGTGCTTTTGTAAGAAATAATTTAATATTAAAAGGAAATGTGTTTATGTATTTGAAAAGAAAAGTTTATAATAAAGGGTGTTTGACTAGTTTTTTACTTATGGATCTAAGACTTAGACACCTAACAGAAGGGCAATGCAGACAATTCAGATCACTTAACAAAGTTTGGAGAGAGATGTGGTAGGAGTAACAAAAAGGTGGTCAAAAAAAACATATTATAAGGATCAGAGAAGAAACAGGTACTACAGAATTATGAGAATGAAATGAGACTGGGCTGAATATATTGCTATAAAAGAAAATAATAGGTAGATGCCCTGAAATTCTGAAATGGATTCCAAAAAACTGTAAAAGATCTATAAAGAGAAATGTGAGATGGATGAATATGTGAAGAAGAAAAACTGGATCAATAATTGTTGAAAATGATGATGATGAACTGCTTTTTCTCTCAACTATATTTTTCATTATAACTTTAGAACTTATTCAAATTTTTTAAAAGTTGTTAATAATTTTTTTTTATTAGTTGGCAAATTACATTTCTAAAAAAATTCCAGTATATATTTTTACTTCACATTTTATAAATATAACAAAAAACAAAAAAAAAAAACAAATCCACCCATTGATCTTCACTGTTAACCACCATAGATAAGTTAATTTACAAGTGTCATACTTTTTAACAAGCAATTATTTCAAATAACATTTGTTCAATAATCACACAAATGATCCTAAATTATTATTTGTTAGATTAGAAATTATTTTGAATTAAAAATTTTGAAATTAAATTTATTTAATAAATTAGATGTCTTCACAATGTGATTAAAAATCTAAATAAAAAAAAAGTCTATGCTGTATTTGTGGACAATAAGTAGTGAAGACAAATTTTATTTACTTTGCTAAAAAGTCATTTTACTCTTAAATTTTATAGAAATAAAAATACATACCTTGAACTTTCACAGTAAGATATTGATTTTTCATTGAATACAAACCACTGTCATTCAAGTGAAGGCTAGTTATATTTATTACCGTTCCACTACCAGAAGTGTCAACTGTTAATCGATTAAGAAAAGGTGCATCTGCTAAATGGAATGGTAGAGCAGAACTAAAACGACATATAGCTTTCTTATTAAAAGATAATAAATAATCGCTGATATCAAACTTTAATGAAATGTCATCCCCTTCATCTATTAGTATCACATTATCTGAAAAGAGAAAATAATTAAGATTGTTAAAATCATTTTTACTGCTTTAATTGAATGATTGGTAAGAAAAAGATTTTTTATGTGAGAACTAAAAAATGAAACAATTCTGACTAAAAACACATAATAAGCATAACACTATTTCCTAGAAATGCCATTAACATAAAAAACTGTGTTATAATATAATTAACAGAAACTACTAAATCTTTATGCACTCTGTACAATATTTTTTAAACTTGTAAATCTTATCTTTTGAAGAAAAAAACATCAATCTCCACATGACTCATTTCATTAATAAATGATCTTTTCAGAAAATACTAGAATATAAAGATTTAATATGCCTTCTATTAATTACATATTTACAATGCTAACAAAGTATTTATATATATAAATTATAAGTAGATGATATCAAATTTGAAAGTCTGATTTCACATGCCATTAATAGCAACTTCAATTTTTAAGCAGTAACCAATTTGATTGATTTATGAATGCTCATTTATAATTGTCTCCAATTAAAAAATAATAATAGTGATGGAGTCACAAAAAATAAAATTATAAAATAATTCCCAAATCTAAATCATCTGATAGATCTCACATATTATTCAGGATTGCCTTATAAATTTTAAGGACTATCTACTTTTAAGTCATCAACCTCTTTGTAACTTTCCATTTTCATCCTTTACTCATGAACTCAAAAAGCCACAGGTTCTATGGCTGCAAGTTTAGAATAGTTTTTTTTCCCCATATAATTCTCCATTTTTCTCTATTTTTTGTGAGAAGACTGAATGAATGCAAATTAGCTCCATATCATATTAGTACTATGTAGTTTTCCCCTTTTGTTTGCATTTTGTTTACTACCAAAAATTCTTTACACAAATATATATATATATACAGTTCTATTTTTAAGAAGCATTCCAAAATATTTTTTCTATAAATTTCTAAATATTATTTTTTTTTAATTCTACTAAATTCCAAAGTCTATGTCTAACAAGTATTTTTTTTTTTTAAAACTTATATTTTTAAAGTCCCAATCATTTTTTCCCAATTGTTTACTGTTTATATAAAATACAAAGTTATACTTCGAACAATCTAATTTCACAGTGAAGCCCCCCCCCCCACATGTCAAAGCATTGGCCGGGAAGCGAACCCGCAAACCCAGGACAACTGCTTGGAAGGCAGCTGTGCTGACTACTCGACCACCAACGCTTGACAATTTCCCTAACAATGTTTTTTGCTTTTTTAAAATAAGTAGTTGTGATTCGTTTGATATTGCTTTAAGACATTCAAAACAAACAAAAAAAAAACCAACAATTTACAAAGCAGGTTAATGTTTGTAATAGTTTTAGAAAGCTGATTAATTGGAATGTGTGTAGAAAAATAATTCCATCCTAAATTTTTTTTCCAGTCAAACTGGTTTATTCTAGCATTCATTAAATAACAAATCTATATTTTCATAGTAATTCTTCTCACTTTTTAAACTTTTCTTTAAGCCAATCTTGTTTATCTTTACGAAGCTCATTTCATATATTAAAACTTTCTCCAGATACCTTATCCGTTCTAATCATATAATTTTTTTTATCTTCTTAAATTTTCCTATTAGAATTTGTAGTTTACTGTTATATTAACTTTTTTATAATACTACATGCAAAATACATGGAATATTTCCCATAATATTTTTCTTGAGAATTTTTTTTATCTTAATTTTCTTTAAAGTTAAAAATTATTTGTTCTTCAAAAGATAAATAATCTCAAATATTTATTCTGAATACTACTATTTCCAGATTATTTAAAGTATATCTTTCAAAATACCATTTGTAATTATTTTATCTTTATGACATTATTTTGAGAAGCAATTTCGTTTTCTTATATTTTTGAATAAATATTCCTTTTCTCACATCACCTTTGTAAAATTTCTATTATACTCCAAACAATATGCAGACTCTGTTTTCTAAATGACTTCCTATACACAAGTTTCTTGAAAACTTAGTTATTTATTTAGGATTACCAATTGATTACTCTCCTCATAGTTTCTTCCACCAATCCAATTGGCCACTAAACGATCTCAAATCTGGGGTAACTATTCTCCATTTTTTAGGCACAATACAAAATGGTAATTCATTTCAATACCTGATTCATCTAATTTTTCCATTGAATTTCTATAGTGCTGTTCTCTCGCTGACCTTTGCCTCTTATAGAATTCTCTCACTAAAAAAACATTGAACCACTCTTTCTGAATATTTTTATACTATTCATCTAATCCTATATTTCATGCTTCAATTTACATCTTTTTTCTTTATTCCACTCATACGTAAACGATTAACTTAGCAGCCTCTTTCCTTTTGTATGTAATATTCATATTTTTGAAAAGAATAATGAGAAAATTCCATTTTTTAAATAGATTGAATTTTTTATATTGTTTTATTTGTTTTAATTTCATTACTCATAATTTATTCAATAATGAATGTGTTCTTTAGTGGTCAATTTTCACTAAATAGAAAATCATAATTTGCAATGAGAACACATCAACTCCAATACTATACATGCACATATTTAACTCAAAATTAATTTACATCAATAGATTAAATATTTTAAATATATTTTTATCATCTGGGCCTTTCCACATAAATTTTATTATAATTATTAAGTTAGATAGTTGATACTATCAGATTAATTCCCTACAAAACTTTTCAATTTTTCGTTTCTCACTCCTAATACACATTTTCATTTCTCTAGCATTATAATGCTCTGGTTGTGTTCAATTTCCTCATAATTGATCTTTAATTCATCATATTTGAGAAATACGTAAAAGATGTATTGTACTACTTTTAATCTAGCCATCATTTATCTTCTATTAATTCAATTTTTCAATTAAAATTTCATTTGTACTGCTTTTAAAATTGTGGCTACTTCTATTCTATTATTGTCTATTATTAATTCCATAATGTACAAAAAACAACAACATTACTTTGCAACCATTCTTTTTGTTGCAGTTTCTTCGAAATCAATAATATGTAATTTTTTCCTTTTTATTCTGTTGATATAATAACTGATTTGTTTCATTTTATAATGCTAATATTCTATGTATCTATTTTTACATTACATCTAATAACATATTTTTTGTATTTGAACTTATTATTCAGTACTTACAGGTAGCTTTCCCTTAGTTTTCTACTATCAAGATTAAATATTGTATGATGACAACTTTTATTCTTTAATTAATTAATATGACAAACTTTATTTGTTAACTCAAAATGAAAGCATCCTAAAGCTTCATGTTGTTTTCCCTATAATTTCTGGGGCAGTCTACATATAATTATTTTTAAAATTATTATCCAAACTGCAATGAAATCAGCTTAGCTTAAATGAAATCATATAGCTCAACTCACAATGATTAAATGAACATGTTCAGTCAGATTGTATAGACAAGAAAATAAAAATTATTTTGTTTTATTAACAATCAATAATGAAAAGGATTAATTAAATAATTTAACCAATAATAAAAGATAATAATCAGTCTAAAAATTTCTTTGTAGTTTATAACTTTATGATGCATTCCTGAAGAGTTATAATTCACAGAAGTGATGTTTAATCCTTATTCAAGATTACAAAATTAGTAAGTATATATGTGATGATAATTTAATGCAATTATTAACAGATAACTGCCATATATTATAAAAATGGCAAGAGTATCTGACAGAAAGAGAACCTTACACATTATAGGATTATCCAGAATTAAAGAATTCACAAATGTACTTTTATACTGATGAGACTATCAAGTGATGTAACTTTGTTAGTACTCTGCACCACAATTTTTCCATCTTATAGGTAAAAGAAAACTTAACATACATATTGATACCAGCTGCATCTACTAAGAATCATATTATTGAGTTAAATAATTTTGAAATAGAAATAATAATATTAGCAATAATATTTTATTTAATTAAAAACATAATAACACTTCAATGTTCTTTGTGAGTAAGACTAAGTTACTCAAAGAACTATATATTTATAATGATCTCCTCATCTAATTATTTTGCATCTGGTCATGTAAAAAAAATTCCTAACATTATTGGCAATGATAATTTTTATATGGACTTTCCCTAGATTATTTTCCTTATATTTAAACAAAAAAAAAGTGGTAATCAAAATTATCTATATTCTTTTATCAATGGCATATGAGCACTACATATGAACACTTTCCTTATCACAGAAATTTCAATTTTAATATCTTCCATATTGCTGTGTTCATGATAATTTTATATAGCACTTTAAATGCTTAATAATCTATAGATAAAAAAAATTCAAATATATAGTTCTCTAAAGATAAATTTAAAAAAAAACCTTTGCAAGGTAAAGACTTGTGCAAATCCCATATTCACATAACAATAGAGACTGCAGTTATATTTAATTTTTTGTAGATCTGAAGAAGACTGTGAGGAACAGTCGAAATTGTAATTATAATAATAAATATTTTTTGCTTAAAAGGTATAAGAAGATTGTAATTATTTAAAAGATATATTGTTGTGTATGAAGAAGCAAAATTAAGGAAGAGGAAGAAGTGTTTATAGATTTTTATAAGAAATAAAGAAGGTTCAAGACTGGGCATTTTCCATTTTTATTTTATCCTTTAATTACAAATAACTAGATATTCATTCACTAATTGAAATACAAAAAAAAAAAAGTTTTACCTAGCCAGGACTGGTAGACATTTTTCTAAAATAGTTTGTCATTTTAAATACATTCTTCTAGAATAAAGTGAACTACTTAATAAACCCTGATTTGTTTTTGTGACTTTATTTGTTTTAAATAATTATTCTATATGCTGTTTTAAAAAACTACAAATTTGCAAATTTCCTATAACAAGCAAAGTAAAAAATTAAAGTTTATTGATGATTTTTTTAATTATTTTTTATTAAATACCACTAAAGGATACTAACTTGTTATCATAATGGTTAATGATAAAAAAAAAATTATAGTTGCTTGCTAATTCATTTAAATATGTGTTGTTTTTCTCCACTTTAAGTTTGTCTCCTCAATCATTTTTGGTCTTTCTTATTTTATTTTATTTTTCTGCTTATTCATAATATTGAAATATTTTAAATGGTTTAAACAAAAAAAAAATCAATATAGAAAATCAAGACAATCCCATTTCTTAAAATTACACCTTTATATATTAAACTGAAAAAAGTGCTGCACTGCTATATATCATCATTATGAATTTCATCTCTATTCATAATTTTCTTTCTCAGAACAATGTCATCTTTATTCTAACACCTTTCATAACTATTAATATTTTAAATTTTTCATTTCATTTCATATTTTTTATATTTTGTCTAAAATCTTTCATATTTTTTCAAGTTTATTTTTTACATCTCTATGCTTTTTTATTTTAACATGTTCATTCATCTGTCTTGCTTCATTGGACTTGATTTGTTTTCATTGAACAATTACTGAATATTTTTCTCTTTTATCTTTTGTCATATATCTCTCATATTTTCTTCATATAATTGGGTTACATGGCACACAGCAGCATAATTGAATGTATGCATATATATATAAAGTAAAAGTAGAAATAAACAATTTTTTGTAGATATTTTTCTACCTTCCTAGAATAATAAATAATAACTGTAAAGAGTTAAATAATTCTGAATTTAAAATAATATTTTATTATAAATTAAAACATTTTAAAAGGTTTAATAAATAAATTAATATTGTAATATTCTGATTTCGAATTCAAAAACAAGCATGATCTATTTTTGAAAATCTTTTTATTAATGCTTATGTACAATTCACTATCTACGTAAAAACAGTAAATCACACCTTTGGTAAAATTTCAAAGTTGCTTCCAAAAGTAACTTGTACTTAAAAGTAATTTGAAAAAATTACAATTGATTTTAATCAAGATAAAGATTAGACAGAAAAAAACTTTTCAATTAAGGTGTTTTTATCATCTCAGATGACTCTTTTAAAAAGGACTGATACAAATATCAGTTCAATTTTGGTTATAATATTTTGTTGCAGCTTGAAGTTTGCAGTATTTGGTTTTAGTTGGCCAGAGTAGCAGTTGTTTCTGTGGAATGACCATGGAATAATGCGAGGGCAAGAGCAGAAGCAGTGGTCTACTGGTTTCACTATGCTGGAGTTGATTCACATGAAGTCCAGGTCAACTTCTGAGTCTAGCCTGCTTAAATGTGTTTTAAAAGACATTTTGCCTGAACTATGCCAATTCTGGCCAGAAGGCCAACAAATTACCTGAATTATACCTCTATCAATTATTACAATCTTGGACTGGTCCCCATCAAGAGAACCCATCAGTAGATGAAATAGTTATATGTATGCTGCTATGCCTATATGCAGAGAAGCACTAATAAATGTATATATTGTACCATCTACAAATAGATGGTCCCAATATATTGGCATTAGAGAATACTTAAAAGCTAAAAAAACAAAGTAGAATTTAAAGATCATGTAAAAGATGCAATTTGCTTAGTATAATTTATTTTTTTAAAATATACAATGAGAGTTGATTTTTTTTTTGTTTTGAATTATTTATCTGTTAATTTAATCAAAGTTGAGATTGGAAAGAATAAAGACATACAGATTACTAATCCAGATAATGAAAAAGAAAGAAATTCCAAACATCAAAGATTATGATCAAGAAAACCTTTAGGATATTGATTAAAGCTGACAGAAAGAATGGATTAAAAAAAGAATTTTGTATCAGAAAAAGAAAATAAATGAATAAGATTATAAATCTACACATCATGATAATAATAGCATGCACAGAAGTTACTAAAACAGGATTGAGGTATAAAAAAAGAGGACAACTTTGATCTAGGTCTTTCATTTATCTTCTGGTTATGTGTTTTTAGAGTTGGAGGTTTCCATGAGAGTGACCTGTTGTAGTGAGATGCATCTGCACAGTAACACTATTTCACTTGCTGAATGAATTCATGATGCAAGAATGGAAATGAAGCCTTGTGAACACCATCTTTCATAATGAAGAGGTCATCACAACCAAGCTTCTTGCTCCAGCTATGGAATGGACCAGGAATGTGAAGCCTGCAGGTGAGATCAATTAAATTTCAAGGAGCATGGGATCCCAAAGGAAGATAAGTATATTACAAGAACTGATACAAGCTTACCGGTAAGTCAAGATTATTTACTCCCAATTTGTGACTTTAATTGTTGGCCAATTAATGTTAACCAGGAATGATAATACCAATAGTGACTGATTTTCAATGTTTCAAGGAACTTGCTAAAAGAATTTAAATGTAACAAGGACTTTTCATCTGATTAATGGTATTTGGATTAGTGTATATTTTTTTTTCCTATTTTTTCTTTACAAATTTTTGTATAAATATTTTAAATAGATATTAATAAAATAAATATTTAGTATTAATGTACATTCTTAAAAATTAGATGTTAATATTAGCTTATTAATATTTAATTGAAAAAATTACCTTTGCCATTATATTTAATAGTTTAGCCCTGGAAAAGATTCAGAGATCTTTAAAATGACAATAAATCTAGACCCCGATCTTCGCAATAAATTTCCTTTTAAATCATGGTGTGTGATGCAACGTGATGGATTTCAGCGGATTCTTGTATGAATCCTGGTGCCCTTGTTAAAATAAATAAAAAAAACTGATTCCATCGGCAATACAAATTGTAATAATTAATAGGCCAGTTGATCAGGAAATATAGCTATGTTTTTAGAAATAAGAACAAAATATTTATATTTTTCTTCTTCATAGCTTGATTAACTCGTGCATTTTGAAGGCCTATCAAAACGTGAAAAACGTTACAATATAAAAGTGGGTTGTTTTCAAATAATTAATTTAAAAGATATTTTAAAATTTCTATATTTAATTTAAAGACATTATAATAGTTAAGAGCGACTTGTGATGATCATACATATATAGAGAGAATATTATTTTTATATAATTTATTGAGAAAAGAGAAAAAGAACATGACATTTTTAAAAAATCTATATTTTAAAAAAGTAATAATTTTGCTTGACAAAAAAAATAAACAAAAAAGTAAAGGATTAATAGATGATTCTATAATCACATTTAGACATTGATAATTAATCAATCAACAAGTACCTCTCACACAAAAATCGACTTTATATTTTTAAAAGAAAAAAAAAGTTTATAGTATTTTTTTTTTTAAGAAACTAATCGATAAAGAGTGGAACTTACTATAAAAAAACACATGCAATTTATATGATTTCCAAATGGAAATAATTGTGAAAATAATTTTTAATAACTTTATATTAAGAAAATAATCGATGAAGAGTGGAACTTACTATAAAAACACTATGCAATTTATATGATTTCCAAATGGTAATAATTGTGAAAATAATTTTTAATAACTTTATTTTGACAAAATAAAATATAAAATATAAATGTCAATGTGCATATACATTCCTTCCTATGTGCATAACATATATGTTAAATCAAGAATTAATTATATATTGTAAAATTAATAATTTTCTTTTGACAAAAATAAAATATATTATATATAGACATCCGTGTATGCCTCCAATTCAATATGCACACACATGTATGTTAAATATGTTATTTAATCATGTATTTTTATTTTATGACAATTCAAATATGTTATTTTTTTTATATTCTACTGCATGCTTGGGTATGAATTTATATAGGTGTTGTGTATTGGAACATACCTGTAAATCACAATGTAATAAATTGAATTTTGTTTTTATTTAATCAACACATTGAAATGTATTCATTGTATACTATCAACATGCAATGTGCACCTATATGGAACACATATGTAAATCATAATGTAATAACTTGAATTCAAATCTAACTCGAAAACTTTGCGTGTGAAAATATACTTGTAAAATAATATAGGCGCTATTGCACCTGAATGCAAAGCTACTTTATATTAAAACAAAATAAAATTATACTATTCTGCAAGCACTTTCAAGAGAGGTACGTGCTCTCATCTTCATAGCTCTAAGTGAATTAATTATATGCAAAGTTCAAGGTTAATAAACTCAGTCAGATCCATTACGTTATTCCATTTTTGCAATTCATCAAAAAATAACAGGACACCAGTGTGAGCCTCAAGATGTCAGCCTGGTTTGCAAAGAAAGGTATATGTAAAAAGAAAAGTGAAGGAGGAGCCTGCTTCATAGCGATGGATTGCAACGCCATCAACCGCAAGGACACATGCTTCGTGATCTCAAGAAAATGGAGCAATTAACCTTGAACTTTGCATAATTGCATATAATTAATTCACTTAGAGCTATGAAGATGAGAGCACATCTCTTGAAAGCACTTGCAGAATAGTATAATTTTATTTTGTTTTAGTATAAAGTAGTTTTGCATTCAGGTGCAATAGCGCCTACATTATTCTACAAATAATTTGAATTGTGTCTAGTAATTTTGTAAATCACAAATGAGATAATTTTTTTATTGTATATTAATCAAAATCACAATGTTTAATTTATATGTTTAACAGCCATATTCTAAAGACCTTAATAAACTTGAATTCAATTGTTAAAATCTTATTGCATCATTATCTCTTGGTCACCATAACAGTTATAGCACTTATGTTTTCTGAGCTAGATTCAGGTATAATGGCTGAATATATGAATGGGGATGTATTATTAGTGTTTAGGGGCATTCCAATATGACATTGTCCTGGTTTTGGCACTAAGATTATATTATTGAACGCCTCTGCACTACATTTTATTTAGTTTAATCCATTATAAATTAAGTTTATAGTTGGTCACTACATTAATGGTACAAAGTGGCCAGAGCATTGATGATCAGCATATTTTAATATCCCAGCATTATGTGTTCTAATGGATGAGCACTTAGTTTTGCATTCAAATAATGTTTAAATAATTGCCCAAGCTGGAAAAGGCTCAATAGTTAGCCTGGTCTACAGGAGACCCATTTCTAATCGAGCCATAAGATGGACTGTTGATTTTATTCTGATTGTATTTTGATTGATCATTCATGATGATGAATGTGTATTTATTTTTATTATTATTTACTTTTACTTATTGATAATGCTGGTTGGTGTATGTTAATGATACTTAATTGATCTCTTCTGATCTAACTAGCTGGTTGACATCTCTCAGAGATCTTATTGACCTCATGCTCTCTAATATCTTACTTATATATTTTGGGATTTTAAACATTACTTTAACATTTTTAAAATAATATCATTTACCCTTTAACAATATCATAAAAAAAATTTGAAAATTTTATATTTATATTTTACTTGATGTTTTCCATCATCCCAGATAACCACACCTTATTTCCCCATCCTGTTACAATATATATAATGAAAACCTAAAATAACTCTTGAATTTCATGAAAAGCATGCAAGACAACTGTCATTATACATTATATACAATTCAGATCCATTGCAATAAGTCAAGGGATATTTCAATGCTTGGATCATAATCTTTAAAAAAATCATTTTTACAGTAAAAATTCTGCTTCAATAAAAATGGTGATTACTTAAACTTTTAATAAAAACACGAAGGTTTGGTTCATTAAATATAAATTTAAAAATCTCTTATTAACTTTTCTGAAATATATTTGCATGTTGAATTTTATTGTATTTACTAAATAAAGTGAAAGCTGTATCTAGATAGAATACAAAATCACTAATATTGAAAAATTACTATCTTGCACATCCTGATTTGTATTGACCACATTCAAGACAAATAAATACCCTCCTTTATGATGTAAATTATATTTACAAAATACAATTAGTAATCTTGATATTTTTATGGTATATTATTATGCTGTGCACTAAAGTATGACTTTCCTAATCATGATAATTTCACTACAAAAAGATAATTTTTCTAAATATTGTCAGTTAATAATTGGACAAAAAAGTGTGATATTATAACTTCACTTTTATATTTGGCAATTAGAAAAAAAGTTCATTTTAACAATAATCATTTTTAGTGCACCATTTTTTATGCATATCCCATGATTTATCATAATGATTCTTTGTTTCATTATGGGTAATCATTTAAGTGTTATTTAATAATTTTTTAGGAATCAAAGTAATAATCTCAATACAGTTAGACAAATAGAGGATTTATTTGGACTTTAAAAGAGTGAAAATAAACAAGTTATTGATATTACAGATATATAGAT
This sequence comes from Epiperipatus broadwayi, assembly GCA_028023455.1. Lineage (NCBI taxonomy): Eukaryota > Metazoa > Onychophora > Udeonychophora > Euonychophora > Peripatidae > Epiperipatus > Epiperipatus broadwayi. Next base: position 3,262,436 of record JAQFVV010006334.1, read on the forward strand.
TAAAACAAGATCTATGCTGAGTTTATGTTAAAACAGTCATTATTTTAATTTTATGTTCTACTATTTAACAACAAGAAGAACAAAAATCTGGCTTTCAATGAACATTAGTAATTAAAAGACGAAAAAAGTAGAATAGCTTATATAGCTCACTCCAGTATAAATACTTCTTCAGTATCCTTACACAGAGCAATAGTGGATAAAATTACCCCTCAGGTTAATCAACTATCAGGTAGTAATAATTTTTATTTTATTTTACACCTAACTTAAAAGAGTTCGGTATTCCATTCATTAGCAATAATTTTATGGCAGCTGGGATAGCTATTGTTATAATTACAAGTTGCTTGAAAATTCTCATCTATATGAGACATAGTAACATCTTCACTAATAAAGCCTTTATATGTTGCAATAGTGTATTAATATTAGACATGATTAAACATTGATTTTCACTACTGCATAATAAAGAAAAAAATGTAATAAAACATTTGAAAAGAGAATATCACTGAAAATGCTGCATACTATGTATTGTTATTAATGGTGAATGGATTTGAAAAAGAAGTAGTTTTATTTTTTTCTAAATAGCACTCAACTAGAGATGATGGAAACAGTCCAACTTATAACTGGAAATTATCCTAGAAAAATAAATGAAAATACAATCACAATTTACAAATAGTGCTAATTAAAAAATATTGTTTAAGGAAAAGCTTTCTGTCCACAAAAGATTGACAATCAATTCAAGAAAATAGTAAATTTTTTTTCATATTGACAGCTGCAAATTAAGTGAAAGGACGCTTTTATAGATGTTTTGTTCTTTTAATAAATTTAATTCAATTTTGCATTAACTAGCATTAAATTACATATTAGTAATATGTATCTGAAACAAAAGTTACTTTATTACACTGAAAAGATTTTAAAAAAGTAATGGAATCCGATTACACTGCCAATGTCTAATTACCTAGTAATAGCAATCAACGATGATTAAAATTAAATTTACAAATCAAAATGATTCAATTCTATCAGTATAGACAGTTTTTTAGAATAAGTGATGAGGTTTGATCTAAACATAAATCTTTATCAGATCTATTACTAAAACATATTTTAATTAAAAATAATGTAAAATCAAGCTTTTAAATTCTGTTTTAGTACATGGTTTAAGACAATTTTTGACACCACTGCTGACACAAACAAAAGATAAACAACTTTAGATAATTCATTGTAAATATCAACAATCATATTCAAATATTTTCTTCAATACAAATAAAAACAAATTTCATTGAAAGTTTTAAAAAAATGTAAAAAATTTAAAATTTCATCAAATGATAAAAAGAAAAGTATGGTAGCAAAAGTATATGATTAACTAAAATCATCATCATCATCATTATCATCAACCATTATCAATCCACTTAAGGATGAAGTCTCTCCAAGTTCAATCCATCTTCTCCGATCTTTAGCTTCTCTTCTCCACATCACTCCTGCACATTTTCTTATTTCATTCATCCATCTCACAAGTGATCTCTTTCTGGGTCTTTTACAATCCCTTGGAATCCAGTTTAAGATTTCAATTGTCCATCTACTATCATCTTTTCTAGCAATATGTCCATCACAACTCCACTTCAATCTTTTAATTTTTTCAATGAGGTCAGTAACACCTGTTTGTTCTCTTACCCATACATTGCGTTTTCGATCTCTTCTTGTTACTCCCAATATGCATCTCTTCATACTTCTCTGAGTGGTCTGAAGTCTCTGTATTGCTCTTCTATTAAGTATCCAAGTCTCAGATCCATAAGTAAGAACTGGTAAAACACATTTGTTAAAAACCTTCCTTTACAAACACATAGGCATATTTCCTTTTAGTATCAAGTTATTTCTACCAAAAGCACTCCAACCAAGTTTAATTCTATGATTACTTTCCTCCATTATGTTTCCATCTGTATTAATAATCTGACCAAAGTATTTGTAACTGTTAACTTCTTCTAATTCATCATAATCAATCTTTATTTTCACATTTTGAGCAAACTGATTAAACATTACTTTAGTCTTTTTAACATTTATCTTTAGTCCTACTTTTCTACTTTCATCTGCTAACTCCTGCAACATTTCCTGTAGCTCTGAAGCATTATTTGCAAAAACAACTACATCATCTGCAAAATTTAAATGACTTAAATAATCTCCATTTACTTTCACTACTTTAGTTTCCCATTTTAATCCACAAAATACTTCTTGCAGCACTGCTGTAAAAAGTTTTGGAGATATGGAATTACCTTGTCTTACACCCTTCTCAATGTTGACTTTCCCAGTATCACTATGTAATCTAATTGTTGCTGTTGCATTTTTATAAATATTCTTTAAAATATGACAATATCCTGAATCTATACCTTGATGATCCAATGCTTTAATCACTGAAGAAATGTTTATAGAATCAAATGCCTTTTCATAATCTACAAATCCAAAACATAATGGTAATTCATATTCATTTGTCCTTTCTATAACTTCTCTCAGTACCTGGATATGATGAACTGTACTAAAACCACTTTTAAATCCAGCTTGTTCTCTTTGTTGGTGGAAATCCAATGTTCTCTGTAGACGAGTTGTAATTATCTTGGTAAAAACTTTATATAAAACTGATAAAAGGCTGATAGGTCTGTAATTTCTAATATCTTTTTTATCATCTTTTTTAAATAATAATATTATTACTGCATTCTTCCAATCATCTGGTACATCTTTAGCATTTAGACATTTGGTATATAACTTTGCTAATTTTTTTTCTATTTCTTCACCTGCTTCTTTTAATATATCAATTATAATTCCATCATTACCTGGAGCCTTTCCTCTCTTCATACATTTAATTGCATGTCTTTTTACCTCTGAGTTTAAGATCAAGAAACACCATGGACTTTCTTCTCAGCTGCCTGATAAAGCAGAATGAATGTTTGTGTAAATGATAAATATTTTTCCAATACATATATACAACTGTGACAGACAAAAATAAATCATGGCCCTTATTTCCAGGAGGCTGTAAAGTCACCAACCAAGGCAGCGGTTGGTGGCCAAAGATGAAGGGTGCTAAGAATCCCCTGATTGTGGATCCAGGCTGCCATTTGATGATGACTTTTTATTTAGCTACTTACAACTGCAGATCACTTTCAAGTGAAGGAAGATTGCAAGAATTAGAAGAACTATCTTATGTTAAATGGGACATTGTTGGACTTTGTGAAGTTAGAAGAAAAGGTGAAGAGACAATTGATTTAAGAAGTGGGCATGCACTCTATTATAAAGGCACAAATATTGAAAATACACGTGGAGTAGGATTCATTATAAATAAAACGTGGAAGAACAACTTTGTGGAGATTGATGGTATATCGGACAGAGTGACAAGATTAGTTATACAACTTAATAGCAGATACCAAGTGCAGATAATTCAGGTTTATGCCCCAACAAGTTCTCATAGTGATGAAGTAGTAGAAGATTTTATATGGATGTACAAAAGGCTTTTCATCAGAGTAAACATTTTAAAATTGTTATGGGAGACTTTAATGCTAGAATTGGTAAACAAATAAAAAGATGAAAGTGCTGTAGGTAATTTTGGTTATGGTAATAGAAATGAGAGAGGACATAGACGTGGAGTTTGCAAAAAAAGAAAAACTATTTATGAATTCTTTTTTTGAGAAAAATGTTAAAAGGAAATGGACATAGAAGCATCCAAATGAAGATACAGCAGAATTGAGTTATATTTTGACTAACAGAAAATACATATTTCAAGATTGTAATGTTCTTAATAAATTTAACACAGGAAGTGATCAACGTTTAGTAAGGTGTAAGATATGTGTTAATGTAAAACTAGAGAGAGACAAAGATTATTAAGAAAAATAATATTTACAATTGATATTCCTAATCTTCAGAAACATTCTAATGAATTTAAATTAGAACTTACAAATCGGTTTCAAATATTAGTTGATTTTGAACATGATTCAGATTTGAATGAAATTAATATGAAAATAACTGATAAACTTTTAAAAACTGCAACAAAGATAGCTGGTAGAAAAAAGCAGCAATTGACCAATAAAATTTCTATTGAGACTAGAGAATTTATGAAGAAAAGAAGGAATATGAAGATATACAAAAATGATGCATTAAAAAGGATTGAATATCTCGAATTTTGTAAAATGGTGTGGAAAAGAGTTGAAACTGATATAAGAAAGTATAACTGTGAACTAGCAAGGAAAGCTGTAGAAGAAAAAAGTCTCAAGAAAGTAAAACAACATTTTGGTATTGGTAGTAAATTTATATCTGCAATAAGAAAAAAAGATGGAATTATTACTAAAAAGAGAGATGATATCATGAAATGGGTAGAAGACTTATATCAAGAATTATATAGTAATAAAGAACAAGTACCTCCTATATCTATTACATCTTCCAAATTGCCCAGAATTTTAAATGAAGAAGTGAGACATGCAATTAACTAAAATATGAAACTATAATTCAAAAAATAATTACAGGAGAAATGTTTATTTTATAATGATCATTTTTGAACAGTAAATAGATATAATATTATCTGTAATTAGTAAATACTAAAGTCAAAATAATTTTAGATATTTCATTAATAAAAGTTCAAAAACAAAAGTATGATGGCTAGAATACAAAATTTCAAATTTCATCAAAAGTTTAAAAAAAAAATTATGTAAGAAATATTTATTTTAAATTGTTCATTTTTGAATTGTAAATAGATATAATATTATTTGTAATTAGCAAATATTAAAATCAAAACAATTTTAGATATTTTAGTGAAAGTACCTATAAATTTTATGGATTTCAAATTTCATTTAAAGATTAAAAAAAATTCACAGAAAAATATGTAAAAATACAATCATTTGCATGAGTGAAATTCCTAACATAATAGAAAAAATAATATGTTCTTCATTCTTGACAAAAAAAAAAAAAAAAAAAATTTCAAATTTTATTAAAAGTTCAAAAAGTAATTAGTTACAATTTATCTTGAGAATGAGTAAAAATGTGAATTACTGCAATTAGGAAAAAATAAAACTCAATTTTACAATTAGCAAAGGATGCTAAATTTTATTTAATATATTACCTGAAAGTGGAACACACTTTTCCTTATGGCATTAAAAAAGGAAAAGGGAAAGAAAAAACTGACTTAATGACATCAGAGCAATAATAAAAGTAAAAGGTTTTGTCCAAATATTTGACTTCATGATCTTGGTAAAAAAAAAAAGGAAAGTGGAAAAAAAAATCATGTCAAAAATAATTACAATGAGTTTTGGCAAACAATTAATGAAAGTTTGATTTTAAAGTGTCTATTTATTCATTCACCTACCCACTCATCTAACTGACTTTCTGCATATTTGTCTATCTAATCATTCATCCATCACAATCTATCTATCCAGCCATCTATCTATCCATTCATGCACCTATATATCTCTTTTTATCTATATATCGATCCATTCATTCATCTATCCATTCTATCTCTTTGCTTACCTCCCTATCTGTGTACCTACCTATCAATTTAACTGACTTTTCTGTCTATATACCCATCTATCTATCTAATTATCCATTTACCTATCTATTCATCCATCAAATTATTCTATCACTGTATCTAGCTCTTTTTCTGTCTGTTTATCCATTCAACCATCCACCTATTTAACTATGTATATATCAATCTAATTATTTATCTGTCTGCCTATCTATTTACCTGTCTATCTGTTAATCTATACATCTATTTATTGTTCCACCAATCTTCCCATTCAGCTATAAATCTATTTAACTATCCATTTATCTACTCATCAATCCATCCATCCAACTTCCTATCTACCTATCTATATATCTATTTTCTATCTACTCAACCACTCATTTCTTTATCTGCTTATCTTCCTAACCACAAATTTAACTATATCTATCTAAATAGATGTATAGATTGATGAATGAATAGATAGATAAATGGATGGTAAGAAAGAGATGGATAAATGAATGAATGGTTAGACAGATAAGATAGTTACTAGTTAAATGAATGGGTAGGTAAATAGATAAATTGATGGTTGATTGGATAGATAAATAAGCAGATATAAAAATAGATAAATACAAATATAGATGAATAGATAGATAGTATGATAGATGAATGGATGGATGGAAAGTTAAATAGGGTAAGTAGACAGAATGGATGAATGAGTAGATGAATAAATGTATAGATATATAGATGGAGAGAGATACATATAGTTAGATAAATACATGAATAGATATAGGTGAATAGTGGATAGAAGAAATGATGGATGAATAAATATATAAACAAATGCACAGTAAAACATAGATATGTGTGTGGAGAATAGATAAACATACTTATATAAATCTATTAGAAAATCAAATTTTTATTGTTTGTTTGACATTTTTTACCAAGATCATGAGATCAAGTGTTTTGCCTAAATATCGTTTTATTTTTCCATTCTGATCTCTCTTTTCTTTTATTAAGACCATCCTGCTTTGAAGTAGTATGGTATACTAACTGTTATATTTTTTGATAATTATAAAATTAATTTCATTTTTATTTTTTCCTAATTGTAATAATCTATAATTTTATTTAATCTCAATCTTAATTTTAATAAAATTTGAAATTTTTCTTTAAAATGTGAAAAAATGAACAACATAAAATATTTTTCACATAATTATTTTTTGCATTATGCTTTGATTGTAGGGATTTCATTCATATAAATATTCATATTTTTTAAACAGTCTTAGATTTTTCTTTGTTTTTTTAATTTTTGATGAAATTTGCAATTTGCATACTGTCACAATAGTTGTTTAAAATTTTCAATGAAATTTAAAATTCTTAATAGTTTATAAATGCTTTCAATAAAATACCTAAAATTGTTTGGATTTTAATATTTGCTATTTATGCATAATATTATAACTATTTATTACTTAAATATTTTAAATTCGTGTTTTAGAAATTAAAAACTTTTAATATTTTGAAATTTATTCATTCCTCCCATTTTTTATATTTTAATCATGTGATTTGATCAAGCATATTTGTATGAAATTTGCACTTTAATTTTTCAATTGACATAAATTGCAATTTTGTAACAAATGGTCATATCGTGGACACATGCGGATTATTAGATGCCATTTATCACTTGGATGTGTCAGTGATAATTTTGGGCAGTTCTTAGAATTCAAAATGGCCATGAGAGCACTCTAAATCAGTATTGATAAGTTTTATATTGTTTAGTAAGATCAGCTACACAAAACAAAGTGAACTAAGATAATTATTCTGCACAATATCCTCATATTGGTAAAAAAAAAAAAGGGGGGGGAGCAGCTTTATAGTTTTTACAAGTACCAATATAATCATCATTACATATAAAATCTATATGAAATGTTTGTCCATAAGGCTGTCATGTGTCAAATTAACCACCAATTTAAAAAAACTACTATATTTGTCTAATGCTATCAAATTCACAATTGAAAAAAAAGTTTAAATGTTTTTATAAATAACTATACCTAACTAACCTATAATTTATATTAGAGCATTTTATGCAAAGAAAGTAAATTCCACCCTTTATATTTAATATTCCATAAGTTTAATTACAAAGAATATTTTATGCAAAGGAAGTAATTTTGCCAATTATAAACAACAATTTTTATAGTTATCTGTAATGCTATCAAATTCATATATTAAGTATAACAGGTATATTTAAAATTTTTAATTTAGCTTTATTTCTGAAGTGTACTAAACAGGCTGGGTTATTCAAAACATTTTTTATTTAATTTTTCAATTGTGAATTTCTCACATTTATTTATATAATATTAAAATCTTTTGTTTAATTTACATTAAATCTTAAAAAAAAAATTTGTTAAAGCAACCAATTAAAAAAATAATGGCCTTAGGCGGATACATGTACAAGTTGTACTAATTAACTATATTTTATCAAACTTTTTTGCTAAAACTTAAACAGCTAAATAATCAATAAAGTTTGAGACAGTTAAATATTGTTAAAAGACTGGTCATATTATCTTAATTAAATTAGCAAACTAAAGTAATTGAGTAAGCTTAAGTGAAGCATGTAATAGAAGTGATAGAAGTAACTATTAATATCATATAAAAAAGTTCAGTCTGAAAAAAATAATTCAAGCAATTAGTTAAAAATTATATTTTCCAAAAATACCAACAAATATTCATTAATTATTCAAGCACACAGTGGATGGTTATGGAGTAGAATAAAAAAAACAGCTTCTGGAAGTGTATTTTGCCTTATAAAATATACAATAAAAAGAGAAAAACATAAAACTGAACTGTGGCTAATAACTTTTTGAAATCAAATATGAAATGTTTCCCAACCTTTTTCATGATTACTTCCCTTTTCTCTCAATTAGGGTACACTTCTGTGTTTTCAAAATAAATTAGGGATAAGTTCCAAGTATTAGTACTATAGCTTAGAAATCCTTAAGTGAGAGGAAGCACTAAAGACTTAAATCAAGATTTAAATCCCTAAAGTGTTGAGTTCATTTTTTGCTATTATAAAAGTTATTAAATAATAAGTTTTAAAAAAATCCAAGTTTTACATTAAGATTATATTTTTCTTTTCTTTTTTAAATTTGTTAATTCTTTTTATTTTAACTATAAGCACTCATAATATTTCAAGTCTTTGTGGACCCCTACAAAAATGTCATATTATCCCAGAAGTTCACAGTTCAAAGGTTAAAAACTGCTGAATTAGAATATGGATAAAAGCAAACTATTTTGACAATGGTAATTCTAAAGAATATTCTAGAAATTATTTACATTATGTAACTGTTTTATTTGTATTATAACAACTCACACTAAATAGTTGTGAAAAATGTATTTCTATTAAGCAGATATATCAATAGCAAATTTTCTTTTAAAAATGATAATAGAATCAATGAAGGTATGCATATTCCTAAGATTAGAACTAGGATATTTAGAACTAAAAATAAAACTGAAAAATGGTGAGGTAAAAAAACTTATCACCATCATAAGTTACTATTAATTCAAATAATAGTTAGTTCTAAATTTTTCAATTTTTAGATATTAATGTAATTGCTTTATTATTTTCAAACATGTGATAATTATCTTTAAATAGGATAAGAAACTTTATTCTCTCTGTGAAATATACTTCAATTAAATTTAATGATAAATATATGACTTATAAATTACTCAAATGTATCATCTCATTATACTTCCTTTCATTCTTGCTTCCTTTATAAGCAAATAAATATATTTTGAAATTTCCATTCACTCTTACTTCCATAAATTAATCATCAAAAAAAAACTTGTTTAATTGAAACAAGTCATATGGGTATAATTGGTACTTTTCTGATGTCTCTTGGTAATTGTATACCATCAATTTTTAAAAAGTTGTAAATTAAAATTATAAAGAACTGCAAAGTGGGTTTCCTTTTCTATTTAATTTCAAGGAAAGATTCACTCTCCCACTTTGTTTTTTGATAAATGATGATGAGTACATTAAACAATGCATGAATTATGAATATATCACTATAGTACATATGCTCAATGTCATGCCTCCCATAAGATCAGTTTTCATTTTCCTCTGATTCATGAACAATTGAATACTATTGCATCAAATATTGGTGCATATATGAGCTGACATGATAGTCAGTCATGCAAGTGTTCAAAAAATGTTTCCAAATGTTAACTTTATTATTTTATATTAATTTTTCAGTTTGTTTATTATCAGATAATAAATTGAGAATTAATAAAAAATATATATATATATGGGTAGACAGTGATCTATCATTAGAGATTTCTCATGACATGGGGTGTTACTTAAGTGCAAGAGCTTCACTTCTTCAATAAGTAAAAAGAGAAAAAATGTGTTGAATATGTAAAAATATGGATTTTCATATATATAAAATAAAGACTGTCCTAAGTCTTAGTGTAGAATATGTGGAGAAAATGTTCAGTGATAGCATAACCTTGTAGTATTTAAAATTAAAATATGTCAGATGTATAAACAAAGAATGCATTTTTTTCATCATGAAGCAAAACATCACAATGTAATACTGAACTTGCCATCAGCTAAAGAAAGATAATAATCTTGAAACTTTCTATCATATTAGTTACCATATACTAGAAATAATAAGAATCTTGTTATAGCTGAGAATTTAATATCTTTTTATGTAAAAGATGCTGGACTATTTATATGTGGAAAAAAATATATGAGCAAAATGAACACTTCCACTTTCAAGCTATTCAATAATCTTGAAAACTTCAAGATAAGTCTGACAATGTTAAGATAATAGCAAACTGATATAAATGAAATTATAAAATTCTTTATTACTTAAAAGGACATTACTGCCTTATTGTGAGACATTTGAAAGACAATTAAATTGAAGAAAACTTTTTGATTTTTTATTCCCTGTTAGCGTGCATGAAAAGAGAAGCTATATTTAATAGTACAAATTGTTATTTCAATCAAAAAAAAATTAGCTGGGTTATGCTTTGATAGGAGCAAGTTTGTGGCAGATTTATATTCATTTTCATAGTCATATGTTTGGAAGATAGCCTTCAATATAATTTGGAATTACTATTGCATATGAAGGCAAAGCCAGAAAATGCAAACACTTTCTTAGTGAACTATAAGTCAAATCAAGAAATTAATAGTCAAAGTCCACAAACTCTAAGCATTACATGAAGATAATGACTATTCATTCTATATTAATTCTTCATACAGAAACCAGATGGCTCTCTTACAGTAAATGCTTTACTTGATAAAGAAATTAACAGTGTTTTCATATAATAAACATGATGTAGCTAGAATTTTATGGGAGTGGCAGTAGCAGGGTTAACATACGGCAATGATGCATTATGTGTTAGTAAAGAGGTATTAGATTGCTTAGAAAAAGTACAAAGGGAAGTAGGAAGACATGCATTAGATGCTGAGGTGTGGACAGCAAAAGAGGCAATTCAAGAAGAAATGGGATGGTCAAGTTTTTATATGAGGGATGCAAAAAGCAAATTGAAAATGTTCGGTAGATTGCAGTTTATGGATAATAAAAGAATAGCCAAAATAGTATTTAATTGGGTTACAAGTAAAGAGCAGGCAACAAGATGGGTGAGAAAGGTAATGCGGTATGCAGAAGATTTGGATAAAGAAATTATGTCAGTATACTTGTACAAAAGATGGGATGATTGTGTTAGGAGGATTGTTGAGTGTTATAGTGGGAAGGAGTGAGATAGAAGAATAGATGCACTAATAAAGAATAGGGAGTTGGAGAGATGGAGAACTAGTATGGAGAGTAAAACGAGTTTAAATATATATAGAAGTAAACGGAACATTGGGTGTGAGTTAATTTATGATAATAGTAAGGAAAGTAGTTTATTGTTTAAGGCTCGAACGGGATCTTTAGCAACAAGGAAATATATACTTAAATGGAAAAATATGGGTGATTTAGTCTGCAAGTTGTGTAAGGAAGGCATAGAAAATATTAGGCATTTGTTACTTCAATGTAAGTGTTTGGAAGCAGAAAGGGTACAAATAATCAAGTTATGGAAGGTTAAATATGAACAAAGTGATTATACAGAAAGTGAGTTATTAGTTTTTATGCTAGGTTTGGGAAAAAATAAGGGGGATTTAGATATGAAGGTCATGGAGTTGACAAAGATTATGTTGTGGAAATGGGATGGAGCAGATTATGGGAAAACTTAGGGTGGACAATGAAAAAGGAAGGTAAAGTGGCTAACAGGTTTCTCTGGGCATAACTGCTGAGAGATTCCTGACTCTGTTTAAGGAAAAGTCACAGTACATCACATCACATGACTGTTCAAACTTTGATATGAGGTTCAGATCTTTTTCAAGACCATCCTATCCAATTTTCTTCCAAGTTATATTAGGATTGACAGACTTCAAGCCCTTTAAATTTGGTACTTCAGAATAGTTCAATAACAATCTTTAAAATTTCAGACAAAATTTAATCTATAATTTAAAAATTAGATTTTTGGGAACTGTTTATTGAAAAAAAAGCTAGGGTTCTTGAAACTTTACACAAATTTTCTATCTAAGAACAAGCTATGGCTTTTCCAGGAAATACTTGAAAGGGATAAAATCATTTTTGGAATAGTACTTTGCAAAATCTGAAGAAGAGACCAACTGGTTTATAATTTTGAAGAAAGCTTCCAATTTTCAGATTATCAATCAAGAAAAAAATCAAATTTTTGGTTGATCATCATTACTTAATATTGCCCCGCTACAAGATGAAGATCTCTCCAAGTTTAATCCAGTTTTCCCAATCTCTGTCTTCTCCATGTCATAGCAGCAAACTTTTTTACATCATCAATCCATCTCACATGTGCTTTCCTTTTAAATATTTTACAAACTGTTGTGATCTATTTAAAATTTCAATTGACCATTTATTATCATCTGTTCTAGCAATATATCCAGCCCAGCTACACTTGTCTTTAAATTCTTCTAATGAAGTCAATAATACCTGTTTGTTCTCTCACACATGTATTTCATTTTAGACTCCTTGTTACTTCTGAAATACAACTCTCCATACTTTGTTGAGTTGTTTGAAGTCTGTACTGCTCTTTTGTTAAGTGTTCAAGAAACAAATCCATAAGCAAAAACTGTTTTTTTAACACATTTACTAAAAAAACATTTTCAAACACACAGGCATATTTCCTTTTAATATTAAGTTATTTCTATCAAAAGCATTCCAACCCAATTTAATTCTATGATTAATTTCATCCATCATATGATCATCTGCATTAATAATCAAAGCAAGGTATGTGTAGTTGTTAACTTCTAAATCATCATTAGTAATCTATTTTCTTTTTTTGGAAGAAGTCCATTGAACAATTATTTTAATCTATTTTGCATTTATCTTTAGTCATACTTTCTTACTTTCAATCTGAGAACTCTTGCAAGATTTCCTGGAATTCTGAAGCATTCTATGAAAAAAAAAACAACTGCATCATCTGTAAAATTGAGATGACTTAAATAATCTCATTTACATTTACTTCTTTAGCTTTCCATTTGAATTCACAAAATACTTCTTATAAAACTGCTGCAAAAAAATTAGGAGATATGGAATTACCCTGTCATAACCCTTCTCAATGTTCATCTTCTTAGTATAATTATGTAATCTAATCATTGCTGTTGTATTTTAATAAATATTCTTCAGAATAAGACAATATCTTGGATCTATAACTTGATGATCCAATGCTTTAATCACTGTAGTAATGCTTATAGATTCAAATGCCTTTTCATAATCTACAAATCAAAAATATAATGGCAACTCGTATTCGGTGCTCCTTTCTATAACTTCTCTCAATACTTGGATGAGTGCTAAAATCACTTTAAAAATCAAACTTGTTCTTATGGTTAATTGAAATCCAAAGTTTCATATCTTCTTTATTACCTTTTTTAAATATTAGTATTGCTACTGCATTTTTCCAATTATCTGGTACATCTTTTTCTTTTAGACATTTGATATATAATTTTGCCAACAATTTTTCACTTGCTTCTTTTAAAATATCAATTATAATTCCATCACTACCTGGAACTTTTCCCCTTTTTCATAGATTTAATTGCATATCAAAGATCTTTGTTTACTTGTTATTTATTGCTATGCAATTTTTTATACAACTTGCACACATTTCATGATGTTATCTCTTTTTAGTAATAGATCCATTGTTTCTACTTATAGTAGAAATAAGATTTGTACCAATACCAAGACATTATTTAAAAATTTTAAGACTTTTATTCTCTTCTATAGCTTTCCTTGCTAATTCATAATTATATTTTCTTATATCATTATAAATTCTTTTTTTGTACAACTTTATAAAACTCTTAAATATTCATGTCTTAATGAATCATTTATATATAGTTTCATATTTTTTCTTTTCTTCATATACCGTCTTGTCTCAGTAGAAAATTTACTGACAAATTGTTGCTTTTTTGTATTAACTACTTTTGTTGCAGTTCTTAATAGTGTATCAGTTACCTTCCTATTGAATCCATTCAAATCTAGATCATCTACAAAATATGTTAATAGTTTAAAACAATTTGCATTTAAATTCATTGGAATGTTTATGAAGGATAGGAATATCAATTGTAAATAATGTTTTTTCTTAATAATTTTTTTTTCTTTAGTTTCACATTGACATGTATTTTGCAGCTCACTAATCGATGATTATTTCCTTTGTTGAATCTATTAAGAAGATTACAATCTTGAAATACATATTTTCTGTTAGTTAAAATATAATTCAATTCTGCTGTGCCTTTGTTTGAATGCTTCCATGTCCATTTTCATTTTTCTCAAAGAAAGAATTCATAATCCAAAGTTTATAGAAAACTTTACAAGTTTGTGTTAACTCTCATTTCTATTACCCAAGGCATTTTCATCTTTCAATTGTGTACCAATTCTAGCAATAATGTCTCCTATGACAATTCTAAAATGTTTGGTTTGATCAAAAGAATTTTGTATATCTATATAAAAATCCTATACTTCTTCATCACAATGAGAACTTATTAGGACATAAACCTGAGTTATCTGCATTGGATATATTCCATTAAGATGAATAACTAATCTTGACATAGTGTTTAATACACCACTAATCTCCACAAAGTTGTTCTTGCAATATTTGCAAACTATATGTTCACTTTTTAAAATGTCCCTTCACATTTTGTCTTAACTTCATAAAGTGCAACAATGTCCCATTTAGTATCAGACAGTTCTTTCAATTTGTGCAACCTTCTTTCAGTTGAAGGGATCTATAGTTGTAAGTACCAAAAAATTTAAAAACTGAATTCAAAAAATAAATCCCTTATTAACTTGTGAATAGATATTACTAAAAACAAATATGAATAGCTTTTGACGAGATGTTTGTTATTTACAAATATAATGCTAGCAGAAGGCATTTACTTTTTTATATCTTTACAAACAAATAATAGTAATAAACATTATAAGAAAATGAATCACTAATTCCACACTAATCAGTAAAATCTAATTTCCAAAAACTATATTCTTTAAAACATGTTTAAGAATTGGTCTGAATATTGTTAGTGTATAGAATTTCTATTATATAAAAGTAATAAACCAGATATTATTTATTAGTTAACATTTTCTATAACACATTAACATTTTCAGTCCTTGGAAAATATCTAAGGTACTTCTCTGATAAAAAAAATAAACACAAAATTAGTGCTTGAAAAATTATTCATTATTTTAATATATATAAATATCTTTATCATTTTTATCACAAACATCACATTTTTTATAAAATTTATCATCATTAAATATATATGTATTCAAAATATATTTTATTCAAGACTGTGTTTATGAACCAAATAAATATTAATATCAAAGACAAACTAACAATAATAAAAATATCATTTTGATAAAACACTAATCAGATGCATCTTATAAATATATGTCAGCCATAATTACATGTGTACATGTGTAAGAATAAATCAAGAATGACTAATTAAAGTACCAAATTTTATATATGTGTGTGCACTCAATCAATATATAGCTTATACGATTTATCATAAAATAAAAATAAATATAATCCATTATATTGGTTTGTTTTTTTATTTTGCATATAAATAAATAACATCTTGTAATAAATTAAGCATTCAAGGTGTATGTACTAAGGTTATGGCCTTATTTAAGTATTACATGCAGAAATTGCATTGTGCTTAATAAGAATTAATATTTACAACTGTAAATTGATTCAAAATAGTTCTAAATTTAAGATCTGACTATTACCTCGTAAATCTAAAGATTTCGCAATCAGAAATAGTGGGCTTAAACAGTGAAGAATTTATTAGCTTCATGCTCTCAAATCAAAATGCTTTAGATTTGCCTATATAATTAGAAAAATAGGTTGAAGATAAGAGTGGGCCACTCTTATCTTTATAAAGTCAAATCTTGTGTTTAGATTTGTAAAAGTCTCTTGTAATAAATTAAGAACTCAAGGCGCATGTACTAAGGTTATAGCTTTATTTAAATATTAACAAATATTGCATTATTTTAAAACAAAAAGGCTTTTTCTAACAGTTTCATTAATTACTCCAGTGTATCAAATATATAATGAATATTAACAAATTATTATATATACTATCTATAATTGTAAGAAAAAGCTAATATAATATATTTTATTTATTAATATAGATTTTTATAAATATATATATAGTTACTTCACACACAGCCTTCCTGTTTATGATCAAAAAATATCTCAGCCATGTTATAAAAGCAGTATTCAAAAAAGGTAACATTTTTTAGTTATATATATGTGACAGTGATATATCTATATATATATATATCCACACTTAAATGAAAAGTATTACACAAATGAGTATATATCTACACTTACATATGCAAAATATAAAAATCTGTATATATGCACAAGCACTAATATAATTTTCCATTCATGCTTAAACGTTAATCGTTATATATTTGATATATTGTAAAGATTTAATATTTTTTTGACAACGTATTGTGTGAACAAGACACTGATTTATTTTCTGTTAATTGTTCTATTATGTTAGTTTCCTCTTTCTTCTATTTTCTTGTGTATCCATAGAAAATCACATCATAAAATCAATAAAATTTAGATTAGATCTCTTTTTTATATGTCAGTATGTAGATAATTTTAAAATATTTTATATCCATAGAATGTGCATTATAATTTTGAATAATTCCATTTATTCATGAAGTGTGTGTGTGTATATCTATATGCAAGAATAAACTATAATACACCATATATAATAAAATATATTCTACAAGAATATATAGGTAATCATTAACTATTAAGAAAATAAATTTTTGGTATAAAACAATGTTTATTACTTTACTGAGCCAGGTTTTTGCTTTGATAAAGATATGCTGTATCAAAAGCCTGGCTTAGCAAAGTAATAAATATTGTTTTATACTAAAAATTTACTATCATAATAATTAATAACTATTTACATATTCTTGTAAAATATATCTATTTTGATCCCATTAATAAAAATATCCGGGAAAGGTAAATGATCTCAACCAGAACATTTTCAGTTGGCTCAGGTCATAATTTCTCACATGCATTTATTATTTTTGCTCGCTATTTATCAATTTCAAATTATTACAATTTAATTTTAAAATGCCAAATATCCTGTATTCACACTATGACATTGTTCTCTCTAGATAAAATATCTCAAAGATTATTGCTAAAAAGTCCAGTTATAATTCCATTTAAGACATGACGCATTTCATGTGATCATGTTCAATAATAAAAGATAAATTAATTTTTAATTAGTGTTAAATGCAAATCTAGGTTACAAATGATAAAGTAATGTCTCCTCCAATAAATGATTAATAATATTCATTAAAGTATTTATCCAAAAAAGATGGTGTCATAATTGTAAATGCAGAAAAAAATTAGCACTTTTAGATTAAACTGTAATAATTGTAAATAGTTTTAAAGAAAAACGTGTTGTAATTCAGAAAATAAAGTTTCCTATCCTTTTACAATATTCAACTAATGATCAAAATATAAACCAAAGAAGATAACAGTGTCAAAAAAAAGCTTTTTCTGAGTATTGAAACAATCAACCTTAGTTCAAGGTCAAGTTTCACGATTCTACCACAGTACATGTGTCATCATGCCCCATTTTTCTTTTCTTTTTTTTTGATGTAAAATGTATATTATAGATATTAGATAATTTTGTATCTTCTAAAATTGTATATTTTTATTTTAATATGTTATAATTTTCTTTTTCATAAAACAAAATATAAATTCAGGATAACTGTCTAAAATAATTAAAGGGATGGGGAGTTTGTCTCATGATTTTAAACAAGGAAATTGTAAATTATAATTAAAAAGTAAAAACTAAAACAAAGCTAATGGATTTTCGTTAGCTATCAACATTGTTTTATTCAAATCCATTTCCAAACAGAAAATTGATTTGAATTGATTTTAGACAGTTATCTTAAAACTGAATCTTTACTAACAATAGAGTAAAGATTCTCCTAAAATAGAGATCCATTAGAGGCAAGAAATCTAGTTTAGAATAAATATTCCCTGAGGGGCCCAAAACTAATATAAATAAAGCTAAAAATCTATTGTTAGAGTTGGGTCAGTCATTGCTAGGTGACTTCACATCCGTTTGAAATTTTGGAGAGCCAAGTTGCCATCTGCCGTCTTCAGCCGAGCCTTGCCGCAACGTAGCCCCAAAGAATGCTGCCTGCCGCAGAAGATTCGCCAGTACTTCCAAAGAATCCTGAGGTAACCAGCCAAAAGACTGTATAAAAGCCTTATCCACTTTTAACTATGTAATTTAATCTTTTAACTAATAATTTTGTTCTATTTAATGTTTTTTTAAAGCTTTGTAAACCATGTATATCAATTCTTTGCTGCCTAATTATTATGTCATCCAACTCACGCTTCTTATTATTTTTATCAGTTAGTGCGGTTATGATTTAAGTTTAATAATATTTTTATATTTTCTTACTTTATTTATAAATGCCACTAAAAACTTAATCTTACGAATTTCTATTAAAAAGGGAAGGGGTGGGGAATTAAAATGTGTTCTTATTAATTATTTTAAATACTTCGTAAGTTTGGTTTATACTTTAAATGAATACTTTTTTATCTAAATGTTTTATCGTAAATTTATACGAAATGTATAAATATGATTGGGTGACTATTGGTGTCTGTTAGTTTTATTAATTTTTCTTGATCATCATCGCCAAAAAGGTTGGCAAATTAAATCTATTTTGTAATTTGCACTATTAAGTGCGCGAAGTTTAGTGTTTGTGTAATATGTTAAATATTGATTCAAGAAGGGGGGAGCAATGCAAGCTTCATTAATGCTAGTTAATTAATAATCAATGACTTTATATTACGTAGGTCATTATACTCACATGTTATTACGTATTTGTTAAACCATTTAAGGCTTTTCTTTAATAGTTAAATTTATTGATTTTATATTATTATAATAGCATTGCTAGCATATGTCCAAATATTCATAAGCCGCATAAGACTTCGGTCTGATTCGCCTGTATCTCACTCCAGGGAGTCACGATCACTTTGTTGATCATTCTTCTCCAAGTATATATAATATATACTGCTTTGAATCGCCTGTACCTCATTACAGGGATTCAAAGCCTCATCATTCATATCCTCTTTCATAAAAGAAGTCTAAGTTTACTTCTAGAACCTTATCTTCTTGTACCGTCTCAGCAGAAAGCTGGCGAGTACCATCGTTACAAAAAAATTGGAGAATGACCTTATTCTGGCCAAATGTGCTATTTTCCCTCACTGATATTATGCTAGCACCGCTATTTCTTACAGTTAGTTTCCAGCCTGTTTAGCAAAGTAAATCGTAATGATATGCGGTAATAAAACGTTCTATTTTCTCTTTATTTGTTGGTGTTTAAACCCAATTTCTCGTGAAGCTGCCCTCCCTCTTTACTGAAATAAACCTTTCCTGCAATAATTGAGTTTTCGCTATATCCCATCGTTAAATGTTGAAAATATAAAAGGAATAATGTTTTATGCTGCCAATCAAAAATGAATGTATCCACCTTGTAATTATTATAAATGAAATATCTAAATAAAAAAATAAACTTATGTATTAAAATCTATTAATTAGCGAAACTCGATTATATCTTTATAAATGTATTTTTATGCATAAAATGGCCACCAAACCACTCCGATGAATCCATCTCTTGTAATCACGCACTAACTTATTATTTGTCAAAATCAACATAATCTGAAGAATATTTTTTAATGTTTATAATGAAACAAAGTTTTATAAGCGTAGAGTCAATTATATATCTAAAATTCATCTTTATATTTTTTAAACTTAATCCAATTGTTCGAATCTCATTATTAATATTTATATTTATGTATACTCGTAACTTAATATCTTGGGTTCACTCAATCTCTCATCATCATCATCACGTTGAGTCTCATGTAAAACATTGTAGCACCGGGCTGGGATAATGAATTTATGTGGTATTACCATAGGTGTTGTTCATAATGTTATAGATTTGGGGAATGGCAAATAGGTTAGAATTCATGATTGCTCCTGACCTATGTATCTCGCGCATGATTGGATTCGGGTACTTTTGCTTAGATTCTAAATCTTGTTGGATGGACATACATTTTCGACCGGTACAGAATGTTATATACAATATTTGCTGATAAATAACTTTCTTATCTTTCTTATTTAAATAACTCACTATTCAAAGTTTCAAATTAATGATACAAAACAGACATTTTGTTTGAATCTAATATGCATATTGAAGCAGTCAATCTTAGGTTAAGATTGAGTTTCATAGTTCTATCTACTAACCCTATATCCCATCCCGCTCCTTTAGTTGTGTATATATATTTTATGTATATTTATAAAGTTTAACTTTCCAATATTTATTATTATTAATTTTTATTATTATTATTAATTCTTTTTTTATTAAAGTACATAGGTGTGGCTCAAATATATATATAGGAACAAACATACTAACAAAATATACCTAAACCTCACTTAGCAATTGGCTACTTAATGATATTTCACAATAGCGATCATCAGCAATTTGTACCCACTACTTCGATTTGCAATCGATTATTCACTATAACGATCTGGAAATTTTTTTTTTTTAAATTTAGAACGTATAAATTTAAAATATATATACACCTGGGTCTTGTTTTACGCGATAGATAGGTTCTTCAGAAAACATGCGCAAACGAAATCGTGCAAAAATAGAAGTAACTTACATTGAAAAGGGGGGATGCGGTCTGTGATTTTTCAAAATTCGCATAAAAGCAAAGCACTAACGTAAAATTACTTTAAAATTCGTGCAAAAAAAAAATAAGGAAATAAAATATGACTAATAAAAAATTTCAAATTTGAAAAAAATTGATACAAGACAAACTCTTTTTAACTATAATATTTAATTTTATTCAAAATAATATATTTTTATGCATAATTTACAGTGCAGTAATTTACATTTTTTTATACACGTTTTAATTATTATGATTTTCTGGTGACAATGTAATTAGTAATTAATCTTTGAGACAATGATTTTATTAATTGTTTAAGAAGCTCGCGATATCCAGACATACAACCATTTAGCTCTCATTGGAATTTAAGAGCACGTTAATGATTAGTGTCATTAATAAGAAAATAATAATTGATTACGTTCTTTTTTAAAAAGCAAAAACAGAATGTTATTTAAAATGCAAAATTAACACGCACAATGTTTGAACAAATTTACATTATAATCTTGTAAAATTTAATATGTGTATACATAAAATGTGGAAATCATGATTTTAATTTCATTATTGCATAAAATCTTACTATTATAAAGCACTGAAAATATTGAAATTACTAAGATGAAAGTCGAATTCCAATAATGTGCTATTACTTTCAATATAACGTAAGTGCATGAAATTTATTATTTAAAGTAATAGCACATTATCGGAAATCGACTTCCGGTGAAACACGAATCGCTTAACTTCAAAATCGTGTTAAATAAGTCCACGTAAAAAGAGACTCAGGTGTAATTAATGAATCTATAATACTGTATACTGTACATATAAGTGTTGAATGTCTTTAGAAAAATTAAACTTTATTTAAATATAATGTATAGTACTTGGATTATTTAAATAAAGTTTAATTTTTCTAAAGACATTCAACACTTATATTAGATGATGAAATAGTCAATATATAAATATAGTACACTATTATATAAAAATAGTTATTGATTTTTTAACTTCATTAAAAATGTTGTTTATACCTAAGTGGTTTCAAATCAAAAGAAAAACAACATTTTAAAATGCCAATATTGAATTAGAAAAAAAAAACAGATTGCATTTAAAATAAGTGTTAATGAATAATTTTTTTAATACATACTTTATTCCTAAGTTAGTGTAATTTTTAAGTTTTAGGAACTGACCAATTTTGTTCCCATAGACCCCCATTATAAATACGTATCCTGGTGATATTCTTGTTTAACGATGGGTTTTAGAGAACCAATTGCCATCACTAAGGGGGGGTAAAGGTGTATTGATTTTTTTAAAAATATGTTATGCCATTTTAAAACTTTTTCTTTTTAAATTGTTTTTCCTATTAAATTGTATATTTTGTCAAAATCCAAGATGGAAGATGCAATCGTTAATTGTCCAAAAATAATTAAAGGGTTGGAAATATAATATTAAAAATCTTGGGAAGGAATTTTTAATTAAGGTTTTACTGAAAGTAAATTTAGGTATGGGATTAATAGATTTTGCTTTTGTATAAACATTTTTGTCAAATCTGTTTTCAATCTGAAAATAGATTTGAATTTATTTTTGGACAGTTATCTGACGACTGCATCTTCAAACAATGAACTAAGAAAACTTAAGATTTTAGATTAAAGATTAGATTTGAGCTAGAAATAAATTAAAGCATTCCAGAAATACCTGAGCAGTATATAAAAGGGGCTAACTTTAATCACCAACAGATTAGCTACTATTGAGAGAACTGTGCAGTTAACAAACTTCATGCTTTGAAATATAAAAAAAATATGATTGGGTAGAAAGCCCATCACCTTCCCGACCCTTTCTGGGGTCATCGTTCACTGTCGTAATATCCTGCTGCCCTAAAATGAAGGAAGGCCTAAAAAAAGAACTCTGGAATGCTAAATAGAAGCTTGATGCTACCTAAAAACTTCTTTTCAATTGCTGTGCACATGCCTGGATGTTTTAAATTGGACTCTTGAAATGATGCAAGATAAACTATTTTCAAATTGCCACCATTGAAACTAAATCTAGCTAGCCTAAATAATCTCAAACCTACTATCAAGATTTCTCATGTATTATTTAACTTTGCATTTTTTTTCTAATATGTAAATGAAATTTGCTCTTAAATAATTTCTATAAATTTAATCCTATCTCACATGCTTTAACTTTCTTTAACTTGGTGCAGACATTTATTTATATGTATTTATTACTTAATTTATATGTCTATTTTACTTATTATCAACATGCCAATCTCAAGCAATCTGATGAGCTGAATTTCTAAAATCTTTTCTTTCTTCTTTTTAAGTAAACCTCCATGAATTAAGGTTACTACCATCCCCTTAAAACCTAATGCATTATTCATTAATACACTCGCCAGATTGTTTTTACAAGTCAAAATTTTGTTTATTTTAGTATAAAAATTTGTTATTTGTTAACTCTGGATTCTACCATGGGCGAATCCAGAACTCAAGCTAATTAGTGCTCTGAAATTGTTTAAAATATTATTTATTCAATTCTGAAAGAGTGACTTGTCAATTGTTTTCTATATATAACTGCCAGGTATTTTTTTTCCATACTCTTAAAATATCGTAAGCTTAAATATTCAGTCATTGTAAAATCCATGATGGTGTGATTGAATTATTTTAAATTGCAGAAAAGGGATGGGGGGGGGGTCAAATCTTAACATTTTATTAAATGAAATCTAAATCTCTCTCTATATATTCTAGTGGCATAGCATATTATTTATATAAATTATGGCATTCAAACTAGGCTAATTTATTTTAAAGCAGTAAATCATATTCAATGTCATTAGTGACATCTTTCCATACTGGGTTATTGACATTTGGCATATCTTCGTGAATATATATGTGCTTCTAATCTGGGGGGTTGCGACAAGATCGAATCCATAGATTTCTTGTCCTGTAGATAGTTGACCTTCCCGGGATATTTCGTATAAAAAGGGCCTCTGGCGATGATTCCAGTAGGCTTGGCACACTCTATGCTTATCCACTTTCATCGTATAAAAGGCCTGCATGTTGTGATGTCCACGGCATGCCTATCATCCACTTTTCTCTAGGCACTGCCCACGAAGGGGGTCTTACACTTCGCCTTTCATCCAGAAACATAACTTTTTCTGTTATTTCTGTGCCATTGTCAGTACCGCCATTTTTTCATATTATTTCTCTTTCTTATGACCTAATTTTAGTGCTGTAATATTAAAATTGTGCTGTGCTCAAATTATATATATAAATGCCAAATATTACTAGTTTTATTAATTAATGTTATTTCAGTCTTATGCAATCCCACCATCATAATCTGTTGGTTCTGTATTTAAGATTATATGCCTTGGGGAAAAATAAAGCGTTCTTCTTGTAAATGTTAATGAAAATAATTTTCAATAAATATTTTGCCATATAAATAATATTTTTATAAAGCGCAGATGGTATTGAAAATTAAATTGAGAGAGTGCAAACTTCACAAGCGCTTGTGACTATTAGTAACCAATCAGATCTTAAGCACTGGGACAGAGAATTTAACAAGAAAAGAGTGGTTCCCACTCTCTTCTTTACTTGTCTTTCTATATATCCAAGCCAGGCAAAGTACTTATATCTGAGAGTGTGAATCTTAAATATCATCACACTTAATTGACTGAGTTCAAATTATAAA
Organism: Epiperipatus broadwayi; assembly: GCA_028023455.1. Classification (NCBI taxonomy): domain Eukaryota; kingdom Metazoa; phylum Onychophora; class Udeonychophora; order Euonychophora; family Peripatidae; genus Epiperipatus; species Epiperipatus broadwayi. The sequence continues at coordinate 3,286,851 of JAQFVV010006334.1, forward strand.
CATACAGCGTGAAATCTTTCGATTTACTACGCAGTAGATTTTTCGATGTTATAACTTTGCAGCAATATATGTAAATAATATTTTTATAAAGTGCAGATGGTATTGAAAATTAAATTGAGAGAGTGCAAACTTCTCAAGTGCTTGTGACTATACAGAAAGACAAGTAAAGAAGAGAGTGGGAACCACTCTTTTCTTGTTAAATTCTCTGTCCCAGTGCTTAAGATCTGATTGGTTACTAATAGTGACAAGCGCTTGAGAAGTTTGCACTCTCTCAATTTAATTTTTTAATACCGTCTGTACTTTATAAAAATATTATTTACATATATTGCTGCAAAGTTATAACATTGAAAAAACTACTGCGTAGTAAATCGAAAACTGCGTAGTAAATCGAAAGATTTCACACTGTATGTTTATAATTTGAACTCAGTCAATTAAGTGTGATGATATTTAAGATTCACGCTCTCAGATATAAGTACTTTGGACTGGCTTGGATATATAGAAAGACAAGTAAAGAAAAGAGTGGGAACCACTCTTTTCTTGTTAAATTCTCTGTCCCAGTGCTTAAGATCTGATTGGTTACTAATAGTCACAAGCGCTTGAGAAGTTTGCACTCTCTCAATTTAATTTGCCATATAACTAAATGTAATTTTCAAATGTATTTTACTTATTTTCATGACAGTAATGGCATGAACATAGTCTTCTTATATATATAATGAATCTAGGAATGCTCCCCGAAATAATTTTAGTCACCACTTTTCAGAACCGTATATAAAAGCATTAATAGCTAATTTTATGTAAATTCTTTCTAATAATTGATTGGCATCTTAATATTGGACCACCAAAGATGTATGTTTATTTATAATATACTATTTAGCTAATAAAAGAGCATATGAGAAATAATAGCGTGAATGACAATATGTCGTTATCTACCGCTTAGTAGTCCGATCATTCATGCACATCTTAATGTAAATAATTTGTCATTATATTAAACTCTATATTTTTTATTATCTAATTTGTTTGAGTAGTTTGAACTTCCCTTTTATCCACTTCCACACGTACAGCCATGCATATACATATTTTGAAATATGATTAGTTAAAATGTCTCATTGTCTTCTCCGCTCTGCTAGTGGGCCAGATTTAAAATAAATTCTCATGTGCCATCTATTTGTTATTCATTAGGTGTTTGATCTGGGGCCTAGGAATGGGTTCGAATCCAGGTTGGTCCCTGACCTAAATCTCGGGCTTGACTGGGTTTGAAGTACATTTTGTGAGTTCCAGCTCATGTTAGATGGATAAACATGTTTTTTCTGAGTATGTTATATACAATATTTGCTGATAAATAACTTTTTCTTATCTTTCTTATTTAAATAATTCACTATTCAAAGTTTCAAATTAATGATACAAAACAGACATTTTGTTTGAATCTAATATGGATATAAACCTGTGGATTAATGCCATTAATTCATCGCACTAGCTTCTCTCATGATATAAAGCAAAATTCAATAATATATCCTTTAATAGTTTGTTATATATCTCCCATGTTTTCTTGTCAAATTTAAACAAACATGAAATGTAAATATTAAATAATATTAATAGGTTTAATTTTAAAATTTATTGGATATACATTTATAAAATGTTTTAGATATTAAAATTTATCTATAAAAAAATAAAAATTTACAGATTGTTTTCTATTTGCTTTTGCAGTAATATGCAAGTCATCATATTTAATGATTAACTTTATTTTTTCTGGTAATGTGAAACATTTAGGAATTAAATTTTATCTTTCTTTTTTTTCCTTACATTAATGATTAATATTTTCTACAGGAAAAATAAAACAAACTGAGGAAAACTATAAATGAAACTTATTTCAATTATAAATATTTACTGAATTGTAATTGAGTTATTTTAATTTTTTTTTTTTAATATGCTTACATTAATTAATTTACTGTGATTTTAAGCATGTAAAGGTGTTCATAATCAAACAAAGAATGTTAAGTAAGTCAAAACTTCTGCTAACATAATTAAGTTTGATATTTGTAAAAATTTCAAACACTCTCCAATACTTTTTGTCTGAATTAAAATAGCTGTTAGTCTCAGTTGCTACTGTCAGTACTGAATATCTTCAAACAAAATAAAGAAAAAATAAAAATGTCTATTAAACTGATTAGTAAAATAATACACAATATAATCTCTGATGTTTTTCTTTTTAACTTTTAAAATGTAATAACATACAAAATGCTTGCTTTAAGCTATAAAAAGTATTTCTCCAAATTAACAAATGTTGCTTTTAAAATTAAATGATCTATAATACTGTAACTCATTCATTTAAAATATACATAATCAAAAGGTTTATTGCTGGAGTGAGATGGTTATAAGAAATTCAAGCACAAAACGTAACAGCAGTTACAAGCCAGTAATCTTAAACTTCAAGCTCCACCTCTCTACCATTGTATTAAGTTAACACCTTAAATCCAATATTTCTTATGTTCATTACTAAATGACAATGCAGTTTATTCTTTGTGAATATATTCACATTAATAGTTCTAAAATTTGTCATAATTATTATCTCAGTAATTTCAGTGTAACTTACATATACTGTAATTAATTATTTATTATGTAATTGATGGCTTGGGAAACCAAGTGAGTATGAGTAATAAAATGACATGCTGAATACAACCACTAAACTAAAATGCTCTGAGCAGTTTTATTATTATACTTCCACATCTTAATCTTAAGAAAAACTTTATGATGCAATGATAAAAATAGAACCTTATAATAAATTGTAATAAGAGGATGGCAAGCATAAACAGAAATCTATTAGTCACTTACCTTAATAATCTAAGCTTTAAAGAGTTTGGCATAAATACATTGGTTCTCCTATTAACATACTATATTGAATATATATCAAAACAAGCACCATTATTTCAACTATCTTACATTATAGAATAATGCATTCTAATCCAGAGCCATCACATATGATAGTACTTTCAACTATATCCCCAGATTAATTTTTGGCTATTGAACTTCAATCTTAAAAAACTGGAATCCACATAACATTCAACAGCCATCTTATATTACTATATTACTTTACATTACAGAATAATCATCTCTAAAGTTTTGACTTTCCTCATTATCCTGCTTGACTCTAAGTCAATAGAATGGATTAGTACTATTAATACATACATATAATAAATATAAGCTAAAAATAATACTATTTCACTTTAATTACATCATCATTTAGACAATCAAAAGTTTCTACAGGGAACATATAACTGAGGTCAATAAAATAAATATTTGCTGACCTAATAGATATATAACTGGACAAGAGATTGAATTGTTTAAATCAGCATGGTGTTGAATCGTTCAATTCATTAGCTAATATATAGAAAATAGCTGCTATTAATATATGACTTTCACTGATGGAGCACAATAATTTAGAAATTAGTCTGGTGATCTGAGGGACAGTAAAATTTCCATTAAGTCATGCTTATTACATAGATGGTTTCAAATAAATTGGATTAACTGCTGTTAAACAAACACAAGTAGAATAAATAATTCAGTGATCTTAGCATAAATTGGACAATACAAATTTTTAATAAAATATAATTCAATATTTCAAATGCAGAACTAGCTAAATATTAATGCATCAATAAGAATTACTTTTTTTTTTTCAGTTAATGATTATATTAATTGATATACAAATTGCATGTAAGAAGTCTCCCAAATTATTAAATAAAGTAATAATTAATTATTACAGTAATGTTAAATAATGAAAAAATATTTACAAATTTTTATATATCTTTAATTAATACAAATATAATAAAGTAAGATGTCTATGGTATCCACATTACACATATTTTAAATTATAATATAGCATGTTATAAATGAAAATCATATTAATATTTAATACATTTTTATTCATATTGTTCTCTGGCAAACTGACAATAAAAGGTTCTTTAATAAATCAAGGATTGAGAATTACTTATTTTATTTCTCTTCACATGATATAATTAAATAGTATCTATATATATATCCAAGACTTAACATTCGAATCTAGACTTATTAATGCAGTGCTTAATAAAATTGTTGAAGACATCAACAATCATATCAGAAATATGGCTTCAAATCACTTATATAAATCATATGAACTAAAACATCACATGATCTTTAATATCCAATTAGTAAAATGTATAAGCAAAAAGCATGCGATGTTTTGATGATCATGTAATATCTTAGTGGTTAAACACCAATTCTGGTCAAAGATAAAAGAAGCTTAAGCTATTAAAAAACTAAAGTCAACATAATATGGAGAAACTAAAAATTATGCAAACAAATTAGCTTTGAATGAAAAAAAATATAGACTTTTCAATTTGGATTGATTTGATAGTGTATATAAAAAAAGTAGAAAGTGGATGCTAAAAAAAAGGTGCATCATATCTAAAGATCCAAAAGCACTGTTAAAAAATCCAAAAGCATCTCACTAATGAAAGCTATCAGCTAGAAACTAGTATGGGGAAATTTGGATAGGACATTAGATAAGGATTTATTAAGCACAACCACTTGGCATCTATTGATTACTAAAGCTTACTCTAGATGTAATAAATATAGTGAGATTGGAAGAAAATTGCTAATACATATATAAATGGAATTAAAACAGATTATAGTTATCAAATCTGCAAAAAAATAATACCATTTAATATGGCTTCATTGATATTTTTACAATGAAGATTTATATACGCCATATTATTATTTTTGTATATATATATTTTGAATTAGATGTTCTTATGGTATGAAAAGCATAAAATCTAAAGATTATTAAATAGTGGCCATATTTTTTCCATGAAATATGCATAAACAATGAATAAATAAATCACTTTTATGATAACAATAATATAAGTTCATTGTCCCAAGCAAAAAAGTAGTGAACAGAATAGAAATTCTGTCATTAGTTAGGCAAAGCAACTAGATCAGGGGTCCCCAACCTTTTTGCACTTAAGAGCACATTCTATAATACCGGCCAGGTGGCAGGCACCATTTATTTTTTTCAACCAGATGGCGGGCATCATTTACTTTTTAATGTAAATTTATAGTTGGATATTGTTAATAATACATATAATGTACAAAAAAATATTTATTTCAAAAATAAAATTTTAACATATAATTAACATTTATATTTTTACGCTGTAAAAGTATAGTATACCCTACAATTTGATTACAATATAATACAATAATTTATAAGAAATTTTAAAAATTAAATTTATTTGTATCAGATAAATAATTTTTTATCGTGTCAGATAGCGGAGGGCACACGTAAAATGATAGGGTTGGGGATCCCTGAGCTAGATGTTATAAATTGCTAATGCGAAATAACATAGAAAAAATGGATATTCCTTGTTTGTTTGTTGCTGGTTTTTTTTTAATAGTATTTACTTAAAAATGAGTATTTTAAATAAAAAAAGTTTTTAAATGTTATTAAAAAAATATTTTAAATTTCAATGTTATTTTTTAAAAAAAATAAAATAAAATAAAATGAAGTTAAGTAATATCCTATACATTCTCAAGAGGAAGAATAAAATTAAATGCAATAAAAATAAATCACATATCCTATTGTTTAGAAAAAGGCATTTAATAAAAATTAAAAATTAACTACACCATTCACAAAAAGCATAATATTGACTTATAGTATTAACATTCTAGTCTACCTTTTTTATAATACTTTTACACTCAAAAATATAATCAATGTCTTTCTTCTACTACTTCATAAAAATGTTAACTATTTATAAAAAAAAAAAAAATTCTGAGGGTGAATAGATTAGTACATCTTTCTGCAACAGCCATGACTTCTTAGGGGTTCCAGTTGAGTCTGATAAATTAGACCAATAGTTAGCCCATAGCCAATCCCAAATAGCTAACAAACATTATTGGTAAATAAATATCTAGCTTATTATCTAGAAGATAAAGGCTGCAGATTAATTAGGATTGGTCAGATTAATGTTGATATAAAACAGTCATGATTTGATACCAGCAGTTTATACAATGCTTTTAAGTAGAATATTCATTTATACTACTCTGCCATATAATTACAGGATGACAATTCAAAAAAGAGTAAAATGCAGCTGCTGCATGAAGCTTTACTAGATGCATATTTAAAATACTTCACTGAGAAAGGCCATAAGCCAGAAACTAGTTTGTAGATATAAATAAGACAGCACCATATAGGGATTTAATAAGCACTACTACATACCACCTACTGATTAATTACGCTTATAAGTAGTAAAACTGAAATGCTTGTAAAAAAAAATGCAATGATGTAGCATTCAGCAAATTCTAATGGGAGAAAACCTGTCAAAAATATGTTTCTTATATCAAAATGCATCTTCGAAGTTTATAGAGAATCAAACTATTGTCCTACTAATAGTTACACTCAATGATCAGAATTACTACGATAAAATTAATCAAAACAATGATATCACAAAATGCAATTAAAATTTGAATGTTTTTCTTTAATAAAAATCACATACACATCTGATACTATTAATTCTAACACTCTCACAGGATTTCCCAGATAAACATTTTTTCCCTGTCAATATACTGTTCCACCTCCCTGCATTCAAACCTCTACGTGTCTTTATAGTATCAATAATTGGGAAAAACTTAAATATTAAATGTTAATATTTTCAATAAATATTGGATAAACTTATATTAGAAATACTTTTTATAGTTCTAAAAACAATGATTAATTACTATTATTATATTTCAAAACATAATATTTATAACTATTGTAAATATATATTAAATACATGTACATTTTGACCACTCAGGTCTCCTCAGATCAAGCTATCCAATTTCATCAATAGTCATCACATATTGCATATTACACGTTTATTTATAAGAATTACATAAGCTTATTTTACAAGTACGCTATTTTTAGTCAATGCTTATTAATAATTTCAATTATTCAGTAAATAAAAAATGTTTATTAATAATTTTTAATTACATTAGATATTTTATTGCAGTTTCCTTTATATGTATGTATATCATAGATATAAACTTTAAATTTTATAAAAAATCAAACAAATATATATACTACTTTTATAGAAAATATTTGTTTTCCTTTAATTTGTTCAACTCTGTCCACTCAAGACAAAAAATCTTATATTTACGGAATCATCAATTACCATGCTCTGTATAGAATGACAGATTTGAACCTAAAGATTCAGAAATATCAGCTGAGCAACATAAATAAAAGCAAGATTAGTTCAGATTCACTAAAGAAACATGTTGAATGCTCAATCTGTGACTAGGTACTAAGGAACTCAATTATCACATGATCTTCTGAGTAATAAATTATAAACTTTTTTTTTTTGCTAATTACCATTCTTACATTTTAATAACATAATGGCTCCAATCATTGGAAATATATATATATATTAAAAGCTCCTAATAACCATTCAGACCAGCAGATCTTCCCTATTAAACCAATCCACTATTCAATTACAATAGTCATATAAATAACATTCATTTCTTATTACCCATACATTTATAGTTAATAAGAGATAAATGTTGACAAGAAAAATTGTCACACATGTTTAAACCTAGTAGACCTACATAATTTGAAGTTCATATTTAAAATTAAAAGATAACATAATAATTTTTAATCTAAAAATGATTGATAATCTATTTATTAAAAAATAGTTGTTACAAATAAGCATTGCTAAAAAATAAAGTAGATATAAATAATTCATATAAATATATAATTGTAGTATATTATTATGGGAAAAATTAGATGACAGCCTAAATAAGAGACGTGACTGCCAAAATGCATATTGTACCCATTAATTATGGATATCTGATTCTTTTATTATTTTTAAATTCTATAAATTTGAATTTATATAAATTTAAAACACCATTATATAAGCAGAAGAGTTAATATGGTCAATATTTTACTTATTACCATACCAACAGTCAGATTGAGATTGTCTATAAATACACAAACCCAAAACACTTTTCAAAACCATTGTACTCACTCCATAACTGCTAGAAACAAAATATCTCCTATGGATATTACTTTTATTTATACTGGGGTTAGATCTCTGGGTGCCACCACCCAATTTGACTGAAATATCCATAAAGGTTTTAACACCTCAAGTGCTTGATTCCACAGCTAGCCCAAATGAACAAGAAACTGAACTTAGGCTATCAGATAATGCATATTTAAACATAAACAGTACAATTGACAAAATTATCTTAATTAACTGTTATATAGTAAGATGTGGAGAGAATGAATTAAGCCAAACTAACAATTTAAAACAGTATATGTATTTACAAAAACATTATAACAATAATACAAACTAAAACTAATTATAGAATTGTTTAGTATAGATAAGTCCATTTTAAAATAGGTAATAAGAATTCAATTATTTCCAATTTTACTTAAGTTTATAAAGAGAATGAAATCTTATTCCTGTATCATTTGAATTATTCCTTATATTTACCTAGGTTTTACTATAGTTTTTTCTGGAGTGATCACCCGTCTTCTTGAAAGTTTATAGTTTGTGGCTGGTATTCATAAATAGATTTTCTGGTTACTTTTAACAGTTTGTTGCTTCTTCCTTCCAGGGCAGCATATATCTTCATGGCCTTGTTCAGTAAGTCTTTTATAATGATCAGTAGATGTCTCAGCAATGGAAAGTCAATATTTGTTAATTTCAGGCTGTCAAATGCAAGGAACTAGGCAGTGAAAACTGAATGAACACCCCTTTGTGAGTTTAACACTGCATGGTGATGTTAGGACTTTGGCATAAATAACTATAGACTGCTGAAATATGAAATAGTCATTCTTAATAAAAGTCAGCAAAGTTAGTATAAGTAGCCACAGTTGAATCAAATTAACCGGATCCAAATCAAAATAATAGCAGAATCATTATAATAGAATGAACAGCAGCAGAACTGAATATAATGGAAATTTAGTAGCTTTCATATCCTTGCCCAAATTGTCTGAACTTAGCCATATCATTAATTAGCTTTTCAATTTCTGATTATAATTATCTCTTTTAATATCTATTTATTTGATTTATTACAGTATCGATTATCTAATCAGTTGGAAATATTACTGATTTTGAGTAAAACACAATCCTTTTCTGATTAGACAATTTACAAAATTATTTTGACTTTTGTTTAGATCATAGTTTTCTCTAATTAAATAGTTTTTGATAATTATTTTGTATAATCATTTCCATCCAATTCTCTTGTTCTTTTTTCCCCTTTTCTTTCTTTACAAATAATTTTTTAGTTTAAATTATCTCACCAAGTAACTTCATAATCCTTAAGTTACCTTTACATAATTAGTTTTCTTTTATTTCCATTATTATACCTCATAACATTTTAGAATTTATACTCTCAATTGAAATAATGATAAGCAATCCTTTTCCCTCTTCTAATTTCTCTTTTATTTGAGATTAAGATAGTTTTATTTTTTCTTTTGTTTATTTGCTAACAGACTTGATTTATTCTAAAATCTCTTTATTTATTAAACTAAGTCTTTTTCATGTATTAAAAAAAAAAATATACATTATTTTTCTTTTTTTAATATTCTTAATATATTTTTTAATGTTTCATGTAACATATATTTATCCATCTGTTATAGTATTTTTACAATGTCTGCAACTATTATATTTTACTAAGTAAAAATGACAATTGATAATTCTAGAAATATAAAATAGTGCAGTAAATGCAAACAGATGAATATTTATAAAAAAAAACTCTGATAGGTACCTGTCTATAAAAGTAGTAGATATATATAGCCTTCAATAAAAATTTAAGCCTATTTCTAAGATCAAAAACATGTGACAATTTCTAGTCTATAAAAAAGCATTAAAAAATATGACCTTGTAAAATAAGTTTATGTAATTTGTCTTATAAATAGGACATATTTGGACTTTATGATGTTAGAGTAAAAGATGAAGAAATAATTGATTTAAAAAGTAGATATATGCTTTGTTATAAAAGCACAAGTATGGAAAACAAATGCAGAGGATTTGATATACATAAAAAATTGACTAATAACATTGTTAAGATTGATAGTATATTAGACAGAATAGCAAGATTAGTTATACAACTTAATGGAGAATATCAAATTCAGATAATTCAAGTTTACATCTCAACAAATTTCTCATTATTTTGAAGAAATAGAGGATTTTGATATACACAAACAAAATTATTTTGATCACAGCAAATAACTTACTAAAATTATCATGAAAGACTTTAATACTAAAAATAAAAATGAGAGTAAGATAAAATTACTATGAGTAAATTTGGATCAGGTGGAGATACAAGAGAGAATAGATTTATGGAATTTTCAAAAAAAGACAAGGTATATATTGCATTATTTCTTTAAAAAATGCTAAACAGAAGTGGGTATGGGGACATCCAAATGAAGGTATGGCACAATTGTATTATATTTTAAGTAACAAAAATAATGTATTTCAGGAGTGTAATGTTCTGAAAAGATTCAATGCAAGAAGTGATCAGTAATTATAATTGATATATAAATATGTGTTAATAGAAAACTAAAGACAAAAATTAATAAAAAGATAGTATTAACGGTTGATATTTCTAATTTTCAGAAGACCCCAATGAATTTAAATTAGAAGGTGCTAATTATTTTAAAGTATTGACAGACTTTGAAGATGGTTCAAATTTAAATGAGATCTTGAAGAAAATAACTAATATTCAAAGTTACCTGATACAAAAAAAAAAACACTACCTCATCAGTAATTTTCAATTGAGACTAAACATATATGAAGAAAAACATGAATACGCATATGATTCATTAAAAAAATTTAAATATTTGGAATTCTGTAAAATAGTACAAAACATGGTAATAGTGATATAAGAAAATATAATTGTGAAATGGCAAAGAAAGTTATAAAAGAAAATAAAAGTTTTATAAGTATAAAATAATATCTTGGTATTAGAAGAAAAAATGTTTCAGCAATAAGGAGAAAAGCTGCATCTATTACTAAAAAGAGATATGTTATCACGGAATGTGTGAGAAAGTTGTAATAAAAAACAAAAAAAAAGTCTGTAGTTACTACAAGTATTACACAAGTCAATTTCTCAGCATTTTCAATGAAGACATGAGCCGTGCAATTAAATCTATAAAGAATAAAAAATCTTAAGGAAATAATGGAATTATTATTGATACTAAATGTCTAAATGATAAATATATACCAGATGATTCAAAGAATGCAGTAATAATAAATATAAAATAATCTTTATTTATATTATTAGGAGGTCTATAATAATAATAAAATTAAATTTAAAACTGTTTACATATAAATAAAAAAAGAGAAAGGAAATATTGTAGAAAAGGAAAGTTATGGTTTCTCATTTTAATATAACCTAATTTTTTTTATAAGATTTTATAAATGTGATATGGGAGATTAAAAACTAGATAATATATTAACTAGAATGCTAAAAAAGAAAGAGATGGTTCTTATATTAAGGCCTGTCGATATACTATGAATGTAAATGAATAATGTCAATGATAATGTAGTATAATTAGAGAAAGGTAATCTAGAAGGAAGTGTTCCATGGTTTCTTCATTTGTTATAATGTACCTTGCTGAAAAAAAAATAGTGGAGAAAGCCTTAATATTGAATTTGCTTAATAAGTTCAGATAACTGAGTTCTAGGTACTAACATCTGAAATTTCTTATAAAGTATTTGTTGCTGGGTATCTGAGATTAAATGTTACTTGTTATATTACTTTTGTTTTCTATTTTATGTTTCCAATATCTAATTTTGTTTGGGTGGAGATTTTGAGGATTTGTGTGCTTGATTGTGTCTCTTAAAGTTGCTGGAATTAAGATTAACTATATATATATTTACTTTAAATATAATTTTTATTGATGAAGTATATGGCTATATAATTTATATTATTTTAAATGTATAAAACATTACATATATATATACATGTTGTAGCTTAGGTAATAGAGGTGATTAATAGTACATATTTATATATAAACTGAACAGAAGAGTTATCGGCTTCAAAAGTCCAATATTTTAAAATATAAAAGAACAGAAAATATCACATTGTATTTTTCTTATAATTTATCTTTGTGTTTTAAGAGTACATGCAATAACACACATAGTCATTTATATTTTAAAATTCTGTGATTTTACTTTTTTCAATAGATTTTAGTTTAAAATAATTTTCTTTTGACTCTTTTTTTCATTACTGTAATTAAAAGCAAGTAAAGTTTTAATCTATTTTTAAAAACTAAGACTTATTTTTTCTTTTAATTAATGTTTGAAAAAGATAAGAGCCCTCGTCAGATTTTGTTTTTTAATTAAGATCGAGCTTACCCATGGTCAAAACTTTTTAATTAAACATGAGGCAGGAAATAACAATTCACAAAATAGCTCTGGTTTTTAACTGAATTATTATTATTCTCATTCTACTTCTTATTCTTGTGATTTTTATTTAGATTGCTATGCTAACTCTTCTATTTGCTAACCACAGACCGCAGATGCCTTATATTTTGAAGATTGCTGTTCATGTCTTATATCACAATTGCTGATATATTTTTGCAAATGGAAAATTACTGACTACTATTTATTGTAAGTAGTCACCATCCATTTGCCATGCCAAAAGCACACACCATGAGAAATATTCTTAACAATATGCAGTGCTAAATCAACCCAAAGATGAACCTTGGAACTCCACAATTGTGCCTCCAAGAACATAACCTAAAGACATAATCCAGAACTGATCTCCAATGATAGCATTCAGATTGCAAACAGATAAATAAATGGAAATCAAAAACTGTCATGATGAACTCTAGGTAGAAATAAACTGTGTGTTACCCAACAGAAAGAAATCATCTGGACAAAACATTATGCCTCGAAGTAAGCAAACATTTTCATGTTTATAATATGAAAATGTTCGTATAATCAGGGCTTAATGTTTAAATTTCTATGGTAAAGTCTTAGCTTAATCCAAAAAGAAACCTGCCTTTATAATAAGTTATACATGCTCATTTAAATATCATTAATTACTTTATTATGTTTGAAGTCTTAATTTAAGATTACATATTTTAAATTTATTTATCTGAGAGTGTTCTAAGTTTATATGCTTAGTGTTTTCCTCTTTTTATATTATTAACCCTTTATAAATGCTTGGGCAGATATTAGTAGATTTCTTTTAAACTGACCTATCTCTTATTCCATTCATTATAATTGATTTAGCCAATCTTGGTTTGCATTTCCTGCAGACCATAAATTTTTTGGCTAGCGGTTTATCGAGTATACTGTTCTGTTTTTCTTAGTCATTAAAGATTTGGGTTTTTCTATATTTCAGATTACATAATGCCATAATCTTTTCTTTTTTTCTTGTCAGAATTAACCTTGAAGGACTTAAACATGCCCTTTATTGAGTGTTTATGACAAAATGACACCCTATTATTTCCTGAGGTTTTGTCAGGTTGTAGGAAAATATTGTTCTGCACTGGTTTGTTGTATTCCGTACAAGATCTTTTTTTTTTGTTTTTAAATTTCTAACTAAAGGAAACTGGAATTTGTTTATATAAATTGCTAGCAGGAAGACGCTGTAAATCCCTTTTAATTTTTAGATGAAAAAATGAACTTATCTGTCTGGGTGTTTAATGTTACAATATTCTGCAGATTCTTTGATAAACAAGATGGAGGAATTTAGGTCAAACTTTAATATTTTGGTTTGACAAATATTTTGGATTTAATAAATTTTCAAATGATTTATAATTGTTTTTGGCAAATTTTGTATCTGTGTCCTGTCCCTCAATTGTCTGAACAATGTTAAAAATTTCTTTCTCTCCCTGGATCGAGCTGGTAGCATTTATCGTCACTGTTAACTTTTTCATCATCGTAAATTAAATTTTCTAGGTAGTCAGTGATCTAGTGGCACCTCAGTGATCAAAAGAAAATAGAAGTGACCGGTACAATATATATAAATTATTTATTTGTTATTAAAAATCAATTTGGGATTACATATCAGAAAAACACTCCAAAAACATATCTATAACATGTGATTATTGATATTTTTGATATATATCCTTCGGTTAATAATCTATTATTACAAAGAAGAGGGAAGAATGAGACTCCATGTGGCATGATATACATCAGAGAAAGCAAGTGCCAAATCTCTGTTTTTTATTTTAAATATCTGATTGTAAAATAGGGATTACAATTTCTTGATTGTAGAGTTAAAACAAAAATGACATCTCAGGACCCAGAAAGTTATTTATCTAATTATTTCATTAATAATTCTCCGAAGATGCTTGCTTTTTCATTTATTGATGCTGAATGTCATTGCATTTTTGTTCTAATTGATTTTGATAATGACAGATCTTTTTTTTTTTTTTAATGTCAAGATGAATTTAATGATGGATAGGAAATAGGTAATTTTAGAAAAAATTAAGATATTGATTAGGAAGACTATATAGAAGCAGAAAGTTGATTTTGAATAACACTTTTCTTGGCATTCTAAGATAAGTACAATGGAAAACCTAAAAAAATTATGAAGTGCAGAGATGCATATGTAAGAAATAATATTACCTATAAGTATGTTCCAGAAAGATGATTTGTTTTTGTTAAAGTAGAATGAAATTTTGTTAGTATAATTACCAAGTATACTACTGAGGAAGGAAAATAATTTTTTTGAAGAGAAAAATATAACTACATCCAAATAGGAGATGTGATTAATAGTTTAATCAAATATTAGATTAGGTATTGATGATATTTTTCATCCTATAGTAAAGAAAAGATTATTAAGGGGAAGCCCTAAAATATAGAATTATATAGATGAAATCCTGGCACTTCTCTATTTATAAGTAGATTTGGTAGTAAGTAAAGGAAAGAAGAGGCATATTATGACCTTGGATTAATTTGGATACAGGAACTAAGTTTAATGCAATCATTATCTCCAGCTATACCACAAAGAGTCTAATTTTCCTATGTTATCTAGCATGATCTATTATTATTTTAAATTAAATAGAAATTATTAAGGTAGCTGTATCCTTTTTTGTTATTGTTTTTTATAAATTGAAATTTTGATAATGAAGGGGATATGTGTTTGGATTTTATCTTATTTTAATAAATGGGGAAAAAGAAATGAGTCTTAAATTGTCCAGCATGGGAGATTTTTTGTTTTGTGGAAGGGAACTATAGAATTGGATATAGTTCAGCAATCACGCACATTTGAGTGGATATGTATTTAGTCAGTTTGTTGATTACAGGGTTTATGAAATGGTTAAGATGATTAAGTATGAATTTGGAAATTGTATGAAATCCTGGGTAAGCACTGTCAGAGATACTATTTAGTTTAAGAGCAATTTTTGATTTAATAATTCTATGATTTCCATCACAATATTCAAATAAAAAAGAGAAAAGTTTGAGATAGGAATAAACTTGAAATTTAGATTTTGTGTAATAGAATGTGTGATGTTATGTCTTTTCCAGTCATTAAATTGAGTTTTTCATAATGAATGAGAATGAGAATTTCTGAGTGCTTACCATATATATCCCTTTGATCAATTGTTGGAATCTGCTAAATGTATTTTTGATTGACAGATAATTAGCTATTACATGTTGTATTTTTATTTGAGAGTTATCATTAATGAAATGGATACTATTGTAGAGACAATATTTTTTATTTGTAGGTGAAGCCCATTTAATTCATTTACCAGTCTAATTAGAAATAGATTTTGTGGAATGTAAAAGTTTATGATAGATGCCCTAATGTTTATAAATGTAAACCCTAACATTACTATGTTTAATTCCATGATATTTATTTTTTTAAAGTATATGTAAATTTCTGGTAAGAACTGTTTCAGGAATATTCAGTATAAATACATGCAAACCTTGAAAGTTTATTTCAATTTTAATAGTTAGAAAAGCTTCAAGATATTTTATGATATGAATGATAATAAAATGAAAGTAGAAAAGATTTAGTATTGTTCGGCAGTTCTTAAACAGTAGTCCATAGACCTTCAAGGTGTATATGAAAAGTTTCAGAATGTCCATAATATTGAATTGGAAAAAAAAAAATACTATTTTTATTTTCTCTGATGTCTAATATCTAGAATTTCTTTTACTTATGAATCTTGAAAAATCACATTCATACTCTGAAATTATGGTAGTTGTTTAACTTGTGCTTTGATTTATAGATTATAAAAAGGCATTTGATTCCACAAACATTTGATTAAAACTTTGGAATATCAAGATATAAACCTAGGATCAATCATATTCTGAAAAATATTTATCAAAATGCAATAGCACCGAATAGATTACATGACAATACTAAGAAAATTAATAGTGATAAAGAAATACAACAGGATGATTCTATATCACTAAAACATTTTATAGCAATTTTATATTAAAATGGAAAAGTAAGAAAATAAAGGCATGAAATATTTTGCAGATGATGTAGTTATTTTGCAAATAAATTTCAGATGTTGCAAAAGTTATTAGATGGAAAATAGGAATGTAGATCTAAAAAAAAAAATTCAAGTTAGTTTTGATTAATTTTCTCGGAAAAAGAAAATAAGACTGATAATTGTAAATTACAAAAAGTTAACAATCATAAATATATATCTTGATCATATTATTAATACAGAAGGAAACATGATGAATGAAATTACATTAGAATTAAAGTTAAGAAAATATGCTTATGTTTTTGAAAACAGAGATCAGATGTGTTTTACCAGTTCTTATTTATAAACTTGGAAACTTAATAGAAGAGCAATACAGACACTTAAGAGCATTCAATGGAATATAGATTGGAAGATCAAAAGCATAGTACTTGGTTGAGAGAATAAAAGGCATCATTGAAAGAATTAAGACCCTGAAGTGAAGTTAGACTAGTCAAATTTCTTATAATATATGGACAGTTAGAGTTTAAAACTGGATCCAATGAAAGCATAAAAATTTAAAAAGACTAAATGTGTAAGTAAGTTAGTATGGTGTGAAGAAAAGGATCAATGAATATGAGACCATCATATGGTGCATCAATATTTCAAAATGAGGAATTTATATAATCAACAAAATAATAATAATGATAAAAATGAAAATAAAAAAAAAGACTAATTCCCTCCCCATCATTTTTTCCCCCTGAAATCTATTTTTAAAAACTTCTTGGTTTTTAACAGCAAACTTAATATTAGCTTTAAAAATAAATTTTCCAATTAACTTTCTCTTCCATTTGCTACATATTTTAACAAGTGGAAACTTTTTGTAGAGAAAATAAAAACACTAAATGACAAAAAAAGAAACATGATTCTTCCATCAATTTAGATCAGTTATTTACAAATGTTTATTCAAATATATGTTTATATATATGTTATAGTAGTATATTTATTTTTCTTATTAATGTGTGTGTAAAAGAGGGGGGTAGAACTACTTTTAAGTAAACCAATGTAAGATAAATGTCTATCCAAAAGCCCTCATTTTAGGAACAGTACTTGCCAATTATTGAGCAGGAAGATCTTGAGAATGTTTTTCAAATTTACTCTCCAATGTTCATTTTCATACCGATATTAGATTGGCAATAGGCCAGTTTTGTGGGGGGAAAAAATCCTAACATTGTTGGAATTTAGAAAAGTTTTCAAATTTTAATTAGTTGGTACTTCAATCCAGGTCTTAGCACACCAAATGGATATTCCATCACTTAAATCTATCTTTAAGATTAAATAAAAATGCTACTTAAGTAAATCCTAATTCACTCAAAAATAATAATGTCTGGCAGTCATGAAAATGTAGGAATAACTTTTAATTTATCTATGGAAGAAGTTATTACATTTTAAAAAGAATTTATAGTACTGCAATTGCATTACTATCTTAACAGTCACAAATTACAATTTAATAAATTCTTGATAAAAAAAAAGGAAACTCAGTAATAATGATTTATACTGCAATGATTGTTCTTTCAAAAAAAAAAAAAAAAACCAGAATATATAACAGTAAACTTGAGTTAACAATATAAATTATTAATGATTGTTAAAAAAAAAAAAAAAATTAATTATTTGTATGTATGTTTTTTAAAAAAGTTCAAAATTCAGGTGTGTGAAAAATCATTGAGTAATAATAAAGATGTATTTAATCATTAAAAATAATTTGAAGTTATATATCAAATTTATGAAATTTAATAATTTCATTTTTTAAAATGTGATTGTAGAAATATACATTAAAATTTATAAAAATGTATGTTTTAAACAATGATACTTATAAAGTTTGCAATTAGCTGAAAGAAAATCCTATGATTCTTCAAGAAGACTTGAAAGCAAAAAAAGACAAATTCCTAATGTTTAATCCATACAATCTTACATTGCAATTGTTATTACTTTATGATAAGCTACTTACTAATATGCATTAACCAATGTAATATATTTATTATTTTCTTTATCTTTGAGTTTAAGTCATAGAAAAACATCAAATTCTTTTTTTCTCTGTTGAAGGATAGTTCTTAACTGAAGCACCACTTGAGTTTTCTTGAAGAGGGGATGAATGTGTGGGGGTTTTTTTTTTTTTAATGAACTTTTCCAACTATAAAAGATAAAACATGGTCCTTATTCCCAGAAGGCCATAGAGTCATTAGTAAATGTAGCAGTTGTCAGCCAGGGGCAAGAATTGCAAAAAATCTACTGGATGTGGATCCAGGCTATCATTTGATGTAAATTTTTATTCAGCTATCTACATCAGCCAATCGCTTTCACCTGAAGAATAACCCAATATTAAATGGAATATTATTGCACTTTATGAAGTTAAAAGATGCAGAGAATTGATTTGAAAAATGGCAGTATATCTACAAAGGCAAAAATATAGGAATCATAAGTGGGGTGGGATTTATAAGGAAAAACAAATTGAGCAGATTGATGTTATACCAGAAGGAACGTTAAGATTCATTTTAATGGAAAATAGCAAATACAGATAATTCAAGTTTATCCCCAAGTATGTCCTCATTGTAGTAAAAAAGTAAAGACTTTTTATGCAGACATAATTTAATCACACCGAAGAACTTTTTAAAAATTGTCACAGGAAATTTTAATGCTAGAATTGGGGGGGAACACTCAAAAGATGAATGCACTGTGGCTAAATATTGTTATGGTGACAGAAATGAGAGGACTTAAAACTTATGGAATTGCAAAAAAAAAAAAAAAAAATTGTATATTATGAATTTTTTCTTTGAGAAAAATGCTAAATAGAAATACACATAGAAGCATCCAAATGAAGATATAGAACAAACAGATTATGTTTCAACTACGTACTTCATGATTTTATTGTTCATAATAGATTTAAGTCAGGATGTAATCATCAATTAATTAATGTAAGATACATGTTAATGCAAAATAAGGGACAACAACTATTTAAAAAAAAAAACAGAATCAACAGCTAATATTTCTAATCTTCAGAATTATTTCAATGAATTTAAATACAAACTTGCTAATCATTTTAAAATAATAATATATTTTGAAGATGATTTTAAACTTCTTGAGAACCAATAAAAAAAATAATTGATACACTACTAAGATCAACAAGTAAAAAAGTAACAATTTACCAGTAAATTTTTGACTGAGACAAAATAATGTATGAAGAAAGAAGTAATGCGAAAATATTTAAAGAAGATATATTAAAAAGAATTGAATATCTGGAGTTCTGTATAAAGTTATGAAAAAGAGTTAATAATGATATAAATGAATATAACTGTGAATTGGTAAGAAAAGTTATTCCGAAGAGAATAAAAGTCTCAAAGATATAAAACAGCAATAAGCAAAAAAGATGGAATTATTATTAAGAAGAGGGTTAATATAAAATGTCTGGAAGAATTTACAAGGAATTATATAGTAATAAATAAAAAGAAAAGAAAATATCTTATATAATTACTACATCTTCTCAATTGTCAATTATTTTATATGAAGAAATGAAATATGCAATTAAAACTATAAAGCAGAACATTTAAGGCAATAATGAAATTATTACTGATATTTTAAAAGCAGATTAACATAAAAAAATTCTTGTTAAAACTATATATAAAGATGTACCAAATGGCAATTGTAATATTGATATTTAAACAAGATAATTATAGAAGATATTAAAAAAATTTCAGATCTATCACTCATATCACCAAGATAATTATAACTCATTTTAGCAAACATGAAACTCAAATTAGATGAATGTAAAAGTAGTTTTAGCACAGTGGATCATATTCAGTTATTGAAAGAAACTATAGAAAAGATTAATGAATATGAATTGCCATTATGTTTTTTTATGTTGATTATGAAAAGACATTCTGATTAACATATTAAACTTTCAAGATATCAATCTAGAATAATATAATATTTTAAATATCAAAATGCAATAGCAATTAGATTGTATAGTGGCTCAAAAAATATTAACACTATTAAAGATGTATGACAATGTGATTACATATATCCAAATCTTGTTACAAAGTTTTATAAAAAATATTTCATGGATTACAATAAAAAATTCAGGGAATAAAATACATAAAGATAATAAAATATATAAAGACTTTGCAGATGATGCTTTTGGTTTTGTAAATAATACCTCACAGCTTCAAATGTTATAAGAA
This sequence comes from Epiperipatus broadwayi, assembly GCA_028023455.1. Classification (NCBI taxonomy): domain Eukaryota; kingdom Metazoa; phylum Onychophora; class Udeonychophora; order Euonychophora; family Peripatidae; genus Epiperipatus; species Epiperipatus broadwayi. Next base: position 3,307,473 of record JAQFVV010006334.1, read on the forward strand.
CTATCAGATGAATTAAGAAAGTAGTACTAAAGACAAATATGAATTAAAGTAATAATCAATAAATTTTCTCAGAAAAAGAAAATAAATAATGATGACCATGAATTACAAGTTAACAATTATAAATATTATGATCAGATTATTAATACAGACCAAAATATAATGAATAAAATTAATTATAATATTAAATCTGGAAGGAGTGGTTTTGGTCAGGAAAAATGCCTATATTGTTTGAAAGGAAGGTTTCTAATAGATGTGTTTTATCAGTTCTTACTTATGAATCTGAAACATGGACACTTAGTAAAAAAGCAATAAACTTCAGATCACTCAATGATATGTGGGGAAGTATTGGGAATAACAAGAAGACTAACAATGAAATACTTAAATAAGAGAACTAACAGATATTATCAACAAAATATTAACATCAATTGGTATGATGTGAAGAAAGCAGCTATGGAATAAAAACCTGGGTCAATAATGGTTGAAAACAATTATAATTAATGATATGATTTAGTTTATATATTTAAGAATAAAAATTTAAGAATATATCACGCTGATGTATAATTTCTTGACTATGATTATCCGATAACACTGGAGATAAGTACCTCTAAATAAAAATAATAAATCTATCAGTATTTAAATGATTAGTTGTAACTTATGGCATAAATCAATAATTTATGTGAATTAAAAGATTTTCTAAAACACATCACTTTTCAGCCCTATATAATCCAGACTTTTAACATAGGCCAATCCTAAACATTTGCAAAAAATTATACATAGTTCAGTGCTTAACAATAAAGAAATTTTAAGTTAAAAATAAATACATATTGGTAAAAAAAAGCATCACATGACAATACTACAACATTATATGATATTCCTCATACTACAAAAATATTACATGATTTTGCACGTCCATTAATAAAGCAAATATGGTTAAAAAAAATCAGAAATTCCATTTATTAAAAAAATATATAGCAGCAGAAATAGGAAGACATCCACTTCTCAAAACATGTACATTTATTTATAATACAAAAAAAAAAAATGTCAAAGAAATAAATATCAAATTTACACACAATCACAACAACAAAAAAGGAGTGAATTGAATTATATTAGAACATTTGTTTAAAAAATTCAAGATTGTCTTTTTTTTTTTTTTCTTAATTCAAAATCAGTAAAGTTTTTTTGAATAATAAATCTTTTAAATTGTTTTTGAAATAGTACAGAAAAAATAATTTACGCTTTTAATTAAAAAAGAATTTTCCTGATAAAATTGTTGGAAAGTTTTTGAATGTTTCATTAAAATCTATAAATGAAACTGCACATTTTTTAATGCCAATAACAAAATAAATATTGATGGTGATTGTCTTATTTGTTAAATAGATGGTGATTGTCTTAAACAACAATCTAAAGTTATTTTAAAAGTTAGTTACAGTATATAGCTAAAACTTTTGCAGAGAGTAGTTAAAGCTTAAGACCCATCATAATTTCCAATAACAGAGCTATAATTGGTGGAGTGTCTTCAGACTGCAATATTAATAAACTTTCAAAAACCTTATAATCAATCACTCCACAGGAATTTTTGATAGTATCTTTGGGGAAGTTATATTCTGGATGTCTAGCTAGATGAACACTTAGAGTTTGTTGCAAACTATTATTTTACAAAAAAATATCTGCTAATAATACAATGTTTACAAATAGCCATTTAAAAAATAATCAAGACTTCAATTCTATAACATGCCAGTGATTTTCTTCACAAAGACTACTTTAAAATAAATTTCTTAGTTTATATTTATTAATATTCAATACCTATTGTTCAAAAATCCAAATAAAATTTCAAAGATGATCTTTTATAATAAATAAATTAGTTTGTACAAGATTATCAAACATTTATTATTGAATGTATGATGTCCAGGATTTATGGACTCAAATATATACTAAATATAAAAGAAATAATATATTTTGCAATTTATAAATTATGTATTAAATAAATAAAACAAAATAAAAGCTAGTCCACACACAAAATAAATGGTAATTAAAAAATGCTATACATAATCCATATTAATAGATATCTTAAATGAAAACAATTTTTTAATCAAATCAAAAGCAGATGTGAATCAAAAAATGATTCATTTGGAGAACATTGAAAAATATACATGATATAAAATATGCATTAGCCTAAGTGAACATTTTTTAAATTGCCTTCACACCTAAGTTTGAGGCATCATTAATTTTGAATTATATTAATGAATGACACTATAATATTGAACATCATAGCATTAGTTTGTCATTTCATTTTGTCATGGACAGTTTCACTATTTTTACACAGCCATTAACAGTTCAGTTCACTTCTATTATATGTATTAAAATGCTGATCAAGGAATACTAACTAAGCACCTTCTTGTTGCATTTTGAATATTAGAAAGTCTTTTCATATAAGAACTCATTATTAACTTCCCATTTCATTTTTTTTTTTTTTTACTGAAATGTAATTCAATTTCATGATTTAATTTTGTTAGATTTGCTGGTATGAATGCCTTTATTCCTGCAACTTCATTTCTTATAATGTACTTTTAGCCTAATGTTTGCATTTAATTTGGCAAGTTGTTTTCATTTAAAACTAGACTTCTTTTTACTTTTTTTTTTATCTAATACACATTTTCAGTATTAATCACCTTTATTTTTAATCATTACACATTTTGTGCTTGAATTACCTTTTGCTTTTTTTTAAATACAGATTTGTGCATGAACCATCTTTCAACTTTCTCATATTTAATACAAATTTTTTTATGGCAAAACAAACACTCTTCATTTTATTTAATACAGATTTCTTGTAAATTTAAGACATTGTAAACTGAATAAGATATTAGCATTTATTACAAATTTACATTTGTGTGCACATTTTATGTGCTGTTGATGTATATTTGTTAAATAACATGTTGTTTTGTTAAATAATTTATTTTTATTGCAAAATATACAATTTTCTTGATTTTATTTAATTATATCTCTATATTTGTAAATTCAAAAACAAATGTGAACATTTTATTTTCTTTTGCCCAATGTTGAGTAGTCAGCTTAATCACAGTGAGTAGAGTGTATACACAACAAGTCCAAATATTCTAATTATGGAAACATCTTTTCATTTCTGATCACACACAAAATACTGTATATCTAGCAATACTTGAGCATTAAATAATGATCAATAACTAATTAACTATTGGATAAAGATAATATGTTCTGTTTATTAAACATTTATTTTTATATTGGTATAACAATTTAAAAAAAATTAAAATAGCTCACTTATTTCTCTACCCCTAGCTTTCTTATTGTAAAATGCATGTCAGCTTATTGAGAAATTAATTACGAATTTTTTTCCCCCTTTCTTTCTAGAAATATTAAATACAGTTAGAAATTAGTTCTAATAATTGAAAATGATGGAAAAACTAAAAAAGAAAATAATAGTAGCATGAAGATCAAGTCAATTTACAAGTATTTATTGAATTGTGTTTCTTAGTATGATAATTTATTTATCATGTTTGGTTAATTTTTTTTTTTGCTCAGTTTACCTTCATAATGAAAGAATCAATTCTGGTTTTTCACCAAAAATTTAAGGTCTCATAACTGTTACCAGATTAAAGGACTTATCAGAATACTAATCATTGGATCAACGATACTGCATCTGCAAAATGTGAATTTATATTAGGATGCTAACTGTTAAATAGTCTGATTATTACCACTGAGAAATAAGATGTACATATTTTTCTTTTTATGTAGTATTAAGAAACCAGTTCTATCATTTTTTACTTTGCTTAATGGCACCATCATTTTCCCATCATTCGCATATACTTATAATCAGAAAGTTTAGATTAAATTAGTAGTATTATATAAAAATTAAAATATACAAAGAGTGATTAGCAGAGATTTATCTGTGACTGATTAACAATTGAAATATTTGAATGTGGTAATGTAATGCTCCATAGTGATAATCATATCATCATATTAAATGCATTAATGGAGCAACTGCTGAAAAGCTGCAGATATCACAAAATGTGATATAATGGTTGCAGCAATATGAATTAGGCCTAAAATAACAACTTGAGCAGTATCCATAAGCAGATATCTTTCAACTTTACCATTACTATTTGTGAAAAGGAATATATGTTTAAAAACAAATATAATTGTAGAGTTATCTTTTACAAAATGCCAAAACAATATAAAATTATAATTTTGACTGTTAATTACTTCACATTTGTAAAAAGTTAAGGATATATATATTTTAAATTCCATATTCATCTTTATAACAAAATTTGTTTCTAAGCAAATGTAAGTAAAAAATAAAAATAAACAAATGGTTTGCCATTCTGCTGCTATCAACAGACATTTAGCTTTCAAGTCTGCCATTTTAATACTACATCAGGGGTGGCCAAGCTTCATGTCTGTAAGAGCTATGTGTTAAATTTGTGATATATTCAAGAGCCAAAATTAAATTTTTGATATATTCAACAGAATCAAATATTTGATTTATTAATAAAATTTATTAATTGGACAAAAAAAAAAATCAAGAAAGTGAGAATAAAATCAATAAAAATGTATTTATTATTCTTATGCGATTGTGTCTGATAACAAAAAGATTAAAATTTTGTATATAATTTGTTAATGAAGCATGCAGTAGTTCTGTAAAGTGATCATTTAACAATTGTTCTTTATTTTTTTTAAAAAAAACTTTCTTGTAGAATACACAAGAATACATTATCCCAAAAACTGATATTAGTTTGCAAGCAGTTTCTTTTAAATAGTGATACTTATGGCAATAATTCTTTATTTCTCTGGATATCAATTAAAAATAACCTATATTGCTCAATAAAGTAGAAGAATAAACTAGATAACATTTGGATTAAAATTGTATAAAGAATAACAACATCACTATACAAAGTCTAAACAAAAACTGAACCAACAAGTTTGAACAATGCATTATATTTCCAGGAAATGATAATAAAATCATAAAAGTTGATGATGTAAATAATCATTATTAAACTGCTATCACAAAGAAATAAATCATATATGGCTTCAAAATAAAATATAAATACAACATGTTAATATAAATTATATTATGGCTTTATTTCAAAAGTTTCATGAGAACAGTATTTGGCTTCCCAGGTCACAGTTTGTCCAGGATGGCACTATAGTAAACTATGTAGAGAAGGCATGCACAATTCCATTAAATGTTTGATAATAAAGTCATTTAGTATCAAGATACTAAACATACATATATATTTGTCAGGTGACAAAATAGGGCTGATCACAGGGATTATAGATCAAAGATAACAGAAAGACTTTCAGATGTAAGGGTTAACTACAATTAACTAATAAGCAGCATCCAATCGCCTGTTGCCTTATCGATTAAGATATAGTTTCATTAAACTGTTTTCGATAGAAAGCTTTTCTTTCATTCTCCTTATTTTTTATTTTATTTTACTATCCTCAATCAGTTAAATTAATATAGAATCTGATCATGCCATTGATTATTTCTATACACTGCAGAGTTGGCTACAAAACAGTTAAAGACTTTTATAAATACTTGAAATTTCTTTGTAAATAAATTAGTCTACATAAAAAGAGGGTAAATAAAAATGAATAAAGAAAATATAAAAGAAATAAGCAGGTGTAAGTGTAGGAAGTTTGGTAAATGAAGGACAGATGAAAATAAAAGTTTTTACAGAGAAAATGTTTTTAGGTAAAGATATATCTATAAAGATATTACAATCTGATTTTGAATTATGATTTTTGTCAAGTGACTTTTATCATTAAATATATATATAATGCTACTTTACTGAGAGGAAAAATTAAAAATTCAAAGTTGAAAATATTATTCAGGAAAAAGAAAAAAAATTTTTCAATGAAATAATATAAAAATTAAAGCCAAATTTCTGCATTGTGAATTGGACTTGGATAAAGAAACAGTAGCAGATATTAAACAATAATTGATATTCAAATGCATATATACTCATTAAAGATGAAAGAGACAACAGAACTGTCTATATTGCTATACAATAGTCTACTCTTGAATTTCTGTAAGAAAAAAGAATATAAAGATTGCTCTTGATTTTAAGATAAAAGATCATATCAAACCAATGAGCTTTTTTAAATGATAGCAAAGATTTTTAATGTTAGTTAGTAGGGTTAAAAAAAATTTCATTATAAATTTTAAATTACTGAACTAAGAAAAGATTTCTGAAAATGTTTTTCTTTCCAATTTAACATTCACTTTCCAAGCTGCTTTAAAAAAAAATTTTTAATGGAAAGGAAATAAGTGGTATGTATCAGGCAGATACACTTGTTTTAAAAAAATATGTTTTTATTTATGATGTATAAGATGTTTAGTCAATTGTCAGTAGGCTATAGATTAAACTCAGCAAATCAATTTTTTTAAAAGAATATTGTTAAATGCTTAAAGAACATAATAAGTAATTATATCTGGAATAAAGATATTTTTAATAAGAATATCAAACTTTCACAAACATTTTGTATAACGGACTTACATCATTTTCTCTCTTTACAAAAAAAGGAGACCAGTGAATTAAAGAATCCAGTGACAGTTTACACCAAATTCAACAAGAATTAATAAGGTACACTGTGATGATCATCCCAAATTGGAATCTATTCTCTTTAGGGAAGACTGATGCTTTTCCAGTTGCTATGAGAACAACAGCAAGCTTAACACTTATTGGATCAAGAAACTTCTTTCTAAACATAATTACATGGTTATAAAGAAAAGAAATCTGATTATAGTTAGGCCCACCAACATTTTACAAGTTTTACTGGAATATTTGGCGTGAACATGTCAGATCATAAACCCTAATTCTTTCTAAATAATAAAAATGAATAGTAATTAGATAGCTGTTTAAGATCCAAAAACTAAATACCAAAATAATAAATAATCAAATGATTTATCACTTGGCCTCAAACAGTGATTCAAGCACAAAAATGAGAGACTTAGAGCTTCAATCCAGGAACTATTATCTTTTGAGTATACCACTCTACCATATAAAAGAAGTTTAAATGCAATAATAACTCTATTATCTAAATCAAAAACTTTAAAAGTGAAGGCAGTAAGAGTTCATGAAAGTGTGCTAAATTTGGAAAAACTGAGAAAGATTCAAGAACATAACTTTGATATTAAAAGATGTAGGAAAAAATTCTCAAAGGATATAGAAAAAATTATGGTGCAATTAGATTAAGTTAAGAAATAAAGAAAATGAGTATATGAGAATATTGATATAGTGAAATTTGAATATATGCATTGAATTAGCTAAATCATGGCATTGAAGACCAAACATATCTATAACAAATATAATATTCAGATTATTCTCCATTTCCATACCCTATTTATAATTAATTTGCTTAAATGTTTCAAATGTTAGCTAAGTAAAAGTTTATTCGATATGTTAATTTTGTTAACTGTAGTTTCACTTGATGATAGACTTCAGAGGTGTATATTATTATAATGTCACTAAAACCATTGCCAAGTGGTTAACCACTCATTTAGGATTTGGAAAATTCATTATAAGATCCCTTCTTAGATTTGATTCAATTTATCAAGATATGTCAGATAAATAAGAACTATAAATTTGTATCACTAGATATTACCAAATTATAAGAGGAAGTAACATACATGTAAGCAATCGATCACTATTATATAAACACTACTGCTAGAAAATGAATATAACCCTTAAAAATGAGACTTCATAATTGACACTCTGATTTGAATTGATATCGACCTTACTGCACAGTTTAGCAATAAATATATTATGAAAAAAACATGGCCCATGGCATTGCCCATAAGTGGTACCATATGCAGTTCAACGCAAGCTAATGCCAAAAAAGACAATATTTCCCAACATTTAGATTGAAAACTGCAAAATTATTTATAAACAGTATGTCAAAGATGTTTTAATATGTGCGCTCATTGAACGCATTATAAAACTATGCAAAGAATTAGAGAAATATCTCTAGAGGTCTGAAGTTTTTAGATTTATACATTTAATGAAACAAAAACTTATTAGACTTTAAAATGATCATCAAGCTACTTTAAATTTGAGAGCAATTCCACCTCATTCTCTCACAACCATGACATACAACTCATTGGGATAAAAAAGTTTCTTAAATAGAAACCTTAGACTCTGTAAATGTAAGGTAGATTAGAAAGCTAATATAGAGACCTATATAAATAATTTATGCGGAATAGGCTGCAACAGAAATACTTTTATAAAACCGATTAAGAAATTCTATAATAAAACAAACCCAACAATTTCCGGTAGATAATAAACTATGGATAAGTAAACAATATGCACCAAAGCTTTCACATAAAATAAAAAAATCTGTGCTATTACATATGTCTTAGACCCCCCTCCCTAACTTGAACAGAATACTAAATAATAACAAAGACAAAATATCCCAGGATCAAACACTTCAGGTCATGTATAAAATCAATTGCAGCAAAGTTACTTGCAAATCTGTATATTGGGGAGTCATAAGCGAACTAAAAATAACTCGGAATATAAATCCATTTTCTAAGAACATGAGCAAAAATTTGGTCACATTTTTGATCCAATAAATGTTAAATAATTTGCATGGAGCATGATCACAGAAAACATGAAGTGAAAAAGACATGGTTTATTGCTAATAACCAGGCCATTGATAAAAAAGAATAGCATTTGCCTCTCCAACAAATGGAACATTTAAATTACTAACTTAAATAAATTAGTGTTGTACATTTAAATGCTATAGCATACCCAATCAACTCATGAGTGTTATAAATCTGGCTTCACCAGCCGAAAGTGCATTCAGTTACAGTTGACAAAATTAACATATAGAAAAAATCTTTACTTAGCTAATATTCCGAACGTTTAAGCAAATTAATTATATCTAGAGCAAATGTAAAAAATAGATGGATTGATTACTGGATGAAATCATTCAATTTTCCAAACAGCACAAAAAGGGAAATGTTCATATTATTAAATTTTGAGAAAGTGACTAAATATTCAGGCAGTTTCTTGATGCCTGATCAAATTAGAGTATGGTGGAAAAGCTAATGAGGTGCTATGTTTGAACTTATGTAGCTAAATATTTGCAGAGAATTGGAGATGAAAATTGAACATATAGTCTTCATATCAGTTGCAATAAAATGAGAAGGGAAAATGTCTTTTGTAATCTTTCATAATTACCAGTATTCCTCTTCCTAATAAAAAAAAGGAAGTGAAGTAAAAAAAAAATAATAGAAAAAAACTGAGGTAGTTCACATAGACATAGTACTGGAATTGAAATAATGTATTTTTCTGGACTATTAATTGCTATAGTAACATATGTTTTATGATAATGTAGCGGAATTTAAATTTTGACAGTACAAATGATTAAAATAATGACTGTGAATATTGATAGGCAAATTATATACATGAGAATATAAGTATTTTTGATTTTCAATCAGTTATAAAAGAATGCATAAAATAAAAAATAAAAATAGAATAACTTCATTGCTCAGAAATTCATAAGAAGTTGTGAGTACCAGGAGTAACAGAGCTGAAAATGATCCCCGGAGCTTAAGCTCTAGTCTGTCATTCCACCAGTGTATCAAATTATGTAGAGTTGGCTGCAAAGAATATATGAAGGTTTCTGATAAATAATGACTGCTTTAAAATGAGACAAATTTATACGTATAAAAATTATCTATAATAAAGGTATGGAACATAAAGACAACAACATTTGTATAAAACTGGAACTTTTGTAGTAAATTTTATGTATTTTGTTTATATAATAATATATTATTGGCACAATACATTGTCAATAGATAAATACCAAGCAGAGAGAACGAACTATTGTTTCATATTTCAAACTAACTGTTGATTTCCTTTTTTGCCATATGATCCAATATATACTAGAAAAGTGATTTTTGACCAAATAAGCAAACAAACTATTTATAATTATTATAAAGTTAATATTTACATTAAATTATAAAACATATATATCTTTATGACTTAAATAGAGTATATATCAGATAATTCAAGAAACGAGAATAAATGATTTAATGAGTGACTGATTACTTCACTTAGCATCTTGATATTGAATCCAAAATTGAGTCAAAGACATTGCAAAAAAAAATCAGAATAGAAAACAATATATGCGTGTATACAAAAAAACATATGAAACTTCTGCAGCACACACACAAATTTACATACAACATTGATAATAAAAAAAATCCAGCGTATGATCTGATTTTATTCATTAGTTATGTTTGTTTTTTTTCCATAAAACCTTAATGCCACTTTGAGAATCATATGAAAACATGTGTAACCATAATTTCTTATTACAACTTGTGAAAAGAGATAAATAAAACATATAATAAATAATAAAAATATACCATTAATGAAATGCCTTTTTAATATTTTGCTGAAAACATATCAGTTTACTATAACAATTTTCAGAATTACTAATGGATAGAAAAACAATAGAAAGTAATTAATTTGCAACTATTTGTTATTCATCATCATTATTAAATACCATTGCAAATGAGTATTAACTCCAGAATTAGAAAAAGAGAAAGAAAAAAAATAGGAATAAGTTTTAGAATGGCTATGCAAATCTATTTATGAAATCACAAATGTGTCCACATATATTATAGAACAGTGGTCTTCAACCTTTTCACACCTGCAGACCTGTAAAAATAAGGATAAGGTTCCACGGACCATCAAAAATAAGGATAAGATTTTGCAGACTGGCAGAAGTCTATAGATAAATTTTCTTAAAGATAAGCATAATTGTTATAACTGATCAAAACAACAATGTTAAATATATAAGATAAAGTTTTATATATATATATGGAGTTTATATAATAAAAAACTTTTTTTTAAAATTTTTTTAGAAAAGTAATAAAAAATTTAATTCTCCCCCCCCCTCATAAACATCTGTGATAACTAGAAAAACATTAATTTATGAATGATTGATTAGATTTTGTTTTCGTTCTGTTTTCTTTTTTTTTTAATTGGGTAAAAATGAGATAAATAAAAATTGGCTATATTAATTAAAAGTTTAAACTCTTATTATTTATTATTACAAACTTTTTACTGCCCATCCAGCACGTGGACCTGCAGAAAAGTTCAGCGGCCCAGGTGCAAGGGTTGAAGAACACTTATAGAATACTATTAGTGGTACCTTATCTAATTTCAACTGCCCCTAGTATTCTAATCTCATTAGCATCTTTCAATTGAAAGCAATTAAAAATGCACCTCTTTAGAGAATCTTATGATTAACTAAAACTATCTACATTCTTATCTTAATGACAAGAAGTAATGGCATTATTATATCACCAATGTAAATTCACATTTTTATTCAACTGACCAGAAATAATAGCTTTTTTAAAAATCTTAACTGTAAAATGATTATATCTATCAAGTCAACTACTGTCACAACTGGATTATATTGCTTAGGGCATAAATTATACTTCACTATTTTTTTTAAAAAATTCCACATTACAAAAAAAGAATAAATTTTTCATTTTTGTTTACTCTTTAGGATATTTTAAATGTTTGTTTACTGATAAAATCAAAAAAATTATCTAAGTAGTTTACATTAAAAAAGTAATTTAACTAGTTTTGAGTTACAAGATATATATAAAAGCCCACACTCTATTACAGTACAATATATAGGTAGTTGCATAACATGTTTCTAAGTGTAAGATATTCATGATATAAATTATAGTTCAAAAGGTGAATAAATTTCAATATTTAAATAGTTGATTGTGTCAATAGAAGTGAAAATGAAGTTAAAAAAAGAATAGTAATGACAAAGGAGACATTTATTAAGTGAAAGAAAGTATTTTGTAGACCTGTGAAGAAAGAATTAAAAAAAAAGATTAAATGCTGTAAAAGAATTACAAAGAGATTAGAGACCTTTAAAATATGGTCATAGATAAGAATGAAGAAAATTAGAAGAATAAAATGATAAATGAGGAAAATTTTGGAAAGAGTAAATGAAATAAGAAGAATAATTGAGAAAATTAGAGGTAGAAAAAGAAACTGGATTGGACATATACTAAGAAAAAAAATTAGTTTAATGAAAGATGTTTTGGAGGGAATAGTGAATGGAAACAAGAAGAAAGGATAGAGAAGACTGATTTTGCTGGATAATATGATATGGGAAGACATGCTGGATTGAAAATCTGGGAAGTAAGCAGAACAGAATGGAGACACTGATGAATTACATAATAGTGATGTGTCAAAATCAGTAACAAGTGTAAAATGTTTACATTGCATGTATACACACACACACACTTTTACATTTCATATGAACGCAATATTAAAATGATTTACTTAATCAAAAAATAAATGAAAAGTATATGAAGTTCTTACAATATAATAAAAATTATCAACATAATGTTTTGATTTTTTATTTCCTTTAGATTTTCGAGTTGTTTATTAATGAAATTATTTAAAGAAATAGTAATTATTAGTGACAAAAAATATCAATTGTTGTTTTTATTTATAATAGTCCTTTCTATCTCTTTGCTATTTCTCCATTTTCTTTCACTTTACTTCCTTAAATCTCTTAGATTAATCTAAGGCTGGCTATCATAATCCACTCATCATCAATTATCTATTTAAATAAATGTAATAATGGACTGTAAATTTGTGTAGTCGTATTTTCACATTTAATTATGGATATAGCAATTCTGATTTTAATTTTTTCTGATTTTAATTTTTTTGTTGTTGTTTTGTTTTCTGTAATGTTTTCATTTTCCCTCAATTTTTTTCCTTCTAAATTCAGAATGAACAAACTCATAAAAGTATGGCTACTGATGATTCAAATACTTATGTTCAGCCATTGCTTGAAAGCAAGCTAAAATATTAATACAAAAGAAAATCATTATCGATGGATATTTAATTACCATCAGTAATATTTAGGCCTCAAAATACTATTTCTTTAATATAATTTATTCTAACATATCATATTTATTACTACATTATAATAACTTATATATATTAAACAGTGTAATAATATTCTAGTGTTTGGCGAGTTTGAGCTAAAAAAAAATATTTCCCATCTATAGAAATTCACCTTCAAAAAAAGAACAAAAAACAAACTGCACAAATAAATTAAATCATGTATATTAATGACTGTTTTTCAAAATCATACAAGTGATAAAAAACAAAATTCATATCTCTGAAAAATCCAGTCTATTTTGAGTCAAACTGCGCTAATTTTTAGAGGATACTTGTGGATAAATCAGAACATACAGAACTTTGACAAACTAATCTTGCATGATTTTAACACTTTGATAACACAATCAAATATACCACATTATAATGCTGGAAAAAAATTAACACAAATTTTTATTTTTAACTCATCACTAAAATAATCCAAAGAATTATTTAAAGTTTGAAATGCCATGATTTTATATTACTGATATACAATATAATTCTTGCAAATTTTTTTGATAAGCTGAAGAGAATATTAAAATTCTGCCATTCTAGGCAGTATAACATTTTCTAATTTTTATTATTATTGATGCATAACATATAATATTTAATATATCATTGGATATTCACTGAAAGGGGTATTTAAACTCAGCTTCACCATTTCCATCATAAAATGTTATTGTTTTTTCTTTAATAATGAATTATAGTTTAGAAGTTTTATTGTTCTGGCAAACACGTTTGGTCATATGCTTCAGTTATTCCTGGTGATTCTTAATTGAAGTGCTTAATTGAGCTATTTTTCTTATGTGCAGAAAAAACTAAATTTGTTTAGTGAGATATAAATAACTAAATATCTCAAGACAAATATATATTAGTACTACAAATTTATAACTTCATTTGATCCTGAATTGATCAATCCCCTTATGGTTTGGTGCAGTGATAGAATAGCAAACTCAGGAGTTTAAGACCCATGGATTGCAACTCTACTCTTTTAGAACATCCAAACTTCTTATGAATTCCAGAGCAATGAACCAATTAGATTATTTATATAATTAATCAATTATAATTTAAAATAGTAAAATAAGTGTATGATATTTGGTGATGACAATATTTGGTAAACTGAAAACATTTATATCAGTTTCCAAATTATATATATCTAAAAGTTTTGAGTTTATAGATCTATAAACAATATTTTGCTATTTTCAATGGAAACAATTTAAGAACTTTTTTCAATTACAATTTATCTCTTTACAAAATCATAAAAAAAGATAATTATTACTTTAGAGTTCAAATTTTATCTTAGTTGAATAGCCCTAAAAGAAAGTTTATTTTATTTCATGGGGTGACAAAAAGAATTCACATCAATTTTCTGAATTTAAGAATTTCAAAATAAATTTAAAAAAACTTTTTTGATGACTGATGATAAAAAAAAACATTTTTCAATTATAATGTTATTCTTTGATTTGTATATGAAAAGGTAAACTGAAACAGCTTTTCAAATTCCATGCAAAAGAAAGTTCTCTCCAAAAGGCCTCTAGAAAAATAGTGAATGATAACATATTTACCGAACTTGCCAGCTGTCAGGTAATAAGAGCTTGAACAGCTTTCCATCCTCATTTTATCCCAGTAGTTAAGAATGGTTATGAAATAGTAGCTAAACTGACTAATATAAAAGATAAAAAAAAAACCATAAGCTTGTTGGAAACCTTAGACTATAGGTATGGTAAAAAGATATATTATGAACTCCTTCATAAATTACATATATTCCATTAAATATATAAAAGATATATTATGAATTCCTTCATGAATTACATATATTCCGTTAAATAACAAAGTTTAAAATAATAAAATATAGATAATTTGGCTTTTAAAATATGGATTAAATTTGAAAATAATCAACAGATGCTGGGTAAAACCATTTTTCTGTTGTTTTTGTTTTTATTAAAGATTTTCCCTAATTTATCATTTCCTCAATTACTTCAATTAAATAATATATGAATTTAATTAAGCTGAAGCATTAGAGGTGACAGAGTTGAGCTGTGAACTATAGAGCTTAAGTTCTAAAGTCCATCACTACCACTTCACATAAACTAAGCAGCATTTCATTTTCAGTAATTTGGGATAAGAAATAATTTTTCTGATTAACAGTAATAAAGTTTTTACATTTATATTATCTCCATATTATTTAGCTATGAATCATTTGAGTTCAGCCTTTTGGTAAAACCTTTAAAGTATTTTATCATTTTACCAATGTGATCCACAAAATTAATCATCACATATCTAAAGAATTCTATATATATATGACTACTGTATTCCCAAAAATATATAGTTTCATTAAAACTATTTGAAAACAGAGATCTGATGCTAAGTACATTGCTAAATAGATGGTAGTAGGTTGATTCTTATTGTTATCTTAAGGATCTAAAAAAAAAAGCCATGGATTCATTGCTCCACTGGTAATGAAGGCTACATCATATTAGTCACACTGTTTATTACTATAATTAGTACAATGACACTTATCTCAACCCAAGTAACTTGGGATCTTATCTTCTAGCTAAAAATAGCTAGATAATTCTTTATTAACTATAACTTGAAAATGAAGTCCTAAGTTTGATTGTGACATAAAAAAATTCTCAAGATTTGGTGAATCGAATTTGAATATCTAAATCAAGAGCAAATTAAATGGATAAGCTAATGTACTTTGAGGTTCATTAATATTTATGATATACATCTAAATTAAGATGCTAAAAAAAAACTTGCAAGCAATGGCAACTATCATCACAAGGTCTTGGGATTCTATTCTCATTAGACAACTTTACACATTAAGTATCTAAAACATTATCTTTACATTGAACGTTCCATCATCAGATTTTCAATGAAATGGAAGGCTGAAGAGTTGTGAGTTGGAATAGTTTGAAGCCTGTCCATTAAAGTATGGAGATTGGCTATCTTAATATAAAGCTGAGCACTGATTGTATATATGTGTGAGGATAGTAATCTAGACCAACTGATGATTGCCGGTTTAGTATGAAATACGTATATTGGTGATTATTTATCTTTTCAACATGTGTGTGATCAGGAGGGTCAGCAATATGAGATGGCACTGAGAGTAGTGGGTCGTGTGAAAGTCTGAGTTCGAATCCCGCATATATTACATATATAAATGCAGGTTTAAAGCCTGTACAATGTATTAATTTTAAAAAAAGTATAAGTCAACATAATCCTAGCGACCAGATGAATAGCATTAACTACTTATATTAATTAAAATTCGAAATCGAATTACTGAAAATATTTTATATATTTAGTTGTTATTAATAATTATTTATTTTTCAATAATTATGTTAAAAATATGATTTATATTTACAATTAAATCATTACTTAATAATAAAATGTACTTAAACAATTATTTCTTCAGGATATAAGGCAGCATACATAAAATTAAATAATGTAACTTTCAATAACGGAGTAACATTTTTAAACACCCCCACCAAACGGAAATGATAATTTCTTTAAAAAGGATAAAAACTTATAATCCTATAATGATTAAATGAACAATAAATATACGATATACTATATTGAAAATTTATGGATATAAATAAAAATCTAAAATGAGGATGTACGTAGAAACGCTTCACCCGTTAATGTCCGGAACGGGAAGCACGGTTTGGTAAACACAAACTTCTAAGAAAAACTGTTAAGAATTCACGTCAATTTAAATTCAGAATTCCTATTTCTAATTTATTTTTATCAACTCATGTAGGATCGAGGTAATGAGTACCCCAAGATAGCTGAATCTTATTAAATAAATTAATTTTTTGATTAAAGACCAATAACAGACAATTGTACATACTGGTATATTTCACCTTTACTAACATAAAATTACAATATAAAAAAACTGTCAGTAAATAAATCAATTTAAAATATATATACATAGATTAGATTAACAATCAAGTGAATTTAATTTACACATATCAATAATAAAAACTTACCTTTACAATCTATGTGGTTTATCCTTAAAAATATCCATAATAGGCCCCACGATAACGTTATAAAATCTATTATTTGCACTTTAGGGAAGAATTGAAAGATATTGTGAAACATTTTAAAGCACCGACATAAAAATAATAACCCGTAGAATGATTATAATAATAATCCAATAAATAGTGTATTTGTTAAAAAAGAAATTTAAAAAACGACGATAAACCACTAGTTGCTTCAAAGCAATATATAAAAAAAAAATCACATTAAAAAAGTTTTCACGTTTCACTTTTACAAAAAAACATGGTTATTGTTTAAAACAAAAAACTTCGCCCATAACTTGCTTCTGGATAATCCAAATTAAATGATTTTGTTATCGTTTGAAAACTGATAAACTACTTAGTAGTCTAAAATCAGCAGCATCCCGTATATCGTTTTTAACTTTTTATTTAAAAATAATTACAACTAGATGTCTCTCTCCAAAGAAACTTAGAATCAATTAAAGTAAATGAACTACTTAAACGTCCTGACTGCTAAAGTTTATCTACTTCGAGTTTAACGCTACCTACGGGTGTAACAGTGCAACAAGTATTTTGTTCAGACGTCTAAAATGATTCAAATCGGAAAAGAAGTGAAAAAAAAATCATAAAGTTAATTTTTAAAAAAGGATGTTTGAAAATGAAACTATGAATTTGGGGGGAAAATAACAAAAGGGATTTTTTTTTTTAAATGTTGACTATTTGACATTGAATATTCTCTCACCTGTATGAATAAGTAAAAAAAAGCGAAAATTGGAAAAAAAGTAACTGTGCCTAGATTAGAACAAAATTGTAGAAATTAAAATGTTTGAGTGGAATTTAAGGTTATATTTTTGATACATAATATTTTTCAGAGATGTAATCTTGAGAATATTAATTTTATTTATTTATTTAGCATTTTTTTTTTTTCTTAGATAGCTTAACTATAAATATTCTGCGTGGTTTAGTGCAACGATATAATGTTAGACGCCATAACATAAAGGCTTTCGATAGATTTCGCTTCTGAGCAATAAAATGATTCGATTGTTTTTACTTTACTATAATAAACATCGTAAAGAAATGCGTAGATATTCTTACTAGATAAGATTCATTAGCGACTCGGTTAAGTCCTTCAAATCTACTACTGCATTCATAGATTTTTTTTTTTTTTTTTAAGTGTCATAGCATCGGCTGAGACGCGAACCCGCAACCCGGGCAACAGCCTGCAAGTGCATTCATAGATTTGAACCTTGTTAATTATATGCTTGTATAGCCACCATAACTAACTACATAGCATCACAAGATCACTATCTTATACTAGCACATAATTGTTTATAAACAAAGCAAAACTCTCCATACAGTATTGCCACCCTGTGCCAACCAGAGTAATCAATGAATGCCAGAAGGCTTGTGCATAAAATCCCTATCTAATGCCTACTCATCCAATATCCCCAGACTAGTTTCTGGCTTGTGGCTATCGTCAGTGAAAAGCTTTGGATCTGAGAGCACTCCACCTAGATCTTAGGATCTAATGCAACCCTCCAGCACCCACCTTTTATCTCTACTTAACTACAAAACTATGAGAATGAAATTGAAAACAAAAATATTTTCAATCTAAACTCAATTGCTTATATAGTTATATGGGTCTGAACTCAGTTCAGCACCCATACATTTTGGTGTCTTTGGCTCTTTAGCAACCATAGCCACCACTATCCTATTAGGCAGGATTGGTGTTAAACCATTAAGCATTACATGATCACTATTTTATACTAGCACATAATTGTTTATAAACAAAGCAAAACTCTCCACACAGTATTGCCACCCTGTGCCAACCAGAGTAATCAATGAATGTCAGAAGGCTTGTGCATAAAATCCCTATCTAATGCCTACTCATCCAATATCCCCAGACTAGTTTCTGGCTTGTGGCCATTGTCAGTGAGGAGCTAAGATCTAGGCGCAGTGCTCTCAGATCCAAAGCTCCTCACTGACGATGGCCACAAGCCAGAAACTAGTCTGGGGATATTGGATGAGTAGGCATTAGATAGGGATTTTATGCACAAATCTTCTGGCATTCATTGATTACTCTGGTTGGCACAGGGTGGCAATACTGTGTGGAGAGTTTTGCTTTGTTTATAAACAATTATGTGCTAGTATAAAATAGTGATCATGTAATGCTTAATGGTTTAACACCAATCCTGCCTAATAGGATAGTGGTGGCTATGGTTGCTAAAGAGCCAAAGACACCAAAATGTATGGGTGCTGAACTGAGTTCAGACCCATATGACTATATAAGCTGTTGAGCTTAGATTGAAAATATTTTTCTGTTTTCCCAAGTTCATTCTCATAGTTTTGTAGTTAAGTAGAGATAAAAGGTGGGTGCTGGAGGGCTGTATTAGATCCTAAAATCTAGGTGCAGTGCTCTCAGATCCAAAGCTCCTCACTGACGATGGCCACAAGCCAGAAACTAGTCTGGGGATATTGAATGAGTAGGCATTTGATAGGGATTTTATGCACAAGCCTTCTGGCATTCATTGATTACTCTGGTTGGCACAGGGTGGCAATACTGTATGGAGAGTTTTGCTTTGTTTATAAATACATAGCTAAGAGACTGTTAAATTCCATTTGTGATGCAAATGTGCATGAAGAAAGAATTTTGATTTGAGATGGTGAAACTATATCATGAGACAATGGGAAATCTGATCTAAATAGCTTTATATATATTTTTTTTATGAGGTATCTTATCTTCTAATATCTGGCACAGCAAACTCGATTGTGTCAGTAATATTTCTAATGGTAGTATTTAATCGCATATTTAGAAGTTTAGTATGAGCATGGTCTAAACAAGGAGAATATTTTTCCAATCCAATATGCTAATATCAAAGAACCTGTTCATGAAGTTTTTATGTCACAACTCCCACACATACTAACTTTTCAGAGAACATCACATGATCACCATTTCTTATGCTTGCTCATAACTGTTATTAAACAGGCAAAACTCTCCATACAATAGTGCCACTCAGTGCAAGCCAGAGTAATCAATGGATGCCAGAAGGACTGTGCATAAAATCCCTATCTAGTGCCTACTCATCCAATATCCCCAGACTAGTTTTGGCTTGTGGCATCCATTGATTACTCTGGCTTACACTGAGTGGCACTACTGTATGGAGAGTTTTGCCTGTTTAATAACTTTTCAGAGTTAATATTAATAAATATGTAATTGTAATAATAAATAATATTGACATCGTATTTCTTGTTATAAATATTTCTGAAATTAAATTTTGATTGAAAAACACATTTTTTTGTAAGCGATTTCCATTGTAAAATCTCAAATTATCTTCTCCAATCATATCATCTTTTGCTTTATTTTTCAAATATTCTTTCTGGTGTCGCAGTTATCTGGCTAATTTCTTGCATTGCCACATTAGCAATATAATAGAGAATATTGATGCATAGGTAACTATACTATTTTGCATCAACTACTCATCATCATTTTACTGACCACTAATAAACAATCATAATTACTTTAAGTTAGAGGGGACATTAGGTTTAAAACGAGCATTTTGATAACTATATAAATCAATCTATGAAACTAAACAGATCTCAAAGTTCATTAGGATTAATTGTGCTAACTAGCACACAAAGTTGGTCCGATAATTGAGGCAGCTAGCTATCTATGTCAAATCAAATAAGCACTAAAATGAGACACTCTATTAAAAATATACATTTAATAAATAATTTCATTTAATATATATATTTTCCTATTAAATTCATTTATTTTTTAATAGTCTATTTTAAACAAGCCCTTTCAATAATTTTAAATGTTCAAAGGCTTGCTCCATGAGCCAAAATACTTTGGGCAGATCCTCCATAGAGTATCAAGGAAAATGAAAGATAAAAGAGTTCCAGTATCTGTTATAGGCTATTAGACAAAATAAGTTTACAAAAAAAAAAGTATTTGAGATGATATCGTGTTACCATTTTCTTTAAAATGACATTCAAAACAAATATTGACAATCTTGTACTCATATTTTCTACTATAATAGTCAGGCCAATATCGATCTTGCAACCAACAGTGAGTAAGCTGATATTATTTGTAGATAGCTTAGAAGAGGATTTAAAGTTAAACCACTAAACATCACATGATCACCATTTCTTATGCTAACACATAACTGTTATTAGGTCCTAAGATCTAGGTGCGAAGGCCACAAGCCAGAAACTAGTCTGGGGATATTGGATGAGTAGGCACTAGGTGGGGATTTTATGCACAAGCCTTCTGGCATCCATTGATTACTTTGGTTGGCACTGAGTGGCACTACTGCATGGAGAGTTTTAGGATTTAAAGTTAATATTATGTGTATATTGAAATTTTAGGTGACCCAGTTAAAGTGCAATTTAGCAAAAGCAATCGGTTAACATTTAATACAAACTATACCATTTCATAAATTGGCAGCAGTAGTGTAGATACCAATTTTTAAGTGAAAACAATGCCTGAAAGCCCATATAAACAGACCATAAACTTGATAATTTATATTCATAGGCATGTTTTTTTTTGGCGATGTATTTTCAAATTATTAATGTGTTAAATTCATAATTACAATTTAAATGTTTTTTGTAAACAATTTTTTTAAAAACCAGTTAATTCAGGTGATATTATGACTGAAAGATCCCCCTCCCCTCCTGAAAATGTCACCTAAGTAGTTTTCACAATTATTAATTACTAGGAATGATTGCTTAGACAATGTGTATGTAATGAAATATATATTGTGTTTATGATATTATTCTCACTTGGTAATTGTGGATAGCTTTGAAAAATCTTTTAATAAATTAAAAATAAAATATTTTAAAATAATTGGCCAATCCAGGCTAAAGATTTTCTAATACCAGCTATTGAGTATAAGAAGGCATCCAAATCGGACTATAGTGATTTTGCGATATGTGAAAGAATGGAAAAAGATCTTTAAAAATGGATGTTATTAGTCAAGCGTTGGTGGTCGAGTGGTCAGCACAGCTGCCTTACAAGCAGTTGTCCCGTGTTCACGGGTTCGCTTCCCGGCTGATGCTTTGACACATTAAAAAAAAAAGGATATTATTCATTTCCTGTATATGATAAGTAAAAAAGTACTAACAATAATGTAAATGAATATAAACAAAAATTCAGTATTTTGAGATGTGGGAAGAATTTGCATCTGCAAGTCAAAATGTTTGTAGTTATATCACAGAATGGTAGGTAGAAAATTATCTTTACAGATTAAATCAACAACTTAGCTTATTCCCATTTGTATGAATAGTTCTAGACTTCTGCAAAAGAGTTATTAAGGAAGTAAATCTTGATCATTGTTCGGTCATTTGTAATACTAATCTTTTGTATTATCTGTGTGTTAGAGATTCATTACTGAAGTTTTCTTTACTCTGATATATAAAAATATTATTTCTTCTATATATATATTTAGATATTAAAACGTTTAATAGTTGTTTGACTTACTTTAGTCTACTTTAGTTCTGTATTTGGAAAATCCGTTTTTATAACTGTAGCTTAGATAGGTGGGTTTTCTAAATATTATATTGTATATTAGATTATTTACAGGAAATACTGAATGCATTAAATGCAAGCCAAATAAAGCAATAAAGGGATTAGTAATAACAAATTCATAAGAATTAAAAGCTCATTAACTAAAACTAAGCCTCCTCTTTTTGGTACATTGATAAAATAAAGGTTCAGCATAGGTTAATGGATTATGATGATAGTTTTGCTACTTCCTGTGCTCAAATTTTTTAAGAATTCTCAAGCAATAAACTATTTGATTATTTTTAGCTAAAACTAATAAAAATACAATAGGCAAATATGAACAAAAATAGATTGGATTTGTTAATAGAAGTAACATTAAGAAATTAAGATTTCAGCTATGTTAAAAACATATGGCCTTTTAGCACTATTCTATTTTAAATTATGATTACTAATTTAATTGAATAATTTTTTTTATAACACAAAATAAGTTTTAAAAAGCCAAAAAAGAAACATGCATCAGTTATACATATTAATTTATTTATTACATTAAATTATTTGCATATGCATTTATTAAAATAATTTTGAGTAAATTTCATCTCATGACTAAATAATAAAATCTGTTGATATAAATTTGAAATACCCCCTTGTAATAGAGTGTTTGTATTAAAAAAATTCTAGATTATTAATTACTAAATTATTCATGTTCAGTCTACAATTATTAAAGCAATATTCATTCTTTGACAAGCTGACATTTTCATTGTTCTCTCTGTTGGTAATTTTTGTTAAATGTGTAACATTTTATTTTAACATTTAAACTTTTATTTTGTATTAAAATTTAGGAAGTTGGAGTTAATTTGTTAGAAATGTAAGTTTATAAGCAAAAAAACATTTAAAAAAAATCATTTTAAGCTTTGGAAATATGGGGGAAAATGAAGTAAAATAAAGTGAAATATTTAACAAGAATAATTGCTTCTTTTTTAGTGGATTATTATTTATAAAACATAAATAAAATAATGCTAAGTCATCATGAATTTATGAAACTGTTCTAAGATTTAAAATTGTATAGTTTTAAAAATGTGACAAAAGTTCCTTTTTACTATGTTTAACACACTATTATCAACCATAGTTTTATTTTTACCATTATGACACATTTTTTTAACTTACGTTTTTAAAAAGAAAACGTATTTGATTAAAATCAAAGTAAAATCATACATACTTTTGTTTTTAAATAATTATTTTAGAATTTTTTTTTTTTTTTCATGTGTCAAAGAGTTGACTGGGAAAAGAGAAGTTTATAATTAGTCTTGCAAAGAAATTACCTATCATGAAATGATAGTCAAAATTTATATCCTTTATAAATTCATTTGACTTGTAGACTTATGACTTCTTTAGATTTTTTAAACATTAATTCCAGTTTTGTCTCAAAATGAGTGCAAATTTGGCAAAATAGTATTACAGGTAGCTATAAAAGCGCAAAGAAAAATTGATGGCCTACCACTTTCATACCCAATGAATTAGTTAAAATAATAATTATTTTGATTTTTAGAAATTAAGTTAAGGTGTGAGAATATATTTGATTTATTTTGGGGTCAACTAAGTCAAAGATTATTAAATCTGTGGCATTTTCCTGTGTTATATCCACATTCAGAATTCTAAATGAAGCAAATTTGTCTTAATAAAAAAAACTGATATGTAAAATCCATAGTATATTTTATGTGATAGATAATCACTTATTTTTTAAATGATGTTTTTAAAATAGTGGTAAGTCTTAATAGTTTTGTAAAGTTTAGTGGTAAGTCTTAACAGTTTTGTAAAGTTATTTCTTAAAAGGTTTTTTTTTTTTACAGAAAGCAAAGAAATCATAGAGAATTCAAGAACAAACATTTTAAAAATGAGCTCATAGAAATTTTCAGATAAGTATGAAATTAATAATATACAATTAAATATACATTTTATGCTGAACTGAATTGTCTTGGTATGTTATTTCAAATTTATTCTCTAGAAATTTAAATTAGTTATTATTACAAAAATAAAGTTAAGTTTATCATTTGTAGAAAAAATTCTTTCTCTCTCTCTCTCTCTCCATATATATATATATATATGTATTTATGTTTCTACATATACATGTTTTACATAAATTGTCCAAATGTAGTTAGTAATGCATAATTTCATTTATAAATTAAAATACATCAAAGCTGTATATTAAATAAATATTTGAAAATAAGTTATTACAAAATCTAATATTAATTTTATTATAAAGTAAAGCATTTCTATATAGATAAGTTCTATCTAGGATATGAATTAAAAATGAAATAACAAAATGTTTTAGTTTTTATATTTAAAAAAATGTTAGTAATAATAGTCAATGAACATTATTATATATCATTTTATTTATGTAAAATATTAAAAGTAGAAATAAACTTCCTACCTTAAAAAATATATGAAAATTCATAATTTATGAATAAATTTAAAATTAATATCTTTAAAAATATTTAAATTCTGAAATTGTTATTCTATAATAATGATTATGTTTTCTCAACTTTATTCTTTTCAATCATAAATTAGCTTTATGAATTATATAATAAATTAGTTTTATTATTATATAATCTAATGTTATTGTGAAAATTGCATCTTCAATCAAAATATATAAAAATCATTATAGCATATGTGAGAAGTTAAAGTGATAATTTGTGCTTCTGTCTTAATTTCTTTTCTGTATTTAAATTAAAAAATATTAATACTACAATGTTTCTATTGATTAACAGTTAATAAAAATAAATATTTATAAGATAACAATTAAGATTATATTTAAAATAATAATTATGAAAAAATAGAATTTTAATCATTTTATAAAAAAATGGTGAAAATAATTAACCATTCCCTTGTCAATGTAATTAAATTGAGACTAATTTGTAAAATTTAATTTCTCATATATATTGTAACTTAATTAATAAAAGAGTTCAAAGATATATCATTGTAACATAAATAAAGGTAGATCAAAAGAATTAGAATTGTAATATGCAGCTTGCTGAGTATAAGCTATTGTAAATAAATATTAAAACATCATTGTATTGAATGAAACATACTCCTGGATAGTAGCTATAATAGTCATGGAACAAAAATATTAAAATGATGAGTAGGAATTAAATGAAACATACTCTATAATTAGATTTCTCAAGATATCACAATATCAATAATGAGAAACAATAATGCCTGTAGACTAGTCATTTAAGATGTATGGCCTATTTCAAATCCTGGTTAGACAGGCATTGTCTCATCAATAAACAAGTAGAAACTATAAACAATTATTACAATCTAACTACTATAATTCAGGAAATAACATCAAGTAGGTGAGTACACTGGTAACTCAATAAAATATCTTCTCAGGTATACAGAGGTAGATTTGATTCACTTTCATCTCTTGGTTTGATGTCAAGTGCATATTTAAACAAATAACAAGTGAATATGGTCTAGCAGTGCACCACTAGATTATCTGAACCTAGACACAGTTATATCTTATAGCCTTTTCACATGTACCAAGTTTGAATCCCTTTTTGGTACTTTATTTCTAATAAAAATGGAAGATTTTGCTTTTAAACTCATATCACTGTATGCAATAAATTTAGGTAAACACAAAACATCTTTAAACTAAAATGGAGTATATAAATTCCTCATACAGAAATCACTTCCCCGATCTTAACATAATAAATGTGTTCAATATTTTTCATAAGTTTTACTAGCTCAGATTATTATTATTAATTTAGGATGGCAATTCACTCATCCTTGCATGAAATAGATGATGGGATGGTGGTTATAATATTTATTCACAAATGTCAACTAAATACCATGAAATCACTATTTATTTATGGCCTTTAAACATTTATCTATCTCATTAAATAAAACGTGATGATGACGATGATGACAATGATAATGGTTTTAACCACAGCTTTAGGACTAAGCCTAATCATAAAATTCAGTTTCAGAAATTAATAATTAATGGCTAATCTTAGTATTAAACCACTAAACATCACATGATCACCATTTCTATACTAGCACATAATTGTTGTAAACAAAGGCAAAACTCTCCATATAGTAGTGCCACCCTGTGCCAAACAGAGTAATCAATGGATGCCAGAAGGCTTGTACATAAAATCCCTATCTAGTGCCTACTCATCCAATATCCCCAGACTAGTTTCTGACTTGTGGCCATCATCAGTGAGGAGCATTGGATCTGAGAGCACTGCTATATGGAGAGTTTTGCCTTTGTTTAATCTTAGTAGACCTAATTGGAACTTAAATAGCTAATATTCACCTTGATGATGAATGATCACAGCTGATAAAAAAATACTCTTAATGAAATATATACGCCTCTGTTTAATAAAACAAATTCACATTTATTATTGCATTTCTAACGTATAGATAAAAATTTCTATATCTACATGAAAATTGATATTAACAATACCAACAATAATCATAATCGACTGTTTTAAAATCATAACATTAATTTTAAATTCTTCCCCCTTTCCCATAACTGGTATATTAAATTGGATGTCCTATTGACCATGATTTTCACTCCACAAGAAAATACTTAAAAAAAAAAACACTCTTTTTTTCTCTTTTCTCTTTTGCACACATACCTTTATAAATCTAACATGTAAAGTAGAATGATAAAAAAAAATGTTAGTAGAAGTGAAAGAGCAAGAGTTCCAGAACAAGTTTTAAATTATTTTTCTCCCCCTCCCTTCTACCCTCTGAAATGCTATACTTTAACTTAAAACACAATAGTCTAATATTCTTAATATGGCTTATTGTTTTACATTCACACACAATTACATATATGCAACAAGTATTATATTATTATGTATGTGCATGTTTTATCCCTATAATAACAAAAATATTATTTAAAACAAAATAATAATAATAAAAAAATGTTACACATTAATAATAACATTTCATAACTTTAGATTAATAGACAATCATAATTTTAGTACATATAAAATCATTAATAAAGCTTATGTTTATCGTTATTAAGAAATTCTTGATTTCAATTGATCTTGGTTGTTTTAAAAGTTCTTTAAACGAAAATATACCACTCTGTTGCTAAAATTTTACTAAGTCTCTGATATTATAAAGAAAATATATAAAGAAAAATTTATATTACCAGTTCTATTCTTTGTAGTGACTTCCAATGAGTCAAATTTATCTTGTTTAATGTCTATACTTTTGCAGCCACCATTTCCACTTTTCTTTGGAACAATTTCTTTCTTGAGGTGTATAATTATTTGATGATGATGATTCTATTGAGGTTACTTGCTTTAGTGGACAATTTGGAAATCATTATATTAACTCTTTTTCTCTTCCTGTCAAGCATGATTCTTTTAGTGGATGAAGTACAGCAGTTGTTTTCACATTTATAATTTTTCTTGGGTTTAAACTCAGTTACTGGAACAATTAATTGGACTTGATGATTTAATATTTATCAGTAGATTACTCTTTTTTTCTGATCGCCTTCAAATGCAGATGAATGTTTTCTTCTTTCTATTTAAAAACATCTTATTTCTCTCGGTCAGTTGAAAGGTGTAGAATATTATTTTTCAGACAAGACATCTTTTCTTTCCTATATGATGTGCTAGTTGATGATGACTCAGGGAATTTCCCCAGACAAAATATATCTTTATTTTAACCTGCCATGCTGTTTTTCATCTTCACAAAAAAACAACAACTTTATATTAAAAATGATTTTTAGAATTGATATCTGCTGAATTAAAAATGCTTATCTCTTAGTTTCAAGATTTTTAGAATTCTCTATAATATCAACTGATTTTCCAGACTGCTTTTATATCCAATCTTTTTTAGGAACATTTTAACAAAAATCATACACCTGGTTTTAATCCCTTTTCCTCACATATATCTGTAACATCTAAAATTGGAGCTTCTTTCTTTTGATCTTAGGATGAGACAATTTCAAAATTAGAGTTCTCACCAAGCTTAAACTCCAAAATGACAAACAATCATTTATAAGAACAAAATTGTTACAAAATATATATTTTATTCAACAGATTTTCTCCTTTAACACAAAATTGTTGAACAAAAAAAATAATTTGTCAGATTTAACCCTTCTTCTTTTTCAATATATAATAAATGTAAATTTCTGTATGTAATGTACTCACATACTTTATCATTTCAAATCATTCATAAACTGTCCATTAAAATAATATGAATGCTAATTTAGAAATTATAACTCTAATATTTAAAACCAAATCTGTAACTTTTTCAATTCAAATTACAATTATAGAAGAGTAAAATAGAGACAGAATAAGATATTAGAATCGATCAAGTATAGGTTAGTTCGAAAGAAAGTTAATATTTAATACATACAAATGACTAACTAGCTTTGTTAACACACATTGCCTATGTATGTTTTGTAACTCTATTTAACAAATTGATTATTGAATAACTGAATGTGTGTCAACTAAAGAATATAACTGTTGTCCCCCCTCTCTTTCCATCTGTTTTTCTGGACTTAATCCTGTAGGGTTTAAATTTGGATGCCCTACAGCTTCCTTTGCTATATAAAACGTGATGATGATTTTGTTCCACATTTTGTTTCATGCACATTACTACAAATTTAGCTAATGACTAAATTGTAATGGCACAACATATAGTTTTTAATTTGAGTAAAGTTTTTGGAAAACACAATTTATTCTAAAAATTAAACATAATCAAAAAGATGAAAAAATAGTAAAAGCTATATTTTTATTTAAGAAACTAAAAAAGGAAAACAAAGCATACTTTTTATGTTAGCTAAATTCACATAACTATTTGTCTGCTTTACCACAATGTAAGTTTAAATCATTCTAAACACCTCAGATAACTATAAAATTTATATGTATTTTATATTATACTAAATAAAAGAGTTTCCATACGATTGAAAATCACATTATCTTTAGAATCATTTCTGATTGATAAATAAAATGTGAACAAGTACTACCATTTTGTGCAATTTAAGTACTGTAATTTGATGTTTGAACTATAAACATTAGTTTTGTTAATAACTTGCCATTTACTAATGAAAATAAAAACTAAAGTATATAATCTATATCATTTAAATAGAACTATTTTGTTTAAAAGTCTAGTATCATTATTGACTTTGCCTAAAAGCAAAAAAACTCTCCTATGTTCTTTGATAGAACATTTCCAGAGGGTATTCACATTCTTCCAGTCTAGTTTTCATATGAAGATAAAATATTTCTTGCTATTTTTGCACAATAATTGGTTGATGATTATTTAAAACAAAAAGAAATGTATGAGCAAACTTTCAATTTAATCATTTATATTTTATTTTTAGAAATAGAAGTTAATAAACTTGATCATAATATGTGATTACTTCATTATCTGTCAGAATTGATTTGGTATTGATATTTTTTAAAATATTGTAATTTTTGAAGAAAATATCAGATTTTAAAGCAAAATTTGCTACAGTTATCATCAATCTATTTTCATTATTTCACATTAAAAAAACTTAAAGTAAAAGCTATTTTGTTAATTTTTAGTATGAGTGTTTGCATAAATGTTTGTGATAATATTTAATATTTTCAAATACATTCAACTGTTTGTAAAAAGTTAGTCTATAATCTAATGTTTTAATTGATACTTTTTATATTCAATGTATTTTCAACTAATGGACAGTTCAGATTCTATCTTATCTTAATCAGATTGAGCATTCATCACCACAATTCAATAGATAACACATCTCCGATAGGCAAAACAGGTCAGTGGATGATGATGTTCAGTGAATCGGATTATTTTAATTTTGGAAAAGGATCTGGCTATAAATAGTCAACTCAGATGGAAGTAAATAGGACAATAACAATTTAGACCTGAACAGCAATATGCTAGTTGTCCATCATATAATAAAAACAGAGTGACAAATTCACTTTAGAACTGGAAGCTGATGTAGCTTAAATCAGATCAGATATGAGGCAAGCTATGACAATATAGATTGAACTATCACCATATCTACATCAGACAAGGTTTTGGGCAGACAGAGTTTGATAGTAGAGATAATGCTTTATTAAAATCAAGCTCAGTTGGCAGCATGGGGCTGTCTGTGCACAAAGTATTACATAGTTCTGAAATTCACATATAGATACAAATGTTAGGAATTTTAAGTCAGATTTTTTGATTTGATTAGCTTGTATATAGAAAAGCACTCAATCCATATAGGATTGGCCAATTTTCATGATAGGTTGGCTTAAATTCTTCTAATGAGCCAATTTTAGCCATTTTGATTTTTTTCCTGCTGTGACAGAAAAAAAAAATTTTTTTAGACTCTTCTTTTTAATTAGTGATAATCATTTGCATTTGATTTTTTAAAATTTCTATTGAAGCATTAGTAATATTAGCCTTCGGTTTTTAATAACACATATATAAAAGATATAAACAATGCATTGGAGAGATCTTGCCTTTATAGTTAACAAGTGACCACTCATTTGATTTTAATTTTTTGATGCACTACTTATTGTTAGCAGTCAATTTTTTAGCCATAAAGATCTAAATGGAGGTAAGATCTGTTATGACTGAGTCAATTATTGGCTGGTGACTCTAGCTGAATGCACAATGATTCAGACCACTCCATTAAATAAAAGTAGTCCCAGCATTAAAGCTGTGGATCGAAAAGTCAGATCGTTTAAAGAGGTTTTTGATCAGAATTTGCTAACAACATCAACTATTGATAATAATATCATTAGATTTTGTTATAGATGTGACAAACCAAAACACACACACACAACAAACATTCACACCAAGATACAGTCTGTAGACCTTACAAGTATATTGGTGACATAAAACTGTTTATTAATTCTTATTAAATGCAATGTCAATACATAATACTTAAATAAGGCTAAAACCTTAGTACATGTGCCTTGATTGCTTAATTTTAGCAAGGAAGACCTCTACTGCTTATTAAAAAAAAAGTCTCTCAGAAAGAAATGGAAGAGACTATTTCAAAAAGCCAGAACAGCAATATAAAATCAAATAAAATCACCAATGCCTGTATAAATAATGTGAGAGGTATTGATTTGGCTTTCACAAGCAAAATCATTATTAATGATATGCCAATAATGATGGAACTAGATACCAAATCTACAACATTCATTGTCTCAAAAAAAAGTGAACTATCATTAATAGAAAAAATAATCGTCATCTGCCTTTTAGCAGGAGAATGATTATTGACTATTAAGGCAATCAAATATCACTCTTGGATCAAACAAGAGTTAAAGTTACTATGCCTAATAAAAAAATTTACTGGGTTTTTGTTTTTTGCTAGTAAGCATTGCAGTTTATTAGATCATGACTGATTCAATCAGTAATTGTGATCAAATTAAAAGAGTTGCAAACAGCTGTCATTTAAACGCTGATGGACAGCGACATCACAGGCATAGAAACCAGCTAAGGTTAAACTATACATAAATAATCAACAGTGAAGAGTCATCAACCAGCAGTGGAGTCTACAATGTCAGTCCCAGAATTACAAAAGAAGACATCAGACCTGCTGATGAAGTCACTGAACCTGATGAAGCCAGCAATTAACAAAGACATCCACCAAAGCTGACTGACTATATTTGCTAGGGCTAATTTTAGCCAGGGGAAAGGAATGTTACATCTCAATTTACTTTCATTTACTAGACTAGTTCAGATTCCATCTTCTTATCTTGATCTAGATAATATATATTCAGTAGAAGAATCAGGCCAATGGGTGATGATGTTTAGTGAAATTTGATTGTTTTCATTTTGAAAGGAGATCTGGCTATAAATAGTTAGTCCAGTTAAGAGGACAACAACTTACTGTCAGACTAGAACAGCAGTCCACGTGTTGTTTGTTATATGGTTAAAACAGTGAGACAAGTTCATATTAGAACTGAACGCTGCTAGAATGTAAATCAAACACAAGGCAAGCTGTCATGATACAGCTGAAGTGTCATCACATTTACACATGAGACAAGCTGTCACAATACAACTGAAAGTGACACTTTACTGTCTCGCGAGGCAAGCTATGACGGTATAGCTGGAAGCTGTAGGTAAACTTAGAAGGGCACTTGAAATTGGGTGCACCTGAAATTGCTTACCTTAATAGTTGCACCGCAATTGGATCCTGTACCTCGCCATGCTTCCAGGCGAAGATATAACAGTTGTATATATTGTACATACACATGTATATATTAATAAATATTTAATCATATTATTACGAGTTTGTGTTTATTACAATCACGCAATATAAACACAACAATACTATTCTCCTCTCTTCTTCGGATGTTGCTGGTCTAACCAAAGTCAGTACTCACAAGGGAAATATAACCTGGAAGATTTAGATTTGTGAATATGTTACTGCGCTATTCGTTACTGCGCTATTCCGTAAAGCAAAATAGTGTCACTTTAAATCCATTATTCACGAATGTAAAGGTCCGAACTTTGATCCTCATAATGGTACTGTTCTTGGCCCGGGCAACAACACCTGAAGATTGAAAAAAATATTACTCGAGACGTTTGCTATTTTTGTAGGTTATTACTAACAGTTGATTATCCATAATATCTGCTGAATATATTTTAAAAATTTAAATAGAAGTTTGAATTTTTTAAAAATATTTACCAATTAATATTAAATATTAAAAATAGTCTAACAATTATGAATACAAATCTTAATGCATTAATATTATTTATTTTTTAAATAAAAAAATGTTATTTCTTTCATTTATTAAAAAAAAGGACAGCAATAACAAAAATTCCCACCGTCTGTAGCAAATGGGAATGTTTACAAAGGCAATAAAAGGGGTTTTGCTTTAGTACATCCGCAATGACTCTGAAACTTTCCGTTCTGATGGGTTCATTAATGGACATTACTTTAATCCTCTTTGGAATTTTTACATATAATTAGACTTTATTTCCGTCTATTTTTATTTATTTGTTATACTGAAATACGCATGCACACACTTGTGTAGGAAATACTTTTTTTTAATTTCATATATTTAAATTAATTACAACTACTCCTTCATACATGCGGCATTCAGATATTCTGTTTATTTGTTTAATATAATAAAAATAATCAAATAGATTATTGGTGTGAGCTCACAATGAGTTCGAGCACTGGAAAGTTAGAGAATAGAATCGCGATTTACTGACGTAGAACTCCAGAATCCGCCATTTTACCCAGAACTAAATCATGTAATAAGTATGTAGTGCATTTATTTTAATGTCAATAAAAAAAAAATCCCTTTTTTAAGCTAAACATTTAGAACATTGAGTATGGATTAGAAGCTTTTTGAAGATAAATGTATCGGAAAGCATGAATAGATAGATAAATGATACAAAACTGAACGGGATAATCAAGAATCTGGCTTTGAAAAGAATAAATCATTGGCGAAATGTGTGACGTTTAACAATTCTTGCGTGGGAAAGGAACAAAAAAAACATTTATTTTTCATTCACTATTATTTGGAAAATGAATAAAAATATCAGTGACAGAACCGTCACGTGTTATATCATCACTCTGGCAAAGTACAAATATTTAATTGTTTAAAAAAAATAAAAAACTTGTACTAAGCAATATAACATACATTTTTCTAAAGACATTCAATATGCATATTAGATGATGGAAATAGTCCAATATACAAATATAATGTACATATTTATTTTTCTAAAAAACAAAACAATAATTATTTAATTCTTTAAATTATAATTAGAGGATTTTTGGCAGTGCCTAATAAAGTACTTATCAAATGTTTATTTAAAACTATTTAATTAAAGATCAATTTTTAACGAAAAGAGAAGAAATAGTCCTACAAGACTGTGATAATGTCTTAAAACTATCAAAATCTTTCCTGCCTCTCCCACTTGTTTTTTTTTAAGTCTTTTTGCAAATCTAATTATAGTAACTTTCACTTTCTGCACACCTTCACTTTTAACATTGAAACGGAAAAGATTTTTAAAAAAAAAACGCTCGCAGGCCGCAGGAGGGACTCTAGGAAGATCTGCATGCGTTAGATACACATGCCACACCCTATATCAGAATCGCTTTGGAAACGTAAAACAAAAACAATTTTATTATTTTTAGTGAGAATATTTTTTTTTATATATGAAATGCAGTTAATAAAGAAATTTTTTCATAATAATAAAATAACTGAAACATAGGCTTATTTATACCTGTGTCTATATATATGTAATATTAGGGTTTGAGCACAGACTTTCACACGACCCACCACTCTCCACTCCATCTAATAACACTGATACACTTAAACATACATATGTTGAAAAGATAAATAATCACCAATATACGTATTTCATGCTAAACCAGCAATCAAGTGTGGAGTAGATTGAAGCCTGTCCATTAAAGTATGAGGATTGTCTATCTTAATATATATCTGAGCACTTATAGTATATATGTGTAGAGATGATAATCTGGACCAACTGATGATTGCTGGTTTAGCATGAAATACGTATATTGGTGATTATTTATCTTTTCAACATATGCATGTTTAAGTGTATCAGTGTTATTAGATGGAGTGGAGAGTGGTGGGTCGTGTGAAAGTCTGTGCTCAAACCCTAATATTACATAATAATAAAAGTAAAAAACAACAACATATCAATCAACCTTTTTAAATATATTTCCAACTGCGGAACAGTAAAGAAGTCAGTATTCACCAGGCTTGCCACTTTCTGATGGTGAGTGTGCGAGTAGCTTTTCACTCTTGTTATTCTAGCTAAGGGTAGATTGCTATCCAGAGTAGTGAGGTTCATGTGATTTTGCATCTGTCTTTTATCCTCTATTTACCATTTATTGAACAATATCAAACAATTAGTTGGGCCAGAAAGGCTGCCTGACAGAAAAATCACAAGCCTCTTGAAAAAAGGCTCAGTTGGCATGAATTTGAACCTGAGGTCACAAGCCTGGCAAGTGAATGCTTTATCACTGTATCTCAAAGTCTTTTCATAACAATAAACCACAATTTATTTATTTGGAAGTAAATTATAATAATGTTTATTTGATTAAATAGTAATGTGATAAATACATCGATCGTAGATCATCATTTCTCTAGTATTACTTGTACATGTTAATAAATAAAATTGTTGCCCTGTGTAGTTTGATACAAATTCTGGATTGTATATCCTTAGAT
Source organism: Epiperipatus broadwayi (assembly GCA_028023455.1). Lineage (NCBI taxonomy): Eukaryota > Metazoa > Onychophora > Udeonychophora > Euonychophora > Peripatidae > Epiperipatus > Epiperipatus broadwayi. Next base: position 3,343,105 of record JAQFVV010006334.1, read on the forward strand.
CCATTCCAATTTTCATACTTCCAGCACTCAAACTTTTTATGAATCCTCCCAGCTGGAAAGACATTTATATATTTATGGAGATCACTTTTTTGATCCATTTCAGTAAAGGCAACGCAAAAGTAATAAAATATAGTTTTTAATATATGTTTGGTGATCAATTTAATATTCAATTGCATTAATTGCAAAAATCATTGTTATATTTGAGAAAGCTATTTAGAACAGGATAACCATTTTAAATAATGTATAGGCAGACCACTTATAGTTTTTGTTTATAATTTCATTATTTCTCTATCTTTTTCATTTTGTACTCTCTCTACATCTTAGAAGTTTCTAGATTCATAATATTATTGATTAAAAGAATCTAAGTTCTGCTTTCATAACTTCTTCTGGATGAGAAAGAAAAAAGGGAAGGATTAATATCTTTCTTAAAAAAAACTTGCATTTATTTAGCTGGACTGACAGCAACCAGCAAAGATCTGATCTGGTTACATCCCAAGTGGAAAGAAAATATAAAAACACTTTTTTTGTAAAAATAAATAAAGTGTTTTCAACATTGGAACAATAGCAAAAGTGAATATTCCTTTTTAGGATGTTCAACATGAATCAACAATCAACAAATTATGATGAAAAAAAAATGGATTTTTTTTTCAATGTTTCAAACATTTTTTTTTCCAGACCAACAATAAAGGCATCTGGATTTGATTTTCTTAGATACATCTGGCGTTTTATCAATGGATTGAGGACAACCTATAGTCATTGCACTCATCTACTTTATAAATGGAATTTACTTTCTGTAATTGTGGGCAAACATAAATTACAGAACATGTTAATGACTACCAAATCTATAGCTATAATGGCAAATAAAAAGATTTTGGGAAAAAAACCTTATGGTGAATCTATCTTCTGTTTAGAATCTCTACAGATTTCAGTATGATATTTTGTTAATAGTTAATCTGTCAAAAAAATTTATATGCTAAATCAGCGTTTCCCAACCTTTTTGGCTCACGTACCACTTGGTAGTATATCATGCTAAATTGTACCACTTCGTAAAAATGATTGTATTTTGTGAAATTTGTTATTGCGAGTGTGTTATTTTATTTGCATTATATATACTATAGGGTGACCATGTATTCACATCACATAATGAGACAAATTACATTGTAACATGCCTAAACGTCATGCTGGATTATAAACTCACTGAAATTATAAACTCACTGTAACATATATGTATGTGTTTGTTCAAAGTATCATATTTATCTACTATTTTGTCATATTTCATTTACTAATAAATGGTTTTAATAAAAACACAAAATTATAAAAACCCAATTAATATATTTTTTATCATAATCAAATGTTTTTATAAAATAAATTTAATGAGATCCTTGTGCTTGTTTCGAAGAACATAATTTTTTGAAATTTGGTTCAGAAGATGCAAGATATACCTTAAGTCTATAGCTGCATTCAATCTGTTTCAATACTTTTTTTAAAAAAAAATATATGAAGAAAAAGCTCTTTCTACTAATTCCATACCAGTAAATGATAATAATAATTTAAGAGCTTTCTCAGAAAACTGTTCATATTCTTTAATGTTTAACCAAAATTAATTAGATTGTGTCGATAATTCTATTAAATTTTTTTTCTCTTTTATTGATAATGATGTAGCTTTTTCTAAATTTTCTTCATAGAAGGGGTTTGAAATCCACTTATCATTTGTGTTTTTGGGTTTTGGAAAATATTCCATGAAAGACAATTTTAATCCTGTTAAATGTGCTATTATATTTTCTGTATATCTTGAGACAGACTAACCTTATTTTCTAACAAAAAAATATGTAGAGTTTCGAATTTTTCCGGTTGATTGTTTTCAATACACTGTTTCCAAAAATCTAATTTCTTAATCATACTTTCAATTTTATTATTAACATTAAAGATCGTTATCGAGTTATTCTGAAGTGTCAAATTTAAGTTCATTTATTTGCAAAAAATATCAGATAAATATGCAAGCACCTGAAGCCAATCAAAATCATACAATTTCGAAGAGACATCAAAAGGATTGTCTTAAAAAAAAAACCTGTGCTTCTTGTCTAAGTTCGAATAAGCAGGTTATATAGGGATCAATAAATTTTAATAAACAAAGACGATACAATCACAAACAATAACCTGTCACTTGTAAGTCATGCGGTGAAGTGAATGAGAGTGCAGCACTATCACAACAGTGGCAGCGACATTCTCAAGTTACTGGTGGCTAACGGCTAAATTTAAAAGTGCACTCCAAAAAAAAAAAAACCATATCAATTGCTGGATTTTCGATCATCGACTGTACATATTAACAACTTTATTGTATAATATTATTCATTAAAATAATTTTTATGAATTATAGGAAAAAAGGTTTCTATAATATTTTTATGATTTAATTTTTTATGTCCGCCATTATTGATTATTTTTCGTGTACCACCAACCAGCAACTCGCGTACCACCAGTGGTACGCGTACCACAGGTTGGGAAACGCTGTGCTAAATAAATAAGCAGAAGTCTAATTAAGTCAACATGGTTTATGACTGGGTATTTATTAAAATGACTATGATGATTTGAATAGTAGTAAAAATGTATGCTAAAGGCAATGAAAATCATGTATTATTATCCCAAGTATATTTTTCTATGCTCTGAAATATCTAAAATAAATTATATCAGTTTTAGTCTCCCATTTTGGTGCAGTGATAAAGCAACAAATTCTAGAATTCAAAAGACCCAGAGGTCATGGTCCAACTCTGTCACTCATGGCTTTGGATTATTTATGAACTCTTGTGAAATTTTGATTTTTTTTTTTTTAACAATTTCAGTTCTGAATTTTTAAAAAATTAATTTATGGGTAGGATGACAACCTTGGCACTAACATGGGCTTTGCACTTTTCCATCATCCAATTTTCAATGAAATGGAATGCTGAAGAGTTGTGGGCTGGAGTAGTTTGAAGCCTGTCCATTAAAGTATGAAGATTGGCTATCTTAATGTAAAGCTGAGCACTGATTGTATATATGTGTGGAGATAGTAATGTGGACCAACTGTTGAGTGCTGGTTTAATACAAAATACGTTTATTGGTGATTATTTATCTTTTCAACGTGTGTGATTAGGTGGGTCAGCAATATAAGATGGCACTGAGAGTAGTGGATAGTGTGAAAGTCTGAGTTCGAATCCTGCATATATTACACATATAAATGCAGGTTTAAGCCTGTACAATGTATTTATTTTAAGAATTAAGATGAACTAAAATCTTTTTTTTATTTTTAAATAAAAGTATCTTAGAGAACTGTCATATATAAAGAATTTATTTCTTAAATATTAACATCTATTTTTTTATTTCTTAATTAGAATCTTAATTTTTACTGCTTTATTTTGATTGCCTTAAGCAACATTAACCTGTGATTTGAAACATGAAGATATAAAAAGAGAGAATAAAATCTCAATTTACCAAGTAAAAGAAAGATTATGTGTTTCACCTGCCATTCTAGTGCCAAACATCATTGAAGTAATCTTATAATGAAAAAGTATATATTTACAATGGCGTCTTTCACCTTAGCTCAGTCATATCAAACCATCGATCACCCTGAAATCAGATCAACCAATCTCTGATGCATTTTTGAAATACTTAGGTCACTTTTTCTCAAGTGAGTAAGACATATATAGCTCATATCATAATTTTAACTTCATATACATCTTTTTTTTAGATATATTTTTTAACTTCCTATATACATATATATTTCAAACTTTTATTTCATTACGATTTCCTGAAACGTATCTCCAAAGACGTGAAAAAAATAAATAATCATCAAGATCGGCATTTCACGGTGAACCAGCACTCATGAGTGGGTCCAGATCATAATAATCTCTTGCACATTTTTTTTCATCGTTTGTTTAGAATTTTATAGATAGCAATTTACTATAGTTTGAAAAGAGTCAAACTTTCTGAACTTACAACTTTCCAACAAACCACTTCATGGAATTATATTAGTGATTATTACTGATTATTCATTAAACTAGAAAATTTATTTGTTTTGTGTTGGTGGCCTAGTGGTTAGCATTGCTGCCTTCCAAACAGCTGGCCCGGGTTCGTTTCCCGGTGCATTTGACACATAAAAAAAAACATGGCTGAAATGGTTTTACAATAATATATGTATATATATATTAGAGTAACTTTACTGCTCAAGAGTTCGTAAAAAGTTCAATTTCGATCATAGGACCCCACATTCCAGAGTTTGACACTCGAACTACGGCAGCTAAAATGCACAGAGCACATATAATAAATAAATTGGATTAAAATTATCCATGGAACTTATTCACTATCTTTCTTTCTTTAGACTATAAGTTAATATTATTTAAAAACTTACGCGATCCGAATATAGCATAAACATAGGAATTAAAATATCACTTTTATCTTTTGAAAATAACAAAAAAATCGAATTTCATGCTTTATTTTTTTTCATTTTTAATAGTAAATTGTTTAATACTTTGATCAATATTGTGTAAATCAATTACTGCCGATTTATTTAGTTTGGAATCAATCTGAATTTGCTGAAGACAAACTGAAAAATCCATCATCTGCCAACAACGTATATCAATATTACTTCTGATTTAAATGATAAGTGTATTTACTATTTAATTTGGAATCAATCTGAATTTGCTGAAGACAAACTGAAAAATCCATCATCTGCCAACAACTGTAACAAAAAGTATATCAATATTACTTCTGATTTAAATGATAAGTGTATTTACCTGTTATACCTATTATCATAGGTTCAAATCTGGCAAAAAAAAAAAAAAGAAAAGAATTCTTTATTAGATTTCTGAGAATTAATTAGTAAGTGTAGGATTTTTTTTCTAAGAAGCCACCCATGTTCAATCCAATAAATTATCCATTTATTGATTAGCAATGAACATCTAGCCATTTTAAACTAGGGATGACAGACACTAAGTTGACCTGAATTAATTAGATGGTTGTCAGTGTATGACTATAAACCAAATATGATTGATTATAGATTTCACGACTGATGACACACCCACCCCACCCATGTCAAATTTAATAAATCATTCATTTATTAGTTAGTAAAGGACACCTAGCTATTTTTAATTTGGAGAACGATTAATCTGAATTGATTAGGTGGTTGTCAATGTTCTCACTATAAATCAAATATGATTGACTAGAAATTTCACACCATGTATAGACGCTAAGCGTGTAGTTTATTTCCCCCTTTTAACATTTTTTTTTTTTATTATGAGACTATCTATAAATAATGTAGAGTAAAATAAATATATAATTGAATGGTTTATTGTGGGAGTTCGTAAGAAAGTCAACTAATGGTTGTGATAATCTAGGCGGCAATTTATTGTTACAGATTTTATCTTGAATTACAATTAAAGAAATCAAACTTAAATATGAATACATCGTTTAAATCAACATTATCTATTTTTTATTTACTCAATTACTGTGCAATATTTAAATTGTAAAGATCGGAGTAACAGTCTTTTTTCTTTAAAAATAATAAAATATTTATCTTCAGTAATAGTTTGCCGCTGCATGGCCAAATTTAATTTAAAATGACATTTTAAAATCTGCTTATTAACCTCAATTCTACCTTTTAAAAAAAAAAAATGAATATTATTATTTCATAGTATCTTCTCTTTGTTATTATTAATTAAACTGATTATTTATATTATCCCACTTATCATAATTTTTACTTCCCTTTAAACTATATTTTTTAAAAAATGACGCCAATAAAAAACTCATTATTTCTTGCAAAAAAAAAAAAGCTTTTAAAGCATACTCTGGCATATGACATTAAAATGTCTATTATATGTGAGTGTATTATAATTCTAGAATAATTAAAAAATAATAGAACAAATGAAATAAGCTTGAATTAAAAATTCTCGCTGCTGGTGTTCAGAATATGAATGTAAGTACATGTGAATAAACATATTACTTCTCATTTTAAATATATTGCTGGAAGAGATGATAATAAATATATGGGCAATTTAAATCTTAAACTGTAAAAGATCAAGAAAGAGACCATATTTGAGATGGATGGATAAAATAAGGAAACTTGATATGACGTGGAGAGAAAAAACTAGGGATTGGAGAAACTGGATTAAATTTGAAGAAGGCGTTATCATGCAGTGTACCAGTAATAGTTGAAAATAATGATGATGATCTATATAAATTACATCATGAAAGCCATCATTCTTAAACAAATTGTTTAGCAATCAGTTGTTAAGACCCACTATAATTAGGCAGTTAATTTGTTTAGGCATGAGAGTTTTTATGGGGGATTTTTCTTTCAAGATTCCATTTACTGTCCAATTGTATTGTTGCCTAACAACATATTACTGATATTCTATTAGTTTATTTAAGTTTGAAGAATTTAATGAAAATGACCCCTTATCTGTTGACACATATAGTCTAATACATATATTAACTCTTATACTGAACAGAAATATAGAACCAATTAAGTCAATCTCCATAATATCATTAGCTAGAAATATGCAACCAAACAAATCAATTCATAGTTGATGTGATTTATAGTTCATAATATTTTAAGGTATTATGCTTGGTTATATATTTATCTTCAGCCTAATGGCTAATTATTATACATGTAGTGTTTTTAAAGAATAGTATTTACTATTTTTTATAATTAATTAAGTATTTTTTTAAGAATATTTATGAATTAGTTGCAGAAAAAAAAATTTGCTATAAAGTGTAAAGGAACCTTTTGATTCCTATTTGAGGCCTTAAACAAACTAAGCAGAGCAAATTTATTATGTCCACTCCATACAACTATTTCCTTTGCAGCTGTTATTACTATGTGATAGTACATATGATAAATAACATAGATGTGCTGCTCACTAACATATATTAGCTAAAAGGGTTTGTTTATTGACTTTTTCCTTCTGAGTTTAAAATTAGAGAACATCACAGTCTTTTTTCTCAGCTGCGTAAAAGTTGAATAGGGGCAAAACTCCCCATACAGTAGTGCCACCTGTGCAATCCAGAGCATTCATTGATTATTCTGGCTTACACAGAATGACACTACTGTATGGAGAGTTCTACCTTTGTTTTAACAGCTTATGCAAGTATAGCGAATGGCAATCCTATGATATTTAGTTCTTTAATACGAATCCTGCTCAATATGATGATGATAGCTGTGTATAGATGCTGAACTGTGGCCATGCATGTGAATGAGCTTGAATTGAAAACGTTATTGTGTTTTCATTTTGAACTTATAGCTTTATAGTTAACTAAAAAGTTAAAAGGTGACTAATAGAAGGTTGCAATTAGAGCCTAAAATGTAGATGCAGTGCTCTCAAATTCAAGCTTCTCACTGATGAAAAACTAGACACTAGTTTGGGGATATTGGATGAGTAGAGACTAGATAGGGATTTTATGCCCAAACCTTCTTGCATCCATTGATTTCTCTAGCTTGCACTAGATAGCACTACTGTATGGAAGATTTTGCTTGTATAAGCATAGGTAATGGTGATCATGTGATGTTTAGTATAAATTCTTAATTAAAATATCACTTGAGTTTCTTGAATGCAAGATGCATTCAAGAATAATCAATATTTACATCCTTAACAGATAAAACAAAATAATGATCCTTATTTATGGAATGGTCAATGAAAGCATTATAGTTGGTTAATGGCTAGAAGTAACGAATGCTAAAGATCTTCTGATTATGAACCCAGGCTGCCTTTGATGATGACCTTTTACTTAGGTGTCTACAGTTGCAGATATCTTTTGAGAGAAGAAAGATGTTTATGAAAAAAAATCATCTGAATTTATGTGAGACGTTGTTGAATTTCATGAAATTAGAAGACACAATTGATTTACAAAGTGGGCAAACATTTCATCATAAAGGCCCAAATATTGAAATTCACAAACAGAATAAGATTCATTATAAATAAAAAGTAGAAGAAAAATATTATGGAGATTGAATTATATCAGCTAGAGTGACAGAATTATTAATCTTAATAGAAGATACCAAATGCTGATAATTTCGGTTTATGCTCCGACAAGTTTTTATTGTAACGAATGAGTAGAGGATTTTTATATGCATGTACAAAGTGATTTTGATTAGACCAAACAGCATTTAAAAGTTATCACAGATAACTTTAATTCTGAATTGGAAAATGATTGAAAGATGAAAGTGCTGTACCTAAATTGGGTTATAGTTACAGATTTGTGAAAGTCAAACATATATATATCCCCCCACCCCGTATGTAATTAATTAATTTTTAAAAACATTACTAAATTGAAATAGAAATGAAAATAAGTAAATGAAAATCTAGCAGAATTCAATGTATTTCAACTAATAGGAAATATATATTTCAAATTTGCGACATTTTAATATATTGAATACAGGAAATGTACAATTAGCAGATATAAAATACGTGTAAAAGCAAAATTAAAAGGATAAAAGCTGTTAAGAAAAATATTCTTAACGACTGATATTCATAATCTTCAGAAAGAGTACAATAAATTTAAATTAGAAGTCGAAATCGGTTTAAAATATTAAAAAGAACCTTTAAAGATAGTTCAAGACTTGTCATAAGAAAGATAGCTGGTATTAAAAAATAGCAATTTACTAGTAAATTTTCTTTTGAAACAAGACGATGTATGAAGCAAAAAAATATTAATGATATAAGATAATATAAATGTGGATTGGGAAGATTGCTATAAAAGAAAATAAATCTCAAAAGTATAAAATATTATTGGATGCAAAGTTGATTCACTAATAAGAAAAAAAAATAGAATTATTACTAAAAACAAAAATATTATGAAATATATGGAAGAGTTTACAATTAACAATATATACATTCAAAGATCAGCCTTTCAAGCTAATTGTGCATGCGTCTTCTGCGAGTGTTAAATAATAAATGAATACTTCACTCTACAATACAAGATATAGTATTTATGCAGGAATAAAAGGAATCCTCTTATTCCTACGACTCCAATTCTTTTATATGAGCAAATCTGAAGTACTGTTGAGTAAAGCATGAGAGTAGAATTCTCACTTTAAATTACTATCTACGATGTTGGAATGAATGACGTCGGTGAAATTATCTAGAATTTACTAAACGTCATTCTAAGTGAAACTTAATTATAAGTAAATAAGCATTTATTTTTATAATTAATTTATTTACTTATAATTAAGTTTCACTTAGAGTGACGTTTAGTAAATTCTAGACAATTTCACCAATGTCATTCATTCCAACATTGTAGATAGTAATTTAAAGTGAAAATTCTACTCTCATGCTTTACTCAACAGTACTTCAGATTTGCTCATATAAAAAAATTTGAGTCATTGGAATAAGAGGATTCCTGCCTAAATACTATATCTTGTATTGTAAAGTGAAGTATTCATTTATTATTTAACACTCGCAGAAGACACATGCACAATTAGCTTGAAAGGCTGATCTTTGAATGTATACAATTATATGCATAGCATCATATAAAAATAAATGCTTATTTAACCAAAAGACTGTTTTTTACGAGGCTCCTCGTAGACATCTGACGTCACTCTAACTCAGCCGATTCTTATGCTAAAAAATTCGTTCGATACGTTTTGAAGAGGTTTTTAAAAGTTCTGTAAGATGGTGCCCTCTTCCGACTTATTTTACAAGTAAAAAATAAAAAAAACGCATTTAAACCTAAACAAAGAAAGAACATTATTTGTGATTGGTTCTTAGCAAGCTCTCAGCCGAAAAAGACATTCTGATTGGCTGGAAAGAACAAAGAAACCGCCTGATCAAAGAAAATAAAGAAAAACGCTGAGATTTTCATTTCGAATATGATTAAAGTATTATAAAATTATATTTATGGAAATTAAAAATTATTTTCAGAGAGAATAATAAAAAAACAAAATTATTTTCGAAAAATATTGAAGATTTTAGTAAAAATATTGAAGATGTAGTAAAAAGAAATATTTACTTTTCTATAACGTAAAAGTCGATCTTTTTGTTTATATTATAGCTTTTATGTTGCCGAAATTGAATATTTTAGAATAAATAAATAGCAATTTATTTTTGAAAGAACTTTCGTTCTCTTCATAACCTGAAAAATTATTAATATACTTTTTATAAACGTATCTGAGTTGAATTTAATATTATAGGCGAATATGTTTTAACAATAGGCTTTGTCTTCAGTTTGTGAGTTGGCCAATTAAAAGATTTGATTTTTACCTCATACAACCAATAATATAATTAGCGGTTAAAAGGTTAATTAACAATATAGTAATAAAGAACAACAAAACAAAGTACCCTCTACGATTACTACATCTTTTAAATTGTTAAATATTTTAAATGAATAAGAGAGACATAAAGAGAAAAGTTCCATGAAATGATGGAATTATTATCGATATTTAAAAAGGAGGTAAAAAAATTTAAAAAAAATTGTTGGCAATGTTATATATCAAATATTTAACTGATAAAAATGTTCCAGATGATTGGAAGAAAACAGTTATAATATTAGTATTCAAGACAGATGATAAAAAAGTTATTAGAAATATGGACCTATCAGTCTTTAATCAGTTTTGTATAAATTTTTTACCAAGATAATTACAATGTGTCTGCAATGAATTTTGGATGCTAACTAACTAACATCTGGATTTAGAAGTGGTTTTATATATTGGATCATATCCAGATACTGAGAAGTTTACAGAGAGGTCCTATAATATGAGTTGCCATTATGTTTTGGATTTGCAGATTACGAAAAAAGATTTGATTAAGATATCGACTCAAAACACTATTAGACTCTGAAGAATATTTATCAAAATGTAACAACAGTGATTAGATTACATGGCAGTTTTACAAGAAATATTTTGTGAATTAAAATGGAATACTAAGACATTAAAGTAAATGGAGATTATTTAAATCATCTAGATTTTGCAGAAGATTTGCTTTTTGCAATTAATGTTTCAGAATTTCATAAAATGTTGTTGATTTAACAGATGAAAGTCAAACTAAAGACAATAGTTAAATAACTGAAGTCACATTCCATAGATTTTCTTTGAAAAATTTTAAAATGAAGGTTGTAATCATGAATTAAAAGAAATTAACAACTATAAATAGGTTGTTCAGATTTTTAATACAGCTAGAAACTTAATGCATAAAACTAATCATAGAATTAAACTGGGATGAAGTGTTTTTGATAGAAAATGATTTAGTATTAAAGAAAATATGCCTACGTGCTTGAGCGGTAAGTAGCTATATATTAGCAGATCCTATTTATATATTTGGATCTTGAACATTTAACAGAAGACCAATACAGAGAATTCAGAACAATCAATGAAGTATTGGGTGATGTATATTAGGAAAAGCAATAAGAGATTGAAAATGAAATATATGTTTGATAGAACAAACAGATATCACTAACATCATTGGAAGAATTAAAATACTGAAATAGAGCTGGGATAAACAGAACTAGAAGAGAGAGGGTAATAGATGAATAATTGAAGTTTTAAGTTGGATATCAAGATATTATGAAAGATCTAAAAAAAGGCATATATGATGTGGATGGAAGAAATAATGAAGTTTGCTAATATGATGTGGAGAAAAGAGGCTATGGATTAGAAAAATTGGATTATATTGGGAAAGATCTTCATTCTGAAATGGATTGATAATACTTGAAAATGATGATGATGATGATAAATTAATTTATTTAAAAATTAAATCAGTCCTTTCTTCTTACTTCACGATTTTTATTTTATTTCTTTTTTTTTATAAATATTTCACATCCAATAATATGATAAGTATGATTATTAATTGTGATCAGTGTTGAAGAGATCCTTTATATAGATACACTGATTAAGGAAGGCTATAACTATAGTTTGTTGAATTTACATATTCAAGAGGTTTATTACTATCTTTGCTTTTTAAACCAATTGATTTATAAGTACCTATAATTCAAATGATTTAAAAACAACAAACTCACCACTATGTGGTACAGCTATAAATTTTCAAATACCTTAATTTCATGTAATTTTTAAAATTGAACAGATGTTCATTTCAGTACCTTCTTACATATGTCTCCATTTTTCAAAAATAAAAGTAGTTTGGATTTAGCTTATATAAGTTTTACCCCCCCTCTTCTTTTGGGGTGGGGGATAATGGTAATAGTGCTTCATTTTGTGTAAATTATCACTATTGTTTTTCTACTTTTTTTAGATAAGTTTTATAATATATTGTATTGGAAATCTTGAAGGACCTTTTTAAATATGATTAAACAAGGTAAATTTCATAGTCATATCCACAGTAGATAATAATGGAGATGATTGAATCTAAAAACAGATATTTTCCAATCACCTCACCAAAATTAACAGTCTTTTGAAATAGTTTTTATCACTCATCAATAATTTTATTAAAAAAAAAACCACATGCATTTTAATTCTTTTGCTAGAGCGCCATGATGAATAAACCAATTTCAAATACCATGATCCCTCAATTCACAGAACATCCTGGCATTTTGTCAGAGGTTAAACATTCTCTCTAATTAAATATATTTTCATCTTTTGATAAATATGGAACTGATAAATGTTAATGTGAACATTTGGAAATAAAAGCTGTTAAATAAAATGACATTGACAACTTGGAATTTTTTTAAAACTAATAATAATTTATTCCACAATTAAAATTATTCACATTATACACGCACACACACAAAGTTAAAAATAATTATTTTAAAATGCACTCATACAACTAAGCATATAAAAAATAAATGGATAGCAATAACTTAGCAATTAATACATATAAAATATATTCTAATAAAAAAATCAGAATGTTCTGTCTTAAGACCTTTTCAATATATTGTTTTTTTTTAAGACTTCCATTACTGATTCATAATGGCATGAAAATCGTGATGTTTTTCTTTCAACTGGTTTCTATCTAAATGTTCTACTTTTCAAAGATAAAATCGAGACACCCATTTTCCACTGGTGTATTTTAGTTAATCCTGGATTAGCCATTGAAGTTCAACTCAGGAAGTTTCCAGAAGAAATTTACCTAGTTTATGGCCACTGAATATACTTTAGTAATTAGCACTGCGTATTTTCTGGAGATATAAATAAATAATTTTTGAATTCATGAAGCAAATGTTTCAATCACGTTAAGAATTCACCAAGCTAACAAATTTCTTCTCTTTTTTAAAAAACAATGGAACTAAACTCTCTAGTCCAGCTAATGAAAAAAAATGAAAAACTGCCCTCTCTCTTTTATTTTCTCTCTTATCAATTCTTTTGCTTAATTTAAACGATCTTACATGGATTCTTCTATTAAAATTCATGTTAATAAATATGTTTTATTTATCAATATTTGTTTATTTAATCCAAATAAGATGCTTTTATACATCTCTCACTCATGCACACACACACATGCACATTCACAATAACATTTATATTTAAAAGAACTTTAAATAATTTTTAACAATTCAGTGCATGTTTGCTATGCTGAATGACCACTAATATATTTATTGTAAGTAATGCCCTATAATAATAAAATTAAAATGTACTTATTATATAAAGAAGTCGCTATTTTAGTATAAATAGAACCAATTTTATTTCTCTTTTATTCACACCATCATTATACATTTATTATTAAAAGTAATCATTGTTTTACTAAAATAAGTAAGCAGCCTCCCATTTCAGTTGATAGTGATAGAGACTACAGTAATTTTATTTCTTATTTGCATCAATAACTTATAAAAAGATATCACTATTTTACAAAAAAATAAATTCCCTTCAGCTGACAGCAATATAAACAAAAGTAATTTTACTTCTCCTTTATTTGCATCAATTGTTATTTCATTTATTATCAAAAGAGATAGACTAAAAAAATAAGCAATCTTCCCATCTCAATTGAATGATAAAAGCAAAAATATTTTTATTTCTCTTTTATTAACATCAATGTTTATTTTATTTATTACAAAAAGTACACCACTGTTTCACTAATAAGCCACATCTCAGTTGACAATGGTAAAAATAAAAGCAATTTTACTTCTCTTTTATTAACATCACTTTTTTTTTTTACTTTTCATGTAAATATTGTAATATAAAAAAAATCAAATTTGGAAACATAAAATTAATATATTTTTTTGGGAGAAGTATGAGATACTGATTGTAGTTGGAATGTCACAAAATCTTATTATAGTCTTTGCAGTTAAATGGAGCTAAATAGAGAATTATTCATGACAACTATAAGAAAAAACAAAAGCAATCAATCAGCTATTTATTTGGATATGTCAATATTTATAATACAATACATTTGTCAATATTAAACCCCAAATCAAATATAAATTTAAAAAAAATTAAATATTTTGAATTAAAATATAGGTAACAATGTATTATAAAATGGAAAAGCAAAGAACAGAAGTAAGTAAAATATTTTAAGACATCATTTATAAACATATGTATTAAAATTTAAAAAGTAAACAGAATAATAAAATAAAATGCATAAATTTATTGAATATTTTTTAGGTTATTTTATAATTGTTGATTTTTAGATATATATTTAAAAATATTTGGATTATATTTTTGAATAAGATTTTATTAATTTATCTTAATAATTTACTAAATGTAAGAAGGGCAGCATTTAAACAATTTATTTGGGGGACAAAGAATAAACTACTACTGTCATATCATGCTAGCATAATGTTTTATTATTTTGTGAACTTATATAAAATATTGCTTCTATTAGGACAGGATACTATATAGGCTACTCCATATACTTTTATACTACTGTTTACCATGCAGACAAACAATCACTTTCTTATTATTGCCTACATTTAATTCAAAAATTGCTTACACTGAGATAAAACCCAATATGTTATTATAAATAACATCAAATTTTGATTAAAAATATGATGAAAATGAAGTTCCTGGTTAGCATGTATGAGTGTTAGAGAGTATTTCAAAACTTGCTTTTATTAAAGTTTGTATTAATGTTAGAGAGTATTTCAAGAACTTTATGGATGTTAGAGCTAAATTTCATTTTGGAAGCAATGAATAAGCTTTATTAAACATTCTTCTTGGATAAATAAACATTGTATTTTGTTATTTTTATAAAAAAAAAACATAAGAAAATTATAATTATAATAAATATAAAAATGTTATAAAAATATAAGGATGTAATTTTTTAAATGTAAGGATTACTTCCCTAACATTCATTGACTACAGCTACTATTTGTAATAAAATCATAGTATTTGAATTAAAAATCAGTTGTTATTTTTAGTGAGAATGTTTTAAGTCTGTAATTATCCTGTTGATTAGAGAGATTGTATAAAAAATGCAAGTATAATAAGAGGGATTAATATTTTTTTTCATTGATTGATTGCTTACAATATTATAAAATTCAAATCAGGAATGTTGTGAATGCATATATATATATATATTATAATAAAGCAAATTCCTGTTTACCTGCTTAGTTGCAAATTCACCTTTCTATATAGGATAGACTCTAACGAGTTATTGATTCATATTCTTTCATATTTGAGCGTTTTAATTTTACAATTTTACCTTTTTTCTCTATCAAATATGATAATCTTAATATTATTTATTATAAATATAAGCCTTTAAATGATAGACATTCTAAAAGGTAAAATTTGTTGTTTGAGAAATATGAGAATAAATTTCTAACAATGATATTTTGGCATCATTGGACAAATTAATCTATTCACAAAGGCAGTAGAATGAAATATTATATATATATTTCATGTGTCAAAGCATCAGCCAGGAAGCAAACCTGCAAACCTGGGACAACTGCTTGTAAGACAGCTGTGCTGACCACTTGGCCACCAATGGTTGATGAAATTATATATTTGAATTATTTAAATACAAGTGTAGTATATATACTTAAGCTAGATGTAATTACAAATAATTTAAATTCAGATAATAAAGCTCTCTTCATCCATCCCCTCCATCTTATACAACCAATACACATATAAATATAAACTGACACTGATTATATATATGTGTGGGAGATGATGATCAGGACCAGCTGATGAGTACTGGTTCAACACAAAATATGTATATTGGAGATCATTTATCTTTTTTATGTGTATGTGGTCATGTGTATTGGTTATATAAGATGGAATGGATGATTAAAGGGAACTTGAAAGTCTGGGTTCAAATCCTCTTGTAATTACATCTAGTTTAAGTATATATAGTATTCATGTATTTAAATATTACAGAATTAGCCTGCATTCTTCCTACCCCTCTTCTGTGTATTTAAATGGTCATAAGGTCCTTCATATGAAGGGTTAGATTGACTTATGGTAACATGGGTATGACAACAAAATTGGTAAACAAGAGCTTTGAACATGCCATCATCAGATTGGATGACTGATGAGTTGGAGGATGAAGAAGATTGAAGTTCTGACCATTAAAGTTTGCAGATTTGCTATCTTAATATAAACCAAGCACTGATTATATATATATGGCAAGAGGATATGGACCAACTGGTGAGTGCTGGTTCAGCATGAAATACATGTATTGGAGATCATTTATCTTTTTTGGGTGTATGTAGTTATGGGTATTGGTTGTATAATATGGAATGGAAGACTGAATGAAGCTTAAAAGTTTGGGGTCAAATCTCTAAGATTTGAATTATATGTTGTTAAAATGAAGATAAATTTATCACTAAAGAAAGAAAAAAAATGTTAATGTAGTGAAAACTGCTTCCATTTGCCATAACAAACTTTTTAAAAGTGGTCTTTTTAAAAATAAATGCTTTCAAAGAAAATTGGCTTGCAGTGATGTACGTTTTTGATTTTAAAAAAAGTATTTTACAAAAATATTGTCTAAACAATCTTCAATTTATAAACAAATTACTGAAAATTACAATTTTTCTTTAGGTGTGTACATTTTTCTGTTATTTGGCTTCAGGATAAAACAACAATCAAAGACTGTCATTTTTGCTGACATCTAGGTGTGCCTTCCTTATGACATTATCATAAAAATGAGCTATTTTCATTGCCTAAAAGGTCCATATAATGCTAAGATCTGTATGAAAGGTTATAAATAAGCTTAAAAACAATGTAGAGAAGATATACTGATTGCAGCACCATTGTAATGCCCCAAAGAACAAGACCTGCTTGAGATTATCAGGCTACGATGGCCCTTATATTTTGTTTTTCTTAAAATAAGAGACAAAAATCAAATTTATGCACACACACACACACACACACACATATATATATATATATATAGTAAATTCATATTTATACTAAATAATAACATATTATAAGCTAATGAATCAACAACTAATACTTATTCCCTGTGATTTCTTTAATAGTAACACATATTTTATCTTTAGATATTAAATACAGAGGATTATATGCACGTATCTATAGTCATATTAACAGTAAATAATATTCACTCAATAGCTAATTAACCAAAAATTAATATTACTTTTTTTACTTTCTTAACCTATAATTCTTCAGCTTTTAACTATTAACAATACCAATGTCATTACTTTTTCTAAATCTCTAATCATCATTATAACCCTGCAAAATGCAATAATAATATTAATTCACTTCTCAATAGATTATAAACAAAGCAAAACTCTACATACAGTATTGCCACCCTGTGCCGACCAGAGTAATCAATGAATGCCAGAAGGCTTGTGCATAAAATCCCTATCTAATGCCTATTCATCCAATATCCCCAGATTAGTTTCTGGCTTGTGGCATAGGTATTAGATAGGGATTTTATTCACAAGCCTTCTGGTATTCATTGATTACTCTGGTTGGCACAGAGTGGCAATACTGTATGTAGAGTTTTGCTTTGTTTATAAACAATTATGTGCTAGTATAAGATAGTGATCATATGATGCTTAATGGTCTCAATAGATTGTGTAAAAATAACTTATTACAAAAAACATTTCATTTTTTTCCTGGGTCACATTTTTTACACATTTAAAATATAGCAGAAAAGTCAAATTAGAACTAATGTATATCTAATTAGCTGATAAATAAGAAGTTATGATTGGTAATACACCAGTATTGTTCTAAGGGGGAAAAGTATATTTTTTTGAGTAGAAAAAAAAATATCTGAAAGGATTGTATTGGAAGAAATAAAATAACTTGATATATATTTTATTTTTATTTATTTTAACATTGCTTAGTCATAGTGTTAATTAAACCCAGATCCATAAGAAATTTTAATTATCTTTGGAAAGAAATAATTCATTGTTAATATTCTAGAACAAAATGCCTTGAAAAATTGTCATACATGTTGGAATAAATACATTGTTTAAAACAAACTTATTAAAAGGAAAGTTATACGTACAGCAAATAAGTGTATAATTGAGTAATAAACTCCATTATTATCTTTTTAACAAAAGAAGGAATGCCTTTAATAAATATTGAACAAATTGCTGGATTTATTTAAAATGGAAAAAAACCCCATACTGATGCTTCCTACTCGAAATAAAATATTTAAACTTTGTGCACCAATCTCCAATAAAATAAAAATGATATAAAACCAAAAGTAAACTAGGCATAAAGAGTAGTGAAACTATAAAACAATTTTCCAATGAAATATTCAAACACTATTCCAGCAATAATCACAGGAATAAAGCTATGAAAGTAGTATTACTGGAATAAACATTTTAATAATATACTTTAAAAATTTTCATTGTCCAATGAAAGAGACAAAAAGAACCTCAAATATTTTGATAATATCTTTGTAAAATAAGTATGAAATTTAATGAATAGATGTGCTCATGTTTGCATTATTACAAATTTAATATCACAAAGTAAAAGTGGAAATATTCTTATTATATATATTATGAAATAAAGAGATTATGCATGAAGGAATTAGATATTGGTATATATAATTTGATGATAACTGCATTAATATGTCCATAAAGTAATATCTCACACATGTATGCAAATTATAAGTATTTTGTTTTATTTATTGTGTCTAAGAAGAAATAAGAAGAAATAAAGTATTTCTACTAGATTATGATTGTTATCGGCACAAGTTTGGTTATTTAAATTATGAAGAATTATGCAAGTTCTTTTTCTTGAAAATTGTAACTATGAAATTCTTTTCATTACTTATTTATTATTTATTATTTTATTTAAACAGTTTCATTTATTATATATTCAAAGAATTTACATTTGAAAACAGATTTAAGTCTGGTCTCATATGATTCTGCTTAAATATAATACAAAAATGCTTTTTGAAATCTTTATGAATAAAATAATAAAATAGTTTTTTGTTTTAATTCCAAATTGTATTGTTTCTATAATACTGCTAATATTGTTTATTGCCTGAGGGAATCATGGCTATATTATAAATTGAGGTAGGTTGGTGATCATCATCATTTGTGTAAACTTTACTTGATGGCATTTTGGACAAAAGTAAAAAAATGATAATTAGTAAAATGTATTTAATTTCACTTAAGGCAATTCATAATCAAGAGTGGGGATTTTATGCCTTACTCAAGGTGAAAGTATATGATTTAATATTGGAAGAGTCTTCGTTATATCCTCATGATTAGTTATCCAAAAAAACATTTTCTTTTTCTCTTTTCTTTATTATATTTGCCACAACCATATCACTGGTAGTTACATTTTTATCCTTCTCCAAATCTAAAAATCTTATAAAATTTGTGTGATTTTTAACTATTAACCTAGTTTGACTTATTAATTAGATTCATTGATATTGGTGTTGGGATCATGAGGTGCATTTTTTTTTCTATCATCAATTATATATTATGGCCCAATAACTACAAAGGCATAACAAGATAAACAAAAAAATATTTTCGTCCCACACTCTATTAGAATATCTCTAGAAAAGAAAATATCCTTACTTCTGATCCAACCACTAATATAGGTGATATGTATATGCTTTTGCATTATGTTTATGATCAAAGAGTAAACTATCAAAACATAACATTTGATATTGTTAGTAAAAGAGAAACTTGTGCTCAATGTTTTTTAGATGTAAAATGATGGAAGCTGTATCATATTGCAATCATAACTTTGTTTTTAAAGCACTGTTCATCTGCTCATGCCAACTCCCATTATCTTTAAATAGTGTAGAAATTGTTAGGTGTTCATCAATTAACTAGTTTCATATGATGTTCATTAAATATCATCAATTATTAGTAAAAGATTTTTTAAACAATATATTTTTTAAGCAACTCGTAACTGAATCTAATTGTATTAATGTGTAGTTTTGAAATGATTTATAGCAGGGGTAGGCAATTGTTTTGGCTCGGGGGCCACAGAGGTTGGTGGAGGGCCGCATCGGGGCCACTTTGTAGAAGCAAAGGTTAGCAGAGGACCGCACCTTTTTTCATGACACAATAAACGCACTGCTTTATTCCCTGTATTACCAAAGAAATATTTGTTGTCCATTCTTCATTAAACACATGACATTCGTCACCAATTTTACATTTTTTCAAAGGGTTCATGGTTTCGCTAAAGTTAGAAATGTATATATTTGCTAATGCAAAGACAAAATTGAAATTAACCAGATCAACTGGAAAAGCACTGCACATCATATCTACACTGCACGTGTATTGATGTGGCCATCCTAGTGGAAAATATGAGCTGAATCTTCGGTCACGCACGGGAAGAAAATCTCAGTTCAAGGCAGATTTTTCTGATTGTCTTGGCGGGCCGCATAAAAACTCTTAGAGGGCCGCTATTTGCCCACCCCTGATTTATAGAAATCTTTATAAAATTGAACCAAGACATCGTTTTGATGGAGTTTTTTTTTTTTACCTATCTTTACGGAATAAAAGCAGAAACAAAAATATCTTGCTTCTAAAATTTGTCTTTTATAGATGATTGTGATCTCTTCACAGGCTAAAGAGTTTATGTTAATATAGAATACAAATCAACAGTCTAGGAGAAGAAAAAAATATAAAATTTACCATTGAGTAAGCACTTGATATTATTTGAAATAATTAAAAAAGACTAGAAAGCATAAATGCTCCCAGACGTAAAAATTTAAGACTTGGTTTTGAAATTAAATACAATTATGTTACCTAATTAATAAAATCCATTATGGCGGAACATTTCCTTTTAAGATTTAAGTAATTAATGAGAATTACTTTTACACACACTATGTTTTAATTTTGAAATCCATACAACATTTGAAAATTGATTATTTAATATTAATCGTATATATCTTGATGTTACTAAGATAGATATATTATCAAAATTGTAAAGTTATTTAAAAGATCTTAATTATTAATCAGACGTATATTCTTTATATGAAACTGATATTTTCGTTAACCATACACTTACAGAAAAAAATGGATAAAAAGAGAAATTAATTTTTGCTTTGAAACGAGTGTGCCATGATCATCACAGACTTTTATAATTATGCATTAGTATTTTTTGATTAGAGAGTAAAATAAAGTGGAAAATCATTTAAATACGAACGCAGTAGTTTTTTTAAAGGGGGGAGGTTGGGGACGGGAAGAGCTTGCAATAATCTGTTTAAAAACTATTTTTACTGTTTTATATATACAGTATATTGTTATTTTATTACAATAACAATAACGTATATTCTACTTTAATTAAAGTTTATTTAACTACTCTCCACTTTATTCGCTTTCAATCATAAAGCGCTTCCCAGACTTATTAAAAAATAGCATAGTCGAAAAGTTTAATTAGATTTTGTGTTGATAAAATTTATTGCATCTTGTAAGATGTAATGAGGCAATTTGATGTTGACGTTTTAACAGATTAGAAATTAAAAATAAAATTGAAAAAGTGCCATCTTTTGAGTAAAATTTGAAGTAAAATTTATTACTTTGCCTAATCGAATAGTTTACAGTGGATGAACATATTAATTAACATTCTTAATATTTTAAATTTTTGTTATAATTAATTAACATTCTTAGTTATTATTTTAAATTTTTGTTATAAAATCTATAAATGAATTTTTTAAATAAGAAAACAATATATAGCATGATGTGCTTTATTAGCATGAATTATTATTATCTGAGTAAAAATATTGTTACATTGTACAGATATGGATATTTTGTGAAAGAGAGATATACATTTAGGAAAAGACAAAGACTTTATAGTTTGTGTAAATCTTGATCGATTATTACTATCTCTTTTAGTCAATTTTACAGTGAAAAACTGAAAATAATAAACAAATGAAAAAAATCAGGTGGAAATCAAAATAAATTTAAAGAAGATGTACCTAGGAATGTCATATATATATATATTAATTGTGTTTGCCATGGAATGGAAAAAGGCTATTTGATCCTATTTGAGGTTTGAGGAGAACCAGGTAGAACAAATTCAAACGCTATTTCATATATTATTGTCACTGCAGTTGTTATTTATGATTATTCATGTAGTATAGTCTGCTCACTATCACACATCAGGTACCATGGCAAGTTTAATGGCTCTTTATCTCTGAGTTTAAAAACAAATTCATGTTTTTTTCTCAGTTGTCTGATAGTTTTTAAATGAAATATTGGTTGAGTTTCCATGAATGTAGTTAGGATGTGTGAATGAACTGTTTTTTTTTAAGTAGATATTTACAATCATGACAGACAGAACTGAAATATGGTGCTTATTCCTAGGTCATTATTAAATTATAAGTTATGGTAATGGTTGGTGGACTAAAATGCAGAGAATTAAAAATCCTCTGATTGCAAATCCATGATGCCATTTGATGACAAACTTTTATTTAGATATTTACAATCACAGACAATTTTCCAGTGAAGGAACAAAAACTGTCTAATATTAAATGGGACACTGTTGCACTTTGTGAAGACAGAAGGAATGGTAAAAAGACAATTTTTACATAAATAGATATATACTGTCTAAAAAGATCCAAATATTGAAAGGCATAAGTTAAGTAGAATTCATTATAATAAAATGTGAAAGTATAACTATATGGACATTGATAATATATTAGATAGCATGGCAAGATTATTTATTGACATTAATGGAAGATATTAAATGCTGATAATTCAAGTTTATGCCCTCAAAAGTTGTCATTGTGGTGGAGAAGTAGAGGATTTTTATATAGATATACAAAATGTTATCAGATCCAACAACATTGAAAATTGTAATAAAATATTTTAATGTTAAAATTGGAAAATGATTGAAAGATGAAAAAACTGTGGGTAAATTTATGATACAGAAATGAGAAAAGACATAGACTTGTGCAATTTGCAGAAAATTATTGTGTACATTATGAATTCCTTTTCTGAAAAAGAGAGTAAATTGAAATGAATATCACAACATTTAAATGAAGACACAACAAAATTGTCTTATATTTTGATTATTAGAAAATATATATTTGAAGAAAATGAGATACGTGCTTATGCACAACTAAGCAGGTGAAAGCTAAAAGAAAGTTAAGATTTAACAATAGATATTTCTAATCTTCAAGAACACTTGAATAATTAAAATTAAAATTTGCAAAACATTTTAATATATTAACAAACTTTGAAAATAGTTCAGACTATAATCAATACAAAGATAATTAACACTCTATTAAAAACTGTAACAAAGATATCTAATATAAAAATCCACAATTTACCAATACATTTTTTTTGATGTCAAAAGAATATATGAAAAAAAAAAAAGGAATACAAAAATATTTACAAATTATCCATTAAGAAGAATTGAATATTTAAGATGTTGTAAAATGATATGAAAAAAAGTTAATAAAGTTATAAAAAATATAATTGTGAAATGGCAAAGAAAGCTATAGAAGAGAATAAAAATCTCAAAAATGTAAAACAATACTTTGGTATTGGTAAGAAATTTACTTCTGCAATAAAATCAAATGCTGGAACTATTACTAAAGAGATATGACATTATGAAATGTGTGGAAGAGTTCTATAAAGATTTATATAGTAATAAAAAACAAATGAAAAAGTTTTGAAAAGAATAAATAAAAAAAGAAGATTGATTGAAGATATTAGAGGTAGAAAGTCAAACTGGATTAGACATATATTAAAAAGGAGGTATAGTTTAATGAAAGATGTTTTAGAGGTAATAGAGAATATAAACAAAAAGAAAGGATGGAAAAAATTCACATTGTTTGATGATATAAGAGATGGAAAGAGTTATATGGAATAGAAGAGCTGGGCAATAAAGAGAACAGAGTAGTGAAATGGATAAATTGGTGATATGACTGCTCTCTGGACATGTCCATGATTGATTGGTAGATAGTAATAAAGAGTAAGAAAGCAAAGTATCTTCTTCAATTATCTAACATTTTAAATGAAGAAGTAAGACATACTCTTAAATATAAGATGACTGGAAACACTCCAAAACATAGTGAAATTATAATTGATATCTTAAAAGAAACATATGAAATAAAAAAAAAATGTTTGCAAAATTATATACCAAAGTATAAACAATAAAAGGTGGAACAGTCGATTGAAAGAATGTAGTAGTAAATTGATATTTTAAAAAAAGTCATAAAAAGGTATTAAATATTGCGGAAGTATTAGGTTTTTCCCAACTTTATAATACTTTACATTTACCCCCCCCCAAAAAAAAAACAAAACAAAACAAAAACAAACAAAACCAAACAAACAAACTGGGTTTAAAAGTGATTTAATACAGTGGGTTGCATCCAATTATTAAAAATCCAATTACTGAAATAAGTTATAGAAAGGACTAATAAATATGAGTTGCTAGTCTTGCACTGGTGGTCAAGAGGTCAGTGCGACTGCCTTGCACTTGCAGGCAGTTGCCCGGGTTGCGGGTTTGCGTCCCAGCTGATGCTATGACACTTGAAAAAAAAATATGAGTTGCTATTCTTCTTTTGATTTGTATGTTATGAAAAGACATTTGATTCTATAAGGATGACTATGTTAATTAAGGCTTTGGATCATCAAAATATAGATGTAGAATATTACAATATTCTGAAGATATTTATCAAAGTACAATATTCGTGATTAGATTACATGGTGATACTAAGAAGATTAATATTAAGAAAAATTTCATACCTCCAAATCTTCTGCCAACAGTTATACAAAAATATTTTGTGAATTAAAATAAAAAGTGAAGAAAATAAAAGCAAATGGGGATTTTTTAGGTCATCTAGATTTTGCAAATAATATGGTTGTTGTGTTTCAAAGCTTCATGAAATATTGCAAAAATTATCAAATAAATATAAGAAAGTACCACTATAGATAAATGCTAAAAAGACTAAAGTAATATTCAATGAAATTTCTCAGAATAAGAAAATAAAAATTGTTAATCAGCAAAAGTTAATATTGCAAATACCGTAGTCAGATTATTAACATAAATGGAAACATAATGATTAAAATTAATCATAGAATAAAACATTGAAAGAAATAACTTAGTATTAGAAGGAAATATATCTTACTTATGGATATAAGACTATGACATTTAACAGAAAAGCAATTCAGAATAGAAAGATTAGGAGATACAAAAAGAGATTGAAAATCAAATGCATAAAAGGAAGAACAAATAAATATCACTGACACTGTTGAAGGAATTAAAAAACCTACATAGAGCTAGACTGCATATTGCTATAAGAGATGATGATAAATAGTTGATGTCTAAAGTGAGATCCCAAGAGATTGTAAAAAATATAAAAACAGACCACATGTGAGATGATGGATGAAATAAGGAATGTTGCTGGTGAAGAAAGGTTAGAAATAAAAAAAACTGTAGAGACCTTCATCCTGCAGAGGAATGATAATAGCTGAAAATGGTGATAATATATATTGTTTATATATGCTATTTTAATTCATTTTTTAGATATGTTATGGATATTTTATTTATGTATTCTCAATAAAAATAGATTTTTTTAAAAAAAAAATCATTGTTATACACTTGAATGAATTGAGAGTCAGAAATATATGTATTATTATTCCTTGTCTGACTTAAACCAATAGGCTGTCTCACATTTGCTTGATAGAATTTTTAGACTAATGTATTTAACATAGGGAGTCATTAGTTGTTGTGAACACATTTACATTGGTATTGTCAAAAAGTTAAGGACTCTTACATTTCTCAATAGTTGAATGCAACTGCACATTGTTTGAACCTAGTAAGAGCAACACTTTACATCTTTGAACAGCTCATAGTCAATTGGAGAATAACAATTTTTTGAATACTTCAATTGCTTTTCTATCAGAGGATAATTGGTAACATTTTAACTCAATGATATTGAGCTGTGGTTTATAATGGAATATTTAATGGTGCTGTTGTTCCTTTCAGTTTTTTCACTCTTTTGCATCTATATATAGTTTATTTGATCAGATTTATGTTTATCTTGATGGTAAAATCTGGAACAAAATGTTGTTTATTTGCTCAAAAAGTTCTTAAGATGTCAATATTTTACAGATAAACTACTACAAACAAATAAAAATGCTGCTAATTGAAATATTCTTGGATCACCAGTTTTGAGATCATTTGTAGGAATATTTGGAAACTCCTTGATGAAGGTAGATTTTAACTATATTTCATTATTAAAAATATAATGTTAAGATATTTTGCAACAATATTAGTAACAATGAAACTAAAGCTATAACATTCTACCAAACACAATACAGAGTTTCAGAAATATTTAATAATTATAAATGCAATTTTAAATTTTAGAACAAAATTTCATAGCTTTATGTTGTTCTTAATAATAATTTGATTGGTTTTAGAATGAAATTCATTTATCTTGATGTTTATGAGATTTAATATTTAAGATGATTGATTACTTTAGACATGGTGCTGGTAATTATCCCACTTTAAATTGCTCTTCTATAGTTATTTGTAATGATATTTCCATTGTTTATTTCTAAAACAGTAAAAACCTGAACTAACATATAGTGATTTATTAATGAAAAAAATCTGAAGAGATCAGTATTTTTCAATAGTTGGCAAAGATCAAAATGTATTTAGTCTAACCATCTTGCATTTAATCATTTCTCCATATCTTTGATGGGTTTGTTTTCCAGTATTTTTAGAATAATAAAAAAGACCATATCTTTGATAAATTGCTTAATTTTTTTTGGATTATTTTTACGCACTAATTATATAATAATTATTTAAAACCAAAAGAATACATTTGTACATTTTGATTTTATTAGTATAGATTTTATTTTTAGAAATAGAAGTTAATAAATTCAGCCTAACATTAATAAAAAAAAAGGCTGATATGATAACTCTGCTTTGTGGAAGATGATTGACATCTTGTTGACATTATGACAGCACTGTTTGAGACATTCTAAAAATTATAAAAATAATTTTAATTTTTTATAACAGACTTTTATAGATTTATCAGGGCTTCAAATTTATTCATTCCCATTTTAAAAAATAAATTTCAGCCAACAAAAATTTTGTTAATTTTTCTTAAGTCACATGCTTGACCCCCCCCCCATCACACAATAATGAAAATCTCTTTGTTCTCATTACAGCTTCATTCTTTCAATATTTTCAAACTTCAAAGATAATTTTTTAGAATGATTTTCATTTATAAACTTAAGTTTTTAAAAAATTAAGACCAATTTATTGAATTTTAGCACAGAATAAAGATTTTATACTAAAATTAAAGATTGAATATTGGAAAAAATTACAACAGGGTTAACATTAGAAATGTCAACCTGATAGAGGGTTAACTAAGAATTCATTACTAGCATTGTGATAATCATTTAATAAAAAAAAGTTACTGTTCACATAAATATTGAATTTTTTTCTACATTTACAAAGTCAAAATATGATTTTTTAAAGATATTTTTCATTTATGAAATTATGTTTTTAATGAATGAAGAATAATAAGGAGTTTAATACTAAAATAAAATGTTGAACTATAGCTCAAACTGCCACTAGGGGATAGTGCAAAAAATTTTGAAATATGGAAAGGTTAATATACATATATTTGTAAGATTAATATTAATATTTATTAAGGTTTATGATGTATTTTTAAAATTGAGATGCTAGTTTAAGTTGTAATAAAAGATTAAATGCAAATAGAAAATCACCACTGGTAATTAAATATTAATGAACTTGGCAATATAATTTATTTGTCTTCAGGCAGAGAATTCAGGCATATGTAGAAACATAATATATTATTAAAATCAGGAAACCATTACATGATCCCAGATTACATGAAGCTGTTCTGTAGCAAATTCTCTTTCATTTCAGTTATGCCACCTTGTGTAAACTTGAATAATCAATAGATGCCAGATGATATTGCTTAATAAATCCCATAACCATGTATTTTGAATAATGCTTTAGTATTTTAATTTGAAGTTTTATATAATAGAAAAAAATTATTACATGAACTTTTTATTTATGTATATTAAAATTATGTAGTTTTTTTTAAAAAAAAGAATTAAGTATGTGTGATAATTAATATGTAATAAGGGAGTAATAAAAGGAGTGGAAAAGAATGTACTGGGAGGATAAAGGCGGCAAGTAAATTTATCTATTAATTGTAATTAGAAAAATGACCACAGGAAGCAAAGTGAAATCAGAAGAAAGAGATCTTGAAAAGTTTTCTAAGATAGCATTATAGATAATTATAAATTAAATTGACCATTTAAGACATGCACTCTACTTCACCAGAGAATCTATTTCTAAAAAATAAATGCTTATGTTATTGAACCATAGAGTGAAAAAATGTATATCACTAGTGATTAGTAAATAAAAATAATCAGGAGATCAGAAGGTTATGTGACATTTGGGTATCAGAAGTGATAGAATGAGCTTTGATTCTGAAATATTGAACTCTCAAATCTATTCCATTGTTGTGATAAACTGTTCAGAGCATCCATAACTAATCACAGAATGCAATAGCTAAGGACAGAAGTAATACGTGACTCTTGAAGATGTTTTTAAATAAGAAAATTAAATTTAAAGCTGAATTTAACATGTTATTGTAATAAAATTCATTATCTGTGTAGACAAACAGAATTTTGAAAGAAAAACAAGAATGACCACTAGTGCCACCTACAGAAAGCTTCAGTAACCAGGAATTATCTGTCGTATATTTAAATCCTATTTCCATAGAAGTTGGCTTGGTATTCAAAACTGGAAGTAATCCAGATATGCATCTTACAGTTGGAAACTAATCAGGGATTTGGAAATTAGATGTGCTAACATTTTGCAATCATGATTTCTCAAACCTACAAGAGTAGAGAGCTGCCATGTAGGCTAAAAGATTGAGTGATTTGTTATTAGTGTTATAAGTACTTAGTGGCAAGAATGTAGCACCAGTTATGGTGCTATTACATGCTTCTATGTATAATTTCATGTCTTTAATACCCTGTATGTTTTAGAGTAATAGGTAGAGTGTCCAACTCAGGATTGGAAGGACCCAAGAATGATTCTCACAGACTCCCAAACAATAAAGCTGTGTATCTTTTCTTTATGACTTTAATATCGAATCGTTAATAAGGAGTTTATAACAAAAATTGAGATGGAAGGCTTTGTATTTTGTAACTGAAAATAAAATAATTGCCTCAAAATAGTATGCTGATTCAGAAGCATTGTAACTGCATTGTTTTTGCAGTTCATTCATATGTATATGATTTGCATGTTTTGCGCAAATAACAGAATCAAACTCAAACATTGTAACTCAATTTTTTACAATGTTAAATCGATGATGCACTTCTTTTGATAATAGAAACAAATAATTACATGAATTTATTACTCAGGAGTTCGTAAGATGTTCAATCACAGAAAGTTACAAAGCTGGGCATAATCATGGGCAAGACCAAAATCTGCTCCTCTATCAGTGCATGAAACCATGTCGAGCACCGGAAAGTCCTGATTCATTTGTTTTTCTTCTTCAATCCCATTTTAATAAAGATGTTTTATTAGTTCTATTTTTTTTCTCATATTCCCCATTTTTTTTATAATGACAAATAAAAAAATTATAATATCTCTATCTTTTTCTTATTCCTTATCTTTAAAACTTCTTCCCCTCTCCATTCGAATTTATTCTGATCTTTCAATATTTTACATTTTAAAAATAAATTTTCAATTCTTTCATTCCCATCTCTGCACTTACAATTTCTGCAATCCACATCTTTAGTCCATTCTTCTTTTCCCTATATTTAAGCTCCTATCTTTGCATTAAATAACGAATTTCTTGTAGTGTCATCATGCATTCTTTTATATTTTACAATTTCATATAATTCCAAATTACTTTTAAAATTCATATCCATTTAACACAACTCTACTTCTTGTTCTGTAATCAACTTATATATTATATTTCTTTATTCATTTCAATTAAGTTTCTGTAATAAACCGCTGCATATTTATCCAGTTTTTTTAAATATACAATTACATAGAAATAAACCGTTTATTTATTACTTTTGCACATTGCAGAACTTCTTTCCCAACGGGTTTAAGCTAACTTGTTTTATAATCTATTTAAGCATTATTTTTTTGCTAATTTATTTTCATTCATATATTATAATCATTCAAACATTTTATATTTGCTTTTAATTTCCTTTCATTAAAAAAAAAAGGTCACTCATTTTTGTTTGATTAGCTTTATTATCTGTCAACAATTTACCGTCCAATGCATATCTATTTACTTTTTTTTTTTTTTTTGCAAATAGGTTTTCTTAGAATTACTGCATGCTACTGACATCTGATGAGCAAACGGTAAACTAATATTTAAATAGGTTTATTGTAGGAATATAATAAAATGTTAAAAACAATCAATAAATTCATTCCTGCGATTTATTTAAAAATTATTAACAATAAAACATTATATGACGAATTATGTGCTTTTATTTTGTTGGATACAGAAATATAATACAATAATTAACAATTTAAATACTAAAAAAAGAGTCTAATGCTGTAATAATGATGATTTATAATTCAGATTTCATTTTAAAATGATTAAAATGATGAAATCTTCATGTGTTTTTTTTTTTAAGTATGTTAAAAAATATAAATGTTTGAAGGAAAAAAGCAAGAAATTTTTTAATTTTTTTTTTAATTTTTTGATTTATTTAAATACTCTTTTTTAAAGAATAATGGTTAAAATATTATTTTGATAAATTTATCTTTCCGGAAAGGTCTTCTATTTGTCGTTAAGAGGCTATTCTTAGCTAGAGTGAAAACCGGAGATTCACTGAGTTGACTATGGTCAAAATATTACTGTAACTTATCTAATATATATAAAAATATTACTATATTATGATGCATCTTTCATCTTACAATGAGGAGATGAATAACTTTCATGGGTATTAAGATTATGGTTTTTTTTTAACATTAATTATTGAATATTTTTTTTTATATAAAGCTAGAATGTGTTAAATAGATGCAATTTTGTATGGCATTTTTTTTATTATCAACTTTGCTAATTTGCATAAGGTTAGATTTTATTGATATGCAAATTAACCTGCTGCTTTTTGCAGTAAACTAATTTTCATTTCAATAAAATTTTTATTAACAATAAATAATGATTACATACTAATAAAGGATAAATAAATGAATAAATTGTACAATAATATGATTATATAATGTTCTATTTGTCATCTGGCTAGATTATGTTATGAGAGCACAATGTTATACTCTTATGTGGTTAGGTATAGTGAAGAGATTCTAAGAACTTGTTTAATGGTATTAGCATTTTTAATATAAACATGAATATTTTCTTTTATAATTGACTATTCTATAATGCTGGGTAGGTGGGAATTGATAATCAGGAAAAGGAAAGAGCAATAAAGACCAGGTGTCAGAAAGACTTTACTGGAGAAAAGGAGCTGGTCGCGTTTCTTGATTTTTTTGAGCGTTTGATAAAACAATGGTATGATTTGTGGCGGGGGTAATTCCATGAGACTTTTGCATCTCACTATCCATATGGAATAAAGAACAAAGGTAGAAAGCCTTATTATTGAAAAAAATCCATTATGAATGGCATTTTCAAACTAATTTTGTTTTATGAATAACATTTTATTTCTGGAATTTTTTTAATATTGTCTATACTGACCACGTAGTGACACATACAACTTTATTAATAAAGATATTGTAATGGAACAGGTCATGACCTTTCATGACAGTAGTTTTGATAGGCTGTCAGAGTGAGTGAGAAAACCTATCCAATATTTCTAAATATATAGACTCGTGTCCACTCTGATCCCATTCCTAGGAGATGATGTATTAACGCACAAAGGTATGTTACGAATCTACCCGTATACGCATCTCTTTTCTCCATCTTTAACTTCCGTTGATCCGAGAATTCGAGCTTAGGGAGAATATGCATAACATTTTACTTCAGGGAATATTAATATCAGTAACTTTAATGTGCGAGCATGTGATAAATTGAGAATTGAATATAGAAAAATACAAATGATAGTCTTTAATTAAAAATCATATATTTAATAAATTTATTCACAATTAACATACTTTAGGCAACGAAGTTATAACAAAAGTAAATTTGTTTAGATATCTATATATATATTCTTTGATTATTACAGTTAATATTTATTAATCCAATTCCTGTTTCCCTTCAAAGAATAATCATCCAATATCATTAATACTAACAAAAATAAAATAAAATTATAACTTGTCATTATTTATGTTTATACTTGATTGCTAATTTAAACTTTATCAAAATCATAATTCATCATCTCCTATAAGTTTATTGATGAATTTATATCAATAACATGGTAGTGGTATGGGTTTCCCTCTTTTATTATGGTTTGTCTCTACAAAGATAGGAAAGACCATTTACACTAGAGATCATTAATCATATATACTGAAAAACAAATAACTAAATGACGAAATGATTAGTAAAAAAAGCAAACAACAAATAACAGTGTAACTATACAAGTGTTGGCATTTAATGTATAACAGGATAAAATCTTGCATCTCCTCTAGTGATGATTAAATTCATCCACAAGCAAGTTCATGCCTGAATCTATATTTTATTTCAATTTAAAAATAAAACTAATATTACCTTTCCCTTTTCTAACCTATCAAGAGTTTACACATCCCTTCAATCTATAATAAAGGAAAGATATAAACAAAAAATATTTATACATAAAATAAAAATATTACATCAACCATCAACCTAAGATCAATTAAGAGTTAAGAAGGAAAATGTCCTAATGACTATAAATATCCTCATTGATTCAGTTGGTGGGGTTCGAATGTTCTAGAACATACGTGATGGTGATCAGGATTTCTCTCTCTTTGTATGGCCTGCTTTGAGATGTTGAGTTTGCAGCTTCGCATCTAAATAGTAAACTTGATGGTGTCCACAGGGCTGTGTCAAATCAAACTTGGTTTTGGCAGTTGCAGCTCTATGGGTGATGACTTTGTTCCCATGATGTAATGTCCCCTTTTGCAGCACATGGTTGTATGTGTAGTTGATAAAAGTTCTTGAGTTTGTTGAGAAGCAAGATATTTTCTGTTAGAAATCTCAGATTAGAATTGATCAACTTTCCAGCTCAAAATTAAAAATACTCTTGAAATATTGAATAGTTTAAAACCGCTTTTGTGATTTATAATTCAAAATCCCTTAATTGGCTGAGTTTAAATCTGTATACCTTTAATCTAGCTTTAATTTATATCCAATGAGATATTCTCAATAATGTTTTTACTTTGATAGTCACAGACTTTTCTGTTCAAACCACAAGTTCTATTTTTCCAGTCACAAAATGAACATGGTGGTTAGTCGATAAGAGTTTTTGATCTGATTTTTGAGAAGAAGATCATTTGTTAATATCTTTTGCTATTCACCAAAATGAGGTTAGACTTTTTGATGTGAATTTGATGTCTTCAAATGATAAGTTAGTATTCATACATTGAATTAATTATTTACATCATTGTTTAAGACTCTCTCACACACATATATGGTGGATTAATAAGAATAAAAGTTTTGTTTATTTTTTTATTTAATTTTTTATTTATTTATTTTTATGCTTCGATCTAAATTTGATTGTCCTTTACTTGTATTGTTGTAATGTGTGTAAATTAAACAACAATTGATGAGAGGTTTTTACAACAAAGGTAAGCATTAATGTCTAAAATTTATGGTTTAATTTAGATTGTGTATTTATAATAAATTTTTTAAATGTTTAATTAAAAAAAAACATTTAATCATAGAAACAATTAGTGTTTCTCAGCTACAGTGCTTGAGATCAATTTCATTTTTGGTACTAAGTTTTATTTGATTTGCATTCTCATTATACATACAGCTTGCTTTATATCATATTGGGTTTGAATTAGGTAAGGGTGCTTTTAATGGTTTTTGTGGGTTGTAAGATCACATCTTACAATATATATATATATATATATATATATATATAGTAAGATGTGATCTGTCTATATATATATATATATATATATATATATATATATATCCAGTTAGTATACAACATTCTTCCTTTTACTTCCAGGAATAAGCAGAATTTTTTACAAAATTAATCTTGTAATTTTTCTTCATTTACAATATAATTTTATAATTTTGCTGGTTTTTTTCTGCATTTGGATAAGCCTTGTGGAGGTGAATTCTTCTTCCATTTGTTCTGTAGGTTTTTCTTTCTGTTTACCATTATATTCCAGCAACTTCCTCATTAAGTGAGAAGTCATTTGGTACTCCCAACTTCATGTTATTAGAAACATCAGTCCTATACTGGAAGTATTAATTATATTCTCTAATATTTCAGTTTGTCATTCTCTAATATGGTTAACATGACAACTTAAAACTTTCTCATTTTCTAACTTTGTGCAGCTACAACTCTACTAATTATTTTCGATAGCCACTTTTACTTAATTACATCTTTAATCCATATGGTTTGGATAATTTTAAATCTAAGGTTTTCCAAATTTCAGTCTCTCCTTTTTACTTTATCTGGAATTAAAATAGATAAGGTGTTTCCACATGTCATCATTTCATTAATAATTCCAGGAGTGTTTTCTTTTTAGCAGATCTGGGCATAAAATGTTGACAAAACATCACAGTTGTAAGTGCTTCATGACTATATGCAAACTCTGGTTTATTTAATTCATTTTTCAACTGCTGTACTGCTTTCTTCACTATTATGCTCATCTGAGAGTGAAAAGCTGGTACCAATATGTACTGTCTCCTCTTCAGAACAGGGAAGTTTTTAAGTTTCTCTGAGCTGAATCCCATGTCATTATCTGTTACAATGCTTTATGGATAGTCATGCATTATAAAAAGTTCATTCAAAACTTTTATCTCACTTTTTATACTCACATCTTTCACTAGATGGTATTATATCCATCTTGAATATGAATATACTGTAAAAAAAAATATATATATATATATCCATGAAATAGTTCAGCAGGGTCTAAATGGATTTTTTTCTATCTTTTGGAAGCTTCTGGTCAGGATTTTTTTGTTTTTTGGGAATCCAGATAATTTCACATGGTTTGCTCAGTGTCACTATTCAATTCTGGCCACCAAACATATAAACAGGTCAATTCCTTCATACTTAGAGTATCCTTTGTATAATAGTCATAGGACACTTTTCCTTTCTTCAGGCAGAAGCATTACACAGTCTGTCATAAGAATACATTCATGTCAGGTTGATAAGCTTTCCTGGGCATTCCATATGGCCAAAAACAAATTATCTGTTCATTTAAATGGTCATCCATGTTTTATCTAATTCTATAAAGATAATGCTATATTCTTTATTCCTTTTATTCCATTCTGCTATGATTTTTTTGTTAACTGTTTTAAACTTTAATTTATGTAGCAGTGGAAAATTTTTTCCGATATTTATTTTTGCTTTAGCAGTTTTAATATGTCCAATACTTATTTTGAATGACTTAAACCAACTATAATCTAATATTGGTTTAATGTCCTTTGCAACTATATATAATGACAAGTTTTTAATATGACTATTTACCATTATGAGCACTGTCACAATTGCCTTAATACTTATTGGGTTTCCATTTATGTTGATGGCTACCAAAGTAGTTTCTTTAACTTGATATTTTCACTCTTTTCCAAATTATTATCCAATCTTGTAGCAATATCAATGATATGTCTACCCCACTGTTGATTCCATTTCTTATCATTTGATTGCAGATATTTACTTTTAACTTAAGTGTATCAATGTTTGTTTCAATTTTTTTACAGTTGCAAACTTGCTTAGACACAATTTTGATAAATCACCCATCAGGCCACAGCTAAAAAATTTTTTCATTTCAAACTTTCATGTAGATTTTAAATCGCCTGTTTTTCCACACTAATGACAAGTAGGAGGCGTCTGTTTTAATTTCATTCATATCATTCATATCGTTGCCACTTTTACACATATTTCCAAGTTATCTAAATCTGTCACATTTTTGAGGGCCTCTATGTTTTCTAAAATGATTTCATAAGCTATAGCATGTTCAATAGTGATATATTTTAGCATAATCATTCAGTAGTATATCTGTCTATACTTCTCATCTCTGATTCCCATAGTAACTGATTCAATAACATTTCATCAGTAACCGCCTTAAATTCACAATCTTTCACCAAAGACCATAGTATCAAATCATATTTGCATATAGTTTTATTTTGCAATTGCATCCTATCATGGAAATGAAGATGCCGTGTGAATTTCAATCTTTTCAATTTAAAGTAGGGATATAATTTTATTAATAACTCCTTGCAAGGGATTTCTCCAGGCAGTTTTGGTTCCATAAACAATTTGCCAAATTTAAGATATTCTGGCATCCATAGTAAAATATTCAGTTTATTATCTGTTATTTTATTCACGAGCATGTATTTCTCCACATGGTTCTGCTGCCACTATCCCAGATTTTTTACATCAAAAATCATTGGTATATTGTTATGCCCATTGTATCCTCATGCTTAATGTACAATAGAACTGCATGTATTTGAAACCCCATTTCCATTCCCTAACTAAACACTCACTTCTGTTTTCCTCCTCCTCATTTTTCTTCTATTTGTTGTTGTTGTTGTTATTATTATTATTGTTGTTGTCATTATTATTTTTAGCTCAAGTCCTTGATAATTAAAAAAAAAGTCTTTATTTGTGATCTTTGCTCAAGGTTAAATCATTAATGACTAACTTTTGAGCTGGATTTGAGATAGGAATTTTAGCTGGCCAAAATTGTATGTTTAGACAGTTCTATTTAGAAATTGTCTGCCTCTATAGAAGTAAAAATGGTTTAAGACATATAACTTAAAAATGGCTTGTCTCACATAGTATGGCTAACAATAACATGGAAGAT
This sequence comes from Epiperipatus broadwayi, assembly GCA_028023455.1. NCBI lineage: Eukaryota > Metazoa > Onychophora > Udeonychophora > Euonychophora > Peripatidae > Epiperipatus > Epiperipatus broadwayi. Next base: position 3,380,291 of record JAQFVV010006334.1, read on the forward strand.
TACTCATTACAATGATAGAAATAATAATATCAATAGTGATAAAGCAAGAGACAGTGGTAATACTAAGATAAGTATTATAAATTTAATTTTTTTAATTATAAATATAAGTATATAGAATATGCAAACTTTATTTGATATAAACTTTTCAAGATCAGAAAAAAGAACTGTGCTCGTAAAGGGCTGTTAAGATCAATATAGTTGCTAATCTTTCTATAGTGTAAGTTTCACTACACCATTCACACACAAGATGGAGACTGGTTTCTATCCACTTTTAACACTTTGTGGAGTGATGTAAACACAAACACATGGTCAAAGATGTCTTATACTACAAAAATATTATCCAGATAATCTATAGTCTTATGAATGGCTAATAAAAATTTATCAATATATTTGCTATTCATGAAACTTGTCTACCAGTAGAAGGAAGTTTAGTAGAACAGATAGATAATGACTTGTTTTTTGGGAAAGTCAGATCAGTCAGTACAATGAGTGGTATTTGATTTGTCATAAGATCTAATCTAGTATTTTCTATTCTTGGGAATTTCTCATTATATTTAAATGCCTAACTCAATAATGCCAGTACTCATTCATTAATACCTATTCTCCAATCTTAGATTCAGAGAATTCAGAGAAAAAAAGTTTTTACTAAAACAATATTATATCCATTAAGAGAATGAAATTTTTTTTTGGTTAAACTTTAATGCTCATATTGGAAGACATAGTATAATTTGTCCAAATAATAATATTAGTTTGATGTTACCAACTTGTTGCATAACTCATGGACTGATAATAATAAACATTTTATTTAAAATTGCTGTAAACCATGGCTATACCCATGGTTAAAACAATGTCATTTAGTATTTTACATTATAAGTAGGATGCAGAATATAGATTGCAAGTAATACATCACTTATAAATGCAGATTGTTGGAGGGATCAGTGATTAATATGTTACAAAATTAAAACGATAACTGCATTAAAAGGTAGATTTTATCCCAATCATATTTACAAGGAAATTGATGTTTGTTCAGCTATTAGACACTAAAATTGCTAATTTGGACTTTCAATATTGTCATATTTATGAAACATGAAATTCTCTTAAAGAGTATGTTAAGAATCCCAAAAAAATATCATTGGTTTCATTAAAATGAATAATTATAACTATTTTTCTGACAATGAATCTATTATTGGTGATTTGATTAAAAGAAGACTCTTGCCATTTTATGCTTGGCAGCAGAAGTTGATTGTGAAAAAGGCAACAACTGATAAGAAGGCTTAAAAATGATTGATGGATTAAAACTGCAAAGACGATTCACACTACCCATGATTACTGAACTAGATGCACCGAAAGCAATATACAGACATAGGAAATGGTATCCCAATCCTATTAAATCCAACAAGAGCAATTTTTTATATAAAGACAATAATATTTTGAACTCACAGAAGATGTATTTTGATAATCTTTTGCATAATAATACAAGAATTGAAATGATGACTTTTAATAACTATTTTATGTAATTTAGATTTGGACAAAAACGTTCAGCTTAATGAAATCAAACCCAGTCTTCACCATCTTGAAAAATGGAAAAATATCTGGAAAAGCTTTAAAATATAATGGTTATATATTACATTTAAAAAGATTGTTTTTTTTTGAAATATATAGACACATGAAGTTATGCCACCTGATATTAAAAATAGTTTCCTATTGTTTTCAAATGTTAAAAATAAATAAAGTAGACAAAATTACAGTAATTTTTTGTGGAAAACCATTATCATCCACTATATAGTAAAGCCAATTTCAATAATTTTGTTGAATTAGTTGTTTCCAGTAATAGGTGAATGGATATCAGAGATTCAATGTGCTTTTAAAGAATTAAGAAATACTAAAGAAATGAGTTTTGTTGTCAGGAAAATGTAAGAAAAATGTCAGAAACAAAAAAATGATTTATATATTGCTTTTGTAGATTTGGTCAAGGCGTTTCATTCAATTAATAAATTAGATTTGTGTCGTTGTTTGAAATTAGTCGGCGCTTTTTCAAATTTTACACCTTCTACGTGATGGAATGAGAAGAAATGTTATTAATACATGTAAAAAATATGAGACATTTATAATAAAAACTGCTGTTAAACAAAAATAAATACTTACTCTAATATTGTTTTTAATTGGTATGACAGCGATCTATGGAATTATTGACAGGCGGTTTAATCAAGCAAAAATTAAAATATAATACAAGTTAGATGTGGAATTATAATTTTGTATTGATTAAAAGCAAATACAAGAACTTTCGCTTCTTGGATTCTCGATTTCTAGTAAGCTGATGATTTATGCTAGTTTTGCCAATTGAAAATACAATTTACAGAATATACTTAATGTTTCGATTGCAGCATAAAAAGTCACTTGTTTAATAATATATGTTTACAAAACAAGTTCTTTATTAGCCAATGACGGGGAAAATTTCGCAGAAAACTTAGCATTGATGGTTATCAATTTGAAAATGTAAGTCTATTAAATATCTTGATAGTTCTACAAGTAGAAAGGTGGACTTAGATCTTGAGATGCAAAATGGACTTTAATATGGTTACTTTTAAAAAGTTATTCAAGATAAGGGTATTTCATGGAAAATAATTTCTGCATTTTGTTATAGAAAAATAAAAGTTGAATAGCCAATCGCTAATGCAATATAAAGGCATTAGCAAATTTTAATTTAAAGATAGTTGATAAAATTTTAAAAAATATAACGGCAAGAACATAACTGAATCAATATATTCTTCAACTTATTGGATGTGATATTGTAGAATCCAATATTGTAAAATCATATCTTCATTGAACTAAACGTGTTAAATAAATGAGCAATGCAAGACTTCCTAAAAGAGTGTTTTATGATAAGCTTGATGATGGTTTTTATTGGAAATGTAGATCCTGTTTACATTATAAGGATTATTGTAAAGACATCCTAAATAATTGCAATGTTGATCAGTTCCATTAAGAAGATGCAGCAAAGAATAGAAAATATTGGAGCACTATATTTAAGTTGTCATAGTGTTCAAGGATTTTGCAAAAAGAAAAGTTTTCTGTTGAGATGAAAGACAACATTGCAAAACATCAAAGAAACAAAAAAATGGATGAGCATATTCTGCATATGTATGTATTTGTAAATCATATATTGGATTGCATAGTCATCCAAAGCTCATTATTAGAGAAGTTTTGTTCTTTTTGCCTGAAGTTGTATTGACTGCACTCATTTATGCATAGATGCATATGAATGGATGCATATAGTTTGATAATTGAAATTAAGACTCTAATGTTTCAGTTACCTAAAGATTTGAACCTAAGCTAGCTATGTAATTGTGTATTTTAATATATGTGATATGATCCAGAAACCTCATTTTCAGAATTAGTGACATATTAAGGGTACATATTTATAAAATTACTGAAAGTAACTGATTATTAGCTTGGATAAAAGCCACTGGATAAATGTAATTATTTATCTTTCAGGTCCTTTCATTTAAGCAAAAGCATATTATCTATAAACTGATCTAAGAGTTTTCAGATATTGTCATCATTTTGACAATAAATGTCCATTGATTGCCTACTGCTTACATAAATGTGAAGAAAAGGCATTTGTGCCATAATAATAGCACATTTCTTGCCATTTCCACACTAGAGTTCCAATTGAAACCATACAATGATGAATGTTTTTAAGTTTTAATTAGATGTAGGCTTTTTTGGATAGCTAAGCTATAGACAATCTAATTAACAATTTAATATTTATAGTAAATAGGTATCAAACTATATATAACTACATACTGACTTTCTTCACTATTTAGAGATTTGTGTTGGGTGTGCTCAGATACAATAGTAGAATAGCTCATAAGAATAATGATACAATGGCTGAGTGCTTGAGAACTTATTGTGTTTTCATATTCATGGCAAGATCAGAATAAAAAAAAGAAAATGGAGGGATCATATCCATGGCATTCAAATTTATGTCGATTAGAATGTTCAACTTTTGGAGAGGGAGACACATGATTCTTTACAGTATATAGCATTGGTGTTGTTAACTACATACCAATCATCCCTAATTTTACATTTTGAATCATTTCTTTCAATGTATTGTATTACAGCTGAAGTAGGATTAAATACCTGTCATATTGTCTTCTGATGTTCTAGGAAAATAATGTTATATTCTGGCTTATCAGGTATTCTTTTATATGAGTATTGATATTATGAAATACATGTAGGTAGAGATGATTGAGGGTCCCCATAATATGTTGACAGACATTCTGTTTGGGAACATTTAATTTTATATTTGATACTGGGGTGAGGTTGAGTTTGAATTTATCCTTGGAATTATTGATTAGTTTATTAGTTGAGGGAGGGGTACGGAAATGTAGATGAAATATTGGTAAAAGGTTTTGTTAATTGCTTATGTTAGAGTGTGGATGTATGGCAGAAATAGCCATGGTCTAACATCATTGGAGTTTGAATTTAGTTTGTGGTAGAATTGTCTGTCTTTTCTTGTTAAATGGCTATACTTGAATCCAATGAATGTTAAATCTTTTAAATATAGTTGTATATTTGCTTTGCATAGTAGGTGATTACAATATAGGAAAAAGAATAGACCAGTGAGTTTGTGAGAATGAGGGGAATTGATTTGGGGTGTGTGAATTCGCAAATTTTGGGAAGTTGGCTATGAATTAAGTATTCTAGATGACATATGTATTTTTTGGAGTTTGTCTAAGTATTTCAGACTCTGACAAAGGTTTTTCTATTCAATGGTTAAAAGTAAGGCCAATGAATATGGAGGTTTTGTTTTGATGTTGGGAATTGAAAGCTCTGATCCAGCTATAAAGATATCATCTGCATAGTATATATAAATGAAAAATCAAGGATCTGTTAAAAGTGTGGTGGAAATATATTTTCAAAATTATTTAATTATAGACTGGATATAATGCCACTGAGGGGTAGACTCATGGACCATCTGCCAGTCATATTGTATAGTTGATCATTAAATATGGATATAATATTATCATCTAGCCAGTAGAAAGCTGTGAGAATTAATTCAGTGTGCATCAGAAAATAATGGTGTTTGATGAGCTCAGCTCTGATATTGTTAAGTCAGAATTTCTATTAATTTAACTGTAAAGTTTTGTGATGCCCAAGAAAGCTATTTTATATGTAGATATAATTTTGGCATTCTTTATACAATTTATGAAGTCAAGTGAAGACTTGATGGTGTATATACCATAATCTTTTGGCTGACAAATTTTCTTACTGGCCAGATTGAGTAAAATTTTGAGTAATGTTATTCATCAAATATGATTCTAGCCCATTTCTATTCCCAAATATATTAATGTATAATAATCAGAATTGTTTTAATTTAGCTTCTAAAAATTGAATTATTTTACATTCAAATTATTTAAATGTAATGAAAAATATAAAATAACGTTAATAACCAAAGGAAAAAAAAACATATAAAAACAGCCTGCAGCTAAACAAAAGAATTATATTTCAACCAATTATAATGTGAAATCCTCATTGATTTCTTGAATTTTAATAATTACAAATGCTGATTATTCTCTTCTGTTGTCTTCTCTTTGTCTAAAATTAAATATTTTAAATAAAAATCTAAACCTAGCCACATTATTAGTCAATATAATGTAAAACATAATCATAAAATATATGCATTTTTCTAGTTGTCACCAAATGTCATTGATATGCTAATAGCACTCAATGTTATTCACTTATCTTGAATAGCAGTTAAGCACTGTTCATTTGTCTTGACTATTTTTCTTATAAAATTTAAAAATTTTATAATCAAAGTTTATATTTAGGTAAATTAATATAAAAACTTAATTATGAATGTAAAAAATATGGGAAATATATTTATTTATGTTGAAAATCTACTACAAAAGCATAAAACATTTGGGTTTGATTTCTGATTTTCACAGTAAGAAAGATCTGATAAACAATAGCTGAAGTTGACAGTCAGTGCTTTGTGGCAACTTATAAGGTAAAAGAGGATGGACAATATTATAGTAGATGTCAAAGTAAAATCAATTTTTTTGCAAAAACTCTGAGAAATGTGATTTTTTGGAATTAAAATTTTAAATATAAATCAAACTACAAATTTGCAATAAAATAAGCATAAAATGAAGAATATGTGATCAAAAATGGCCAAGAGTTAGTGCAAAATGAAGATGTAACATTTTTTTGTAATAATCAGGCAACTGAATAACTGAATTGATCAATCAACCATCGGTTGATTATTTTGGATGTGTTAAAATAATGTACACCCCTAAAGTCCACCATGAGTCTGAGTGGTGTGATAGGTTTGTGTACATTTGCATTGGTGAACATTTGTGGAGGGTTAGCAGCAGATGGATGTATTTTATAATGTCATTCTTGGTAAAGACCTTATTGCAGTATTTATATAATAATTTGCTGACAAACCTATATTTATTATGCTTTATATTGTAGATGGGAATTAAAATTTACAATATTTATTTGAAACTGCATTTTATTGTTGAACTCGGTTTTATTCATAAGCACAAATCTGTCGCCTTTGTCTTCCTTTAGGTAGAAGAGGGCATTTTCTGAGAGGAACTGTTTGTTGGTGTTAATGTGTGAACTCCAATTAAAGTTTGTAGCTCTGAGAATTTATGATGATCATCTTTAGCAAAATTTGTTAAGTTGCTTTTGTTGCAGTTGTCTATAAGTCCTACTTCTACATCAGCAATTAATTCCATTATTGTTTGTTTTTACAAGCCAACATTATAACTTGGTCCATATTTGAGCATAGTCTGACAAAAGGGAGTGGAGTTTTTTTGGTGAAGTTGAGGAAGACATTTTTGTTATTATGATCCTCAGAAAAAAAATTGCTTGTTTATGAGCAAAAAAGTGAAGTTTATGAATTTTTCTGTAGCTTTGCAGACAAGTTGTTATATTTCTTTTTGAGCATGATTTTACATCCCTTGATATTTTAAACAAATGTGATTGCAGTTATGTTTTAATTCTGTCATGCTTATATGGCAGCAATTGGGGATGATATTAAAATGGGTCCCAGTCTGAAGGAATTAAGATGCTGGGTTATGATATTAATTGACAGGATGAGATGCAAGATAGGTTTAAAATTCATAATGGATGTAAGACAAGTGGGTTATACTTCTATTGGATGAATTCAATATGTGTTGAGTGTGGTGAGATGCAGCTATAGAAAAACTGATAAAAGTAATGGCACAATGGCTGATTACTTTCAAGAACTTATGTTTTTATATTCTCAGCAAGATCAAACTAAAAAAAAGAAATGAAAAGATGTATACATCTGGCCAATAGTATTCAAACTAACATAAGTCCATTTTTTGAACAGAAGGAAACGTTATTCTTTAAGATTTATAGCATTAGCATTTTTAGTCATATACTAAGCTTCTCTGCTTTAGTCTGTGAATAATTTCTTTCAATGTATTGCATTACAGCCAAAATAGGATTAAATGAGTGACCTGTTGCCCTCTGAATTTCTGGGCTTGTCAGGTACTCTTTTGCTCAAGTTTCTCCATAATATGTTGATTGACATTTAGTTTAGAGACATTTAATTTTATACATGGTATTAGGTGGTGAGGTTGGATTGAGTTTATCCTTGGAATTATTGATTAGTTTCTTGTTGAAATAGGGGTAGAGCAATATGAATGAAATATTGGGGAAAAGATTTTTTTAAAATGTTGTTAATGTAGAGATGTATGTCAGAAGTAGCTATGTTCTCTCACTATTGGGGGATTTGAATTTAGTTTGTGATAGAATTGTCTGACATTTCTTGTTAGGTGACTGTATTTGAATCCAATGGCTGTTAAAAATTTTAAATATAGTTCTATAATTTGCTTTGTGGGAAGATTCATGTTTGCATAGTAGTTGATTACAATGTAGGAAAGAGAATAAACTTACAAATTTATGAGAATGAGGGAAACTTGATTTGGGGTGCACAAATCCATAAACTTTGAGAGTTTGACATGTGTTGAGTATTCTAGATAACATGTTTCTCTACAGAAGTATGTCTAAGTATTTTGGACTTACCAAATGCATATAGAGTTTGTTTTGATGTTGTGGATTGAGGGCTCTCATTCAGCTATAAAAATATCATTTATACAACACATATAGATGAGATCAGAGGTATGTGCAAAGTGTGGTGGAAGGATTATGTCTTCAAAGTGATTTAAGTATAGACTGCCACTGAGGGATAGGCCTGTGAGCCATTCATTGGGAATATTGTAAGGTTGGCTGCTAAATGTGGCTATAATATTACCATCTAGTCAAGAGAGAAACATGAAAATAAATTCAATGCATATTGGATAATAATTGTGTTTGGTGAGCTCAGTTCTGATAATGTTAATTAAAGAGTTTTTTTATTAATTGAGCAGTAAAGTTCAGTGATGTTCAAGGAAGCTGTTTTATATGTAGAATTAAGTTTGTTGTTCTTTATGCAGTTTATGAAGTTGAATGAAGACTTGATAGTATATGTATCGTAAACATGCCAGTTTTCCAATCATTGGCTGATCATTTTAGTTGTGCTAACTTAATGCCTGCCTCCAAAGTTCAGCATTAGTTTGAGTGGTGTGTTAGTTGTTGTATCATTACACTTATCAGTTTCTCTATTGCTACATCTCAGCACACTCAACACAAATTACAACTTATCCAAGTGAAGTATAAGCACTTATTATTATTTAGAAATGTGTAAGTTTGGTGAGTAATCATCATTATCATCATTTTCAATCATTATTATTCCACTGCAGATTGAAAGTCTCTACAACTTCAATCCTTTTTCACTGATCTCTAGTCTCTTTTCTTTATATAATATTCCAGTGCACTACCTCACTTCATCCATCCATTTCACATGTTGTCTCCTTCTAGGTCTTTTGCCATCTTTTGGAATTCAGATTAAGATTTTTACTGTCTATCTATTATCATCTCTTCTAGTGATATGTCTAATCCAACTCCACTTTCTTTTAATTTTTTAAATAATGTCAATACTATGTGTTGTTCTCTCATTTATGTAATTCATTTTTGATATATTCTTGTTGCACCTATGTATCTCTCCTTACTTCATTGAATGATTTAGAATCTCTGTATTGGTTTCATTTTAAGTGCCCAAGTCTCATATTTATAAGTAACAACTAGTAAAATATACTTATTAAAAACTTTTCAAACACATAGACATATTTCCTTTAATATTAAGTTATTTCGACCCAAATCATTCCAATCAAGCTTAATTCTATGATTAATATCATCCATTATGTTTCCATCTGTAGTAATAATCTCAGCAATGTATTTGTAGTTGTTAACTTTTTTAAAACTCATCATTATCAATCTTCATTTCCTTCTTTTGAGACTATTCATTGAATATTACTTTGGTCTTTTTTAATAATTACTTTTAGTCCTAATTTCTTTCTTTCATCTGCCTGTAGGTCTAAAGCATTATTTTCAAAAAACATCTGCAAAATCTAGTTGCTTTAAATAATTTTTAATTTACTTGTACTCTAATTGTTTCTATATAGATAACTGTTGTAGAATACTTTATTTTGTCCTGCAGGGAAATATATGAGGAATGTTTTATGTTAATTTTTATCTTTACATGAAGTAATAAAAACTTATATACAAATAATGTGTTTATCTTTTCATTATGCCCATAAAAAGGAGTTTGAATCTAAATAAAATACGAAAAATTTTCAGGTTAAGTAAGCTTAAAATTTTTATTTCACTTGACAATACAGAACAAATTAAGCTATTTACTGCTTAAACTTAGATAAAAGATAAAGCAGAAAGAAAGATATAGGCAGAAGAGAGTTGGAAAAAAGAGAATAAGTGGTACAAATAGATAGATTAGAAAGAATGAAAGAGAGAAAAAAGTGCAAGAGAAAAAAAAGCAAAAAGTATGAAAAACAAAAAATGTGGAAGAGAGCATAGAATTAGAGAGTGAGGGAAAGGGAAAATGGGTAAAAAGGAGACAAAGAGAAAAAAAAGATATAGAGTGAGAAATAAGCATAGAATTAGAGAGTGAGGGAAAGGGAAAAGGGGTAAAAAGGAGACAAAGAGAAAAAAAATGATATAGAGTGAGAAATAAGCATAGAATTAGAGAGTGAGGGAAAGGGAAAAGGGGTAAAAAGGAGACAAAGAGAAAAAAAATGATATAGAGTGAGAAATAAGCATAGAATTAGAGAGTGAGGGAAAGGGAAAAGGGGTAAAAAGGAGCATAAGCATAAGCAGTCCACTTATGCTTAGAGTTTATTCTTTAAATAAACTAACTCTTATTGACTGTGCTTAAATCAGGGCTTAATATTGTTATGAGCCTGATTTTTAACTTGACAAATTAGTTGCATCAGTTTAGTTTATATATCACAAGGAAGAAAAAGTTTCTCATTTTTAATTACCTGTGATTTTGAATCATATTAGTTATTCAAACTAATATATACAAAGTCACAAGCAGTTATTAATGAGAAACTTTTTCTTATAATGCATAAACTAAACTGGTGAAAATAATTTGTCAATTCAAAGATCAGCCTCATAACAAAATCATGTTTTGATTTAAGTATGATCAATAAGGGTTGATTTATTTAAAACAATGACTTTGATCATAAGTGGATTAGTTATGTTTTTAAAACATTTATTGTTGGGAGAGTGTGTATCAATTTAATATCAGTTTAAAGGTACATATGTTGAAGAGTAATTTCCTTCCGCAAAATTACACACACACACAAAGTATTTCATTTTTGTTGGCAATGTAAATTACCTAGGTACTAGAGAATGTTCTATTAACATTTTACCCATTTTCTTTTAACATATTCTTAGGTCATAATTAATTAATTTTTGTTGCTTTCATTCGATTGAATTATTAAAATAAAAAAACAAACTTATTTTATATTTTATCTTTACATTTTTTTACAAATTTCATTAAAAGTATAATTTTAAAAACAAGACTAATCTAAAAAATAAAATATCAACTTTATAAATAAAAAAAAGGAAATTATATATTAAAATAAATTAGCAAAACAAAAGACTTGATTTTAGAAATCAGGCCAACAATGACTTAAATGGGAAAAATTATTTTTTAACAAATAATGTAAATTTAACACAAATATTATTAAAATATTATAAGCACAAATAAAAAATCAATAAAGTATTAGAATTCAAGTTTTAATTGCACAATAGTAAAAAAATTATTGGCGTTCAATAAATTGTCAGTTGATTAGTTTTCTGCTAAAGATCAAATATATTCAAATAAATTCTAAAATAATCAGTCATATACTTATTAAAAAACAAATATTTAATAATTTGACAAATGATAATAATAATAAACCAGGAATCAAATTAATTTTTTAAAATTTTTTTATATTATTTGCAAAGGCCTATGTTATGTAAGTGCAGAATTAAACTTTTACACATAATGTACTTTATTATCTTTTTTAATTACCAATAGCTGCTAACATATAGATAATTTAGTTAGAATTAAAATATTTTTAGTAATTATTGAATTGCTCAAAGGCTTTTTAAATTAAAATTTGTATCTTTATTTGATTGAAATAGATTCCTGATATTGATACAAACTACATTTTCTTGGAGAGTTAATGGCAGATGTACATAAAATATATTAAAGAATTAATATATGAATAGTATTTTGAAGTTTATCATTTATTATATGCAATTGATACTGCATCTGTTTAATATTTACATATTTCATATCTTGTTGTTTGTCTAAAAATTATTAAAATAAATAGAAATTGATTTTGCCATGTAAATTTAAATTATATGTCATTTCAAATGAGATTTGATATTTGTATCTAATTTAACATTTGCCTAATAAAATATCATAGTCTAATGAGAAGCAAAAGGAAAGTTGATTCATTTTTTATTTGAAACTAGAGAGGATTGTAATAATACAGCTAACATTTGAGTTTGAAGTTTTTTGATCTACTTATACATAATATAATTGCTTTATTGTTTATGTATATGTATGTAATATATAAATCAATATATATATATATATCAAAATACAGTAAAATTCACATAAATTATAATTGCTTTATTAGAAGTATTTTTGACTGTACATCTTGTAGATATTTTAGGTTTTGGAGAATATACTGTTTCATCATCATTTGATTTTGTGGATAAAATTAATAATATAAATACAGAGTTACATGACACAATTTGTACTTTCGATATAAACTAAATGTATGGATCAATAGATCGAATAGAGTCAATTAATATTATTTATAATGCTCTTGTTTAAAAAATATAAAGTCTGATTTTATAAATTTTATTATAAAAGTATTGCAGTTCATTGATAAAAATATTTATGTCAATTTTAATAATGAATATAATGAAATGAGTTATGGTTGGCCAATGGGTCTTCCTGCTGTGGCTCAAATTTGTATTTTGTTATATTAACTTATGAAAATAAAATCTTAAAGCAATTGAAATATCAAGAAATTAAAATATATCACAGATATGTAGATGATGTTTTTATTTGTGAAAAATTATGATATAATAATCATTTATTTAATGAATTAAATCAGTTTAAGGATATAAAGTGGGTTATAACTCAAGAAAAATACAATTCCATACAATTCTTAGATATTCAAGATATACATAAAGAACACAATTTGGATTATTTTATGTCAATTAAACCAATTAAAAGTAGAGGTTTTATTTCCTATGAATCACATATACCTATAAGTCATAAGTTGTCTGGATTGAAGTCGTTCTTATTTTGAAATGAAAAATTATGCAAATATTCTAGTGATAAAATAAAAAAATGTACATTTATTTGTTAATGATTTGTTAAAAATTGGTTATAATAAAAATGCTATTACTAATATTATTAAAAAATTTAAAAAAAATCAACAATATAATAAACTAAAAATAAAAATAATATCAAAATGAAATGGATTCCAATGCCATTTATATCAGGTGATCCAGTCAAGTTTATTAGAATTTATAATGGTTTGGGTCATGTTGCTTTTTTTCAACAAATAATACAAATAGATTTCTTAATAACTTTAAAATTCAAATTTTAATCAAAATTGTATTATATATAAATTGATATGTAAATGTGGCTTACAATATAATGTTGAATCTAAATGTACATTGGAGAAGAGAATAAAAGAGCATATGCTTTTATATAATAGAATTCAAAAAAAGAAACAATCAGGAATAGATGTAAATAAACCTTCATCATCTGTTATTTTCAATCATAATAAATCTTGTCAATATGGATTTAAATTTGATTATAAAAATATACAAATTATGCAAATTATACATTGCCACAATAAACGTAAAATAAAAGAGGCTATGTTGATTTCATATAACCATGTTAATGCTGTGACAATACTGTCACCCAATTTTGTCTTCATAAAGTTAAATTATAGAACTATCAGATTATCATTACATTAGCTTAGCTTCATCAAAACAAATAATGCTAATTTTTTAAACTGCAAATTGAGATTGATAATTTCGATTCTCTTATATGTCATATGGTTCTCTTATCAAATTATCACAAAGCTATGCAATTCTGTTCTAAAATATAAAATTGCATTTATAATTATTAAGATATCACAAAAGTTTTATATTATGATATTTGACAAAACATAATTATAGTTTGCTTTTTATCATTACTTTGAATTTTTTAACTTGTATTTTTAAAAATAAACATATTAAAAATATAAGTATAAATATTACAATATTCCTTATTTTAATAATGTATATTTATATATTTTGTAAAAATAATCATAAGTATTTAAATAAATTATGGGAAATATACATCTTTTTTTTTGCCCATTGCTAACCACAATGAAAAAAGAATTTAAAAATTTGTTTATATATCCACTATCAAAGAATTTACCAATCAGCAATGTTTTAGGCTTTTGCTAAGTCATTTGTAATAATCCTGACATCTTCAGATTTTATTTTGAACTAATAAATTAATATTGATTGCTTTTATTGCCAAATGAATGTAAAACCAGCAAAATAAGGTTAAATATACCCATAAGAGAATGATTTAAAGCCAAAGCATAGTCATGCTATCTCAGTGCTCTGTAATATCATGCATTTGAGGATTGGTTCATTAATTTACAATTTTTTTTTAACTAAAATTAATAAATCATATATATACATACTAAGAAAGGTAAACACAAGTAACTATTAAATTAATTAAATTGTTAATCACTGGGAAATTATGTTCCATTGATCACCAGAAGTGACTACTGAACTTTAATCCAGCAATCAATAGCTATCAAATCCATTATTCTACCATTTCACTAAATACTACAGTACAAAAATAACCAAAACATTATTATATATAAAGCATTGAATTTGAACCACAAAGTAACAGGTGTAATTTTGGTCTTTTAATCACTTGTGCTAAGCTGCATAGGGTTTAGCAATTTACAAACAACTCAAAATTAGAGTTAAAACCTTAGCACAATTAATGGTACCAATTTAATTGCCTGTCTATATTTCCATTTTCTCTTTAATTTACACTTTAAACATTGCTTTAATGTCATGAAAAAATATGAAATGACCAATCAATTGAAGATTTCTTTTAGAAAAATGATTTATCATAATTTATAAATTCAAAGTGGAATCTAAAACCTTTTCTTACTTTTCATTGACAAGTCTTTTTAGCAAACTTTTATTTATCTTTTCAATTTCTTCTTTGGTTTTGAGAAAATGGGAGAAAGAAGGAGTGGGAGAGAGGAGTAAGAAAAAATTCAGTTTTCAAGTTTTCTGTAAATTTTTCATAGTCATAAATACTATCTAAAATTAACTTATACAATAAATTGATTCAAAAAGTTTTTTCTTCTTCTGCTAATTGAGGTCAAAAGCATGCTCAACTAGTTTTAAAAAGTTATATACTAAATATTTTTTTCTTTTTAAACATTAAAAATGTTATATATGTATACACACACACACACACACACACACACACACACACACTAGAATAAATTGATATAGTACTTAAACAACCCTTTTTGAATTATAATTGACAGATTTGTTTTGAAAGTTTTATTATTTTTGTTTTTAAAAATTATTAAATTGTCAAGCGTTGGTAGCTGAGAGGTCAGCACAGCTGCCTTACAAGCAGTTGTCCTGGGTTAGCGGGTTCGCTTCCCGGCCGAAGTTATGACACATGAAAAAAAAATTATTAAATTTCTTCTTATTGGTTTTTTAAAAAGTTAGGAGAAAGAGAATAGGAGTAAATTGTGTTGTGGACTTTGATAAAAACAATACTTATTAGTAACATTCAATATAAAGTACAAACCAAATCAAACAATTCAAGTTAATATGAATTAACTGGATTTAAACAACAACAACAACAAATTAATACACACACATAAAACAAAAAAAGTTTAAACTCAGAACTTTTTATTTCTTTGGATTGCCACTGTCTATCCATACTTGTTTACTTTTTGACTTCACAAAAAAATCAAAGGTATTGTTTTGAATAAAATAATTTATTGCCAGCATGTGATTGGACAAGGCAAAATGCTCCAAACCATAAAGAACTTATACAAGAACTTTTTTAAAAAAAGGTAAAAAATAATAATACAATTAAATAAATGCCACCTCCAAGTCTAAGGTTTCCAGTTGCTTTTCAAATAAAAACATTTCAATCAATATGATCAATGCAGAACACAAAGTTTATTTTTAAATTAATTTTTACAAGTTAAAGGAAAAAAAAAGTATTTTTTTTGTATTGCATGCTGGGATGGGAAAAAGTTGTTTCCTTTTTATTTTTTAGTTTTTTTTTAAGTATTTACAAATCTAGATTTTAGGTATGTATTGTAAAGACAAAAACAAAAGGATGAAAATTTCCAAATAAATTTTTTCAAGTTGCAAATATGAAAAGATTGTTTGTTTTTTTTCCTTTATGTATGTCAATATTCGGTAGATGATATTATGAGATATCAGTCATGAAAACTTAGTGTCTTGCACCCTTGATCTCTCTCCCATTCCTCGCACCTACTCTCCCCTTTTTTCAAAATTCAATGAGAAATTGGAAAAAAAAAATAAAACTTCACACACATGCAAGACCTGTTGATGAAAACTAATACTAAAAGTTTTTAGATTACTGTTATGTTGTAGTATGATTAATATTAAGAAAATACGTTTGAAATTATGTGTACTCCAGAAGTTAAAAGTGTTAAATAATTACATGTGAAAGTAAATGAGTTGATTTAATAAAAACGAAAATTAGAAATTACAAATGGTTTTTCATATATATATTTTATAAAAAGCAAGGTGTAAAACAAGATGGAAGATCCGAATAAATAATTAATTAAATGAAGGATTAAAAATGTAAAGAACAATTTAATTAATTAGTTCAGAAATAATCCCAAAATACTTTTGCGAATAAAATTGTTAAGGAATAAACAATAGAGAAAAAAGTAGATACAATCTAGCATGAAAAAAGCTAGTTAGCGTCAGTCCTGTTTTTCTTTGAGACTTATGTGTAGCGTGAATTTCGGAACAGGACCAACGATGGGAGGAGAACCAGATATTCGGGTCTGAAGGTACTAAAGACCGACCTAGGGTAATTATACAGACTATACCTGTCTTATTATTATTTTTGTAAGCCTTACAGGTGCTAGTAAACTACTTATAATCCTGTTTATAAATGCTTGTTAATTTTTATACTAATAAAATCTTGTATCTGTTAAGTGGAATATCTTAATTTTATGCAAGAGAGTAATAGTTACTTGAATTAGGTGTATTTGATTATTTCTCATAACATTAAATCAAGTACATCACAATTACACACTGAATTTATAAATTAAATCATATTAGTGTTACTATGATAAATCAGTATTTCCCCCCACAAATCTTCATTTGATCAGTTAACCATTCCAGTATTCTTTGATGATGTCAAAGCAGTGTTAAAGAGTAAATTAAATAAAAAATCAAAATGTAGATCAATTAACCAACAATTTATGTATATACTATTTTTTTTTAAAATAACAGGCTTTCAATAGTATTGATACAAATATCTTATTTAATATATTTTTTCTAATATTTTTTCCCCAATGTATCTTGTCAAATACTGATGCCAAATCAAAATAAATTAGATAAGTTATCTTAAGAAAAAAAAGTAAAAAGGAACCAATTAATTAAATCAGGACAAAATAAAATAATAACAATAAAAGCCATTCATTTAAATAACGTTTTATTTTATAAAACTAATATACAATTATACATATATAAGTTGTAATAATGCTGAAGGCTAAATGGGTTTATAAGTAACCATTAGAAGCCAGTCAACAGGTTGCCTTGACAACAATTTGAAATTCTTGATTGTTATGTACATTGGGATTGTCTAAGTCAGGAGCGGGAAAATGGTCGATCATGATCAACTGGTCAAGCATGTGCAGTTTGACAGTTGATCACAGATGTCTCTGCTATCAGATTATTGTTGCTTAAATTACAAACCTTTTTATTTTTACATTTATATTTATAAATTCTATAACTAAGTTGACCGATGGTTAGTTACCACTCTCTGTTTGTGTGTGCAATTCTTGCTTTTACTCCTCATTGTACATCTCATCTCAATACTATGGCATTTTAAATGACTTGGTAGTGCTTGCGTGTCAGTGCAATGTAATATCTATATGTTTTTAAGTATTTTGTTTTGCTCTTATTCTAAAAAATTTAGCAACTAACAAATTTGCATTTAAACATACTACGTTTTTTTAGTTTGAAGGTGAATTTGTTATGTAATACAAATTTTTATTTAAAAAAATATTTAATCTCTTAATTTTAGATAAAATATAATTGCTAAAAAACAAACAATGTATTATTTTCATAATGACTCTGAGAAGCTACATTTCTTTACTCTGTATAGAGACAAAAATTTGGAGAGGCATTTTTCCAGTTTGCACAAAACTTATCAACAGGAGTACCTTGCCAACAGCAAGTTAAGAAAATGAAAGTTAAAAGAACTAAAAACCCAATTTGGTGCACAGCAAATTTTATTTCAACAACCTATGCAACAATCTAAAATTGTAACTGAAACATCATATGTTATGACTTACATTTTGGAGAGACATAAAAAAACCTTATCAGGATGGTGAAGTTTTAAAAGAAGCTTTTCTTGAAGGTAATGAAAAATTATTTAGCAACTTTAGTAATAAAAACGTAATTATTAATGCAATTAAAGATTTACAACATTCTCACCAAACTGCTACTCCATATGTTGAAGTTATGAGTGAGAGACTCAGCAATTGCAAAATGATATTCAAAATTGCTCTTTCTTTTCATTACAGTTTGACGAATCAAATGATCTCATTGATACTGCCCAATTAATTATCTTTATAAGAATGGTATTTTTCAATATTTCAACAAAAGAGAAATTTTTAACAATACTTCCTATGAAGGGCACAATGTGAGGTGAAGATATTTTTATGACATTTGCTAAGAAATCAAATTTACTTCTTCATAAATTGGTTTCTATTTCAACTGATGGAATGCCTTCAATGGTCAGGCAACAAAAAAGATTTTTAACCCTTTCTAAAGAAAATGAACGGTTTTCCGATTTTATATCCTTTCATTGCATAATGCATAATAATGCATTATGTGCAAACATTTTAAATGTTAATGATATTATGCAAGTGGCAGTGAAAGTAACTAATTTGATTAGAGCACATAGTTTAAAGCGTGGCTATTTTGTAATCAACTTGAAGAAAATGACTCAGAATATGAAGATTTACTTCTTTTTTGCAATGTTAGATGGTTTAACTGAGGAAGGTTTTTGGAAAGATTTTTAAATATTTTGCCAGAAATTGATATATATTTGGATATGCTGAGAGAAAAACACGAAAAATTGAAAAATCCTATTTGGATAAAAAATTGACATTTCTTAGGAATTTTATGGGACATTATAACTCCATCAATCTTCAATTACAAGGAAAAGAAAATAATATTATTGAGTTAATCAATAATAAATGCTTTTATAGGAAAATTAAAACTTTAAAAGTCTAAATTACTAAATAGCGACTTTAAAAATTTTCATTATTTAGAAAATCAGATTAAAATTACTGGAAAATGTAATATTGAAACATATTGTTCTGAAATAGACAATATTATTCAAGAATTCGAGAGATGATTTTCAAATATTGATAATTTGCAACCAATTTTCGAATTTATCTTATTTCCTTTTGGATAACACAATATCGAAGATATTTCTTCAATTCTCGCTAGTACTTTTCAATTGAATTTGTCAGATGTAGAATCAGAAATGTTAACAATTAAAACAGATATTTTTCTAAAAGCATGTGCAAATGAAAATTCCTTCTGGAATTTATTGTCAAAAGAAAAATATCCATTGTTGAGGTTAGTAGCATCGAAGATTTTTGTATTTTTTGAATCTACTTATTTATGTGAATCAGCATTCTCGCAAATGAAATTAATTAAATCTCAATTTAAAAATTCTCTTACAGATTATCATGTGATGGCTTCTATTCATTTGTGCACCAGAAATTATAAAACAAACTATGCTAATATTTGTAAAGAAATGGAATGCCATGCTTCTTCATCGAAAAAATAATTACATTATATATTGAATTATAGTGAAATAATCAATAATAATTAATATATAATTTAATCAGATAATTTTTTTATTGTTTCACTTATTAATTAATTATTACCTCCGCTAAGATTCTGGATTCTATATTGTATCAATAAAAATGATATATTTAATCAAAGGTAGTTTTTTAAGTTTTTTAGCTAAAAGCACTTCACATTCCGTAGGAATTCTTCCAACCAATCATTAAAAAGCCTACTTCAGTCAACATAGCAAAAATATATAATAAATACTTAAAAATAATTAATAAACAAAATTTAAATTTTATAAGATATTTACTCCTTTATTACCTAAAAAGTCGATCGCCGATAGATAATAAATATAAAAGTTGATCATCTTAATTTTAAGTTTGCCCAACCCTGGTCTGAATGTTGATTGACATCTAATGGTTAATTATACATATATATATAAACATATATACATATATATATAAACATATAAGATCAGCAACTCACTCTCATCCACAGATAGAATATCTTACAAAAAAAGTTGGATGGTTTTTAAACAAATAATTCCTATTGACATATATTTTATCAGTGTGGCGAAACTCCAAGTGACTTCATGAAGTATAAATTAATATTTCTGTTGGATATAGAGAGCAAAACTGTTGATTCATGTAGAATTATATTTTAAACAATAGATTATGTATTAGTAGAAAAAGAGGGAATGAAAAAAGTATGGAAATTAAAGTGTTTATATAAAAGTGATCATAATTTCTTTATAATAGAAATAGTTAGTAATATGATGGAAAATATTATTAAAAGTAGAAAGGTTAATGAAAGATGTGGATGGAGATTAAATGATAAGAATAAGTTAGAACAATATAAAATAAAAGTTGAAGAAATCATGGAAGAGTTGGTTGGGGATAAATATAAGAAATGGTGGGGTAAAGTAGAAAAAGTGGCAAATAGGATTTTAGGTGATAATATTTAGAAGAATAAAGGTAATAGAAAAGTGAGAGTTAGTAAAGTATAAAAAAGAGGAAAAAAGCATGCTGAGAATATAAATGTGCTATTAAAAACAAAGAAAGTGAAAAAGATGTTAATGATAAATAGAAAAAGTATTTTAAAAAAGAAGTTGGCTAAAATAGATAATTATATAGAGAGAATTAAATTAATTAGTAAATTGTTAGAGGATATTAATAAAAGTGGAAGAGATGGGAGTAAAAAAAATTGAAAATACATTTAAAAAATGGAATATAAGGGAGAAATAATATTACTAGATGATGAGAAAATAGAGTGTAGCTGTAGAGAAGAATTAGAGACAATCTTAAATAAGTATGCAATGGATATAGAAAAGATGCTAGATGTGAAGGACAAAGTGATAACAAACATGAAAATAATGGAAATGTTAGGTCTACAGAAAATGAATTGAATAAGGCAGGAAGAAGTTGAAAAGTGAAAAGACAAGTGGCTTAGATAATTTGGAAATAGAGATGGTAAGGCATTTGGGAAATAAGAAAAAATTAAACCTATTATCATGTTTTAATAAAATGGCACAGAAGAGAACATTTCTGGATAGTTGGAATAATACTAGAGTAAGGCTATTATTTTAAAGAAAGATAAGAACCATAGAAAGTTAAGCAATTATAGACTAATAGTGGTAACATTAGTGTTATATAAAGTTTTTGCATATATGGTGGCTGGAAAGATAGAAAAATAGATAGAAGAAAATAATATAGTGGGAGAAATGCAAGGAGGTTTTTGACCAGATAGATGTATAGGAGATAGTTTATTTGTAGTTCCACAACTTATAGATATGAGTATAAATACAGGTAGACAGTTATATATGGTTTTTATGGATATAGAGAAAGCATATGATAAAGTAAATAGTAATGGATTATGTGTAAGTTTAGTAAATGTGGGACTAGATGGAGATTTATTGGATCTTATTAAGAGATTGTATGAAAATAATTACTATATGTATCATTTAGAAACTGTAAAATCTGTTAGAGTGAAAAATGGAATGGGACTAAGGCAAAGATGCCCTATGTCAACTATTATGCTTTTGATGTATTTGAAAAAAATGGAAAGAGTAATTGAAAGACTAGGAAGAGGATAGAGATACCATTAATAGGTAGCAAGAGAGTATATACATTAGCAGGTCTTTTCTTTGAAGATGATGTCTTCTTGTGCAGAGAAAGTAGGGAAGATATGGAAGTTATGATGAATACATGCACAATGGTGGGTAAAGAGATAGGGATTAAATTTAGTGAAGGAAAATCAAAAGTAATGATAATAAATGCTGGGGAAAGAGAATAGAAAGACTTTTTATTGGAAGATATAAATATAGTGAATAGGACAACTATCTGGGGATCCTCTTAAGTAATTAGAGAAATTGCTTGGATAATTGGAAGAAAAATTGATAGATGAAGCAAAGAAAAAAAAAGGACTGATAAAGAAATTAACACTGTTTTCATATAATAAATATGATGTAGCTAGAATTGTATGAAAGTGAGTGGCAGTAGCAGGATTAACATATAGTAATGATGCATTATGTGTTTTTAAAGGGATGCTAGATTACTTAGAAAAAGTACAAAGAGAAGTAGGAAGACATGCAATAGATGCAGATGTTTAGTCAGCAAAAAGGCAATTTAAAGAGAGATGAGAAAATCAAATTTTGATATGAGAAATGCAAAAAGCAAAATGAAAATGTTCAGTAGATTGCAATTTATGGATAACAAGAAAATAGCCAAAATAGTATTTAATTGGGTTATGAATGAAGGGAAAGTAACAAGATGGGTGAAAAAGGTAATGTGATATGCAGAAGATTTGAATAAAGACTTTATGTCAGTATTCTTATATAAAAGGTGGGATGATTATGTTGGGAGAATTGTTGAGTGTTATAGAGTTGAGGAGTGAGATAGAAGAATAGATGCATTAATAAAGAATAGGAGTTGGAGAGATGGAGAACTAGTATGGAGTGGAAAAAAGTTTAAATATATAGAAGTAAACAGAATATTGGGTGCAAGTTAATTTATGATAATAGCAAGGAAAGTAGTTTATTGTTTAAGGCTTGAACAGGATCTTTAGCAACAAGAAAAAAATACATAAATGGAAAAATATGGGTGGTTTAGTATGCAAGCTATTTAAGGAAATCATAGAAAATATTAGGTGTCTGTTAATTGAATGTAAATGCCTGCAAGCAGAAATGTTACAAATAATGAAGTTGTGTAAGAATAAATATAAACAAAGTGATTATACAGAAAGTGGGTTCTTGGTTTTTATGCTGTATTTGGAAAAAGATAAGGGGAATTTAGATATAAAAACTATGGAGTTGGCAAAGATTATGTTGTGAAAATGGAATGGTGTAGGATAGAGAAGAATATGGGAAAAACTTAGGGTGGTGAATAGAAAGAGAAGGTAAAGTGGCAATAGGTTTCTCTGGGCATAGTGTTTGAGAGATTCCTGACTGCAAAAAACAGCCACAGTGCATCACATTAATGTAGACAGTGTGTTTTAGACTAGTTAATTACCTTAAAAAAACTTTACATTTTAAGCTATGTATTTGCAGTTATAAAAATATAACTTCTCTATAAACAAGTACAAAATGTACTTTACACCTGTATCAATCCTAAATCAAGTTTTAGGATGATTTTCAAATATTTTATCAAAATTGACGATGTATAGGCTGAAAATTTATATTGATTTATTTTTTTTGTAGAGAGCGAAGCAAGAAGGGAAGTGATTCTTGCTTGGAAGTAGTCAAACAATTCTTCACACCATATTCCATTGACTAAAAACAAATGAATAAATTAGTAAATAATAAAAGGCATATATAAAGTATTTCATAGATATTAAATAAAATCTGTTAAAAAATGGCAAACATTAACAAACAATTAATGAATTAAATGTTAGAGTTTGATCATATTATTCTGTTATTTAGTTACATTATCATACATAAAAACCAAACATAGCATTTTATAATAATTTGCATATTTCACATGATCACTATCTCTCACACTAGCACATAATTGTTAATAAACAAGCCAAAACTCTCCATACAGTAGTGTTACCTTGTGCCAACCAGAGTAATCAATGGGTGCCAGAAAGCTTGTTTATTAACAATTATGTGCTAGTATAAGAGATAATGATCATGTGATGTTTAGTGGTTTAACACCAATCCTGCCTAATAGGATAATGGTGGCTATGGTTGTTAAAGAGCCAAAGACATCAAAATGTATGGGTGCTGAACTGAGTTTTGACCCATATGATTATATAAGCTATTGAGTTTAGACTGAAAATATTATTGTGTTTTCAATTTCATTTTCATAGTTTTATAGTTAAGTAGAGTTAAAAGGTGGTTACTGGAGGGTTGCATTAGATCCTAAGATCTAGGTGCAGTGCTCTCAGATCCAAGGCTCCTCACTGACAAAGGCCAAGAGCCAGGAACTAGTCTGGGGATATTGGATGAGTAGGCACTAGATAGGGATTTTATGCACAAGCCTTCTGGCATCCATTGATTACTCTGATTGGCACAGGGTGGCACTACTGTATGAAGAGTTTTGCCTTGTTTGTTAATTTGCAAATTTGTATGTATGAATTATGTACATCAAGATTTATTTACTTGTTTTCAGCTAAGATATTCTTCAAACATTATGTCAAAAAGATAATAAACAAATAAACTTGCATCAATAATAAATAAAAATAAAATGAACTTTCTATTCAAAGTAAATGCATTAATGAGCTAATATAAACTTAAACAAATAACAAACTGTGATATTTGACTTGACATACTATACAATTCAAAAGTTATTTATTTATATTGTTTAATATCGTATTTTATAACGAAAATTAGAACAGATTCAAAAATAAACCACTAGAATGATAGGTATTTTTTTGCTATGAAAAATTTAGTTATTAATTTAATTTTTGGAACTTTTTCTAGTATTAGTAGTAAAAATAATTGTACATATTTTGTTTGAAAGTATTGTCCTAGGTATACACATACTGTAATAATTTTAGATATGAGACAGAAGGTTTAAATTTGAAATCTGATAATATTGATAAAAAAAAAAAGGTTGTCAATGTAATTCTCTTATCTTTTTTATCTCCAGTGATAAAAATATAGACACTATGCTTTTATTGAAAAATATTTTATTAGATTGTATGCAGGACTATAATAATTTTAGATGGGAACCATAAAAATTGAATTTGGAATATGTTATTACATATTACCCCCCCCCCCCATATTTTAAAATGAAAACTTGGTAAAAATTATACTATATAAATATGCTGATATTAAAATATCAATTTAATTTGGTTACCATTTTCTATCCCTATCAGTAACAATGTTGTACATATACATTTTTATCTAAAAGTATTCCCCTGATTACATATACAATAATGTAATAATTTTAGACTTAATTCATAAAAAACAAATACAAATTCTCATAATGCTGACATAAAGAAAAATCAAAACGAGAAACAGGTAAAAATGGCAAATAAAATCAATAAATACCATTGGCTGAAATAAAATTTTGTTACAACAAGCCCTACTGGTTGATATAGCAACACATACACAAGACTTTTCATAGCATTTACATTTTATGTAAAGTGTTAGACATCATTATCATATTGGTGAGTCTATTTTCATTAATTTTTCTACTATTTGTTCAACTTAATTAAGTTGCTTTATTGGAATTCTTTTTTATACCATACAAATATTAATTTCCAACCAAGAGCCAACAAATAATGTTAACAAAGTTAATCCACCTTAAAGTGAAAAAGAATCATTTCTAAAACAAAAAGCTGTAGAATGATATATAATTTAAATTACGAATATGGCATAATTAAAGCAACAATCTACGCCAATAAAAACAAATCAAGAGTATTCAGATAATAAAAATTATTCAGCTCAAAAAGATTAATGTGGATTAATTAAAAGAAATGGGAGATGATATCAGGGTTTTTATAAAAGAGTTTATTACCAGCCAAGTATGACTCATCATATTCAGGAACAAAGCTGGATTGCATACCATTATAAGACATAGGGAAGACTGCTAACTCAGACAGGACTACTACTGAATATTATCTTGCAAGAAAATAGAAATTCTAAAATCAATAATCTGTGAATTCTTATTAGAATAATAAGTTTACAATTTATTTTTCTGCCTTTAAAAATGATTTTTATTTAAAAAAAAACTGGCAATGTATAGTAACACTTAATTTTATATGCATTTATATTTTTATTTTTCCTGTTTAAATAGTTATTTGGATGATAATTTTGGCGAGGTCATGACTCTGGAACAGATTACCTGCAAATAAATGTATATCAATATAAATTATTATGAATCAATCACCCAAAAAATGGTATTCTGGAATCAATTTATATATTTTAGCAGGCTCCACTGTACTCTATCTATCTATCTATCTATCTATCTATCTATCTATCTATCTATCTATCTATCTATCTATCTATCTATCTATCTATCTATCTATCTATCTATCTATCTATCTATCTATCTATCTATCTATCTATCTATCTATCTATCTATCTATCTATCTATCTATCTATCTATCTATCTATCTATCTATCTATCTATCTATCTATCTATCTATCTATCTATCTATCTATCTATCTATCTATCTATCTATCTATCTATCTATCTATCTATCTATCTATCTATCTATCTATCTATCTATCTATCTATCTATCTATCTATCTATCTATCTATCTATCTATCTATCTATCTATCTATCTATCTATCTATCTATCTATCTATCTATCTATCTATCTATCTATCTATCTATCTATCTATCTATCTATCTATCTATCTATCTATCTATCTATCTATCTATCTATCTATCTATCTATCTATCTATCTATCTATCTATCCATCTATCTATCTATCTATCTATCTATCTATCTATCTATCTATCTATCTATCTATCTATCTATCTATCTATCTATCTATCTATCTATCTATCTATCTATCTATCTATCTATCTATCTATCTATCTATCTATCTATCTATCTATCTATCTATCTATCTATCTATCTATCTATCTATCTATCTATCTATCTATCTATCTATCTATCTATCTATCTATCTATCTATCTATCTATCTATCTATCTATCTATCTATCTATCTATCTATCTATTCTTTTTCCCTCTTATTACATACTACTCTAATACCTCTACATATTACTCTAATACCACTACATATTTACCTATCCAACCCTTTGCTCATCTATTTATCCAACAATCTATCTATCTCTCTATTTATTTGTGAATTCATCCAACTATCCACATATTGTTCAGTCTATTTATTTATCTGTATATTTATCAATCAGTCATTCTAGCTTTCTTATTATCTATATTACGTTTTATTCTCAAAAGCAGTTGTAACTAAGCAATAGATTATTATGATTAACTGATATTACAGATAATAATCAGTAATGTTTGCAATGGCTTGCCATCCTGTTATCACAATTTTTGTTAGCATTTTAATTCTTAGAATTGCATAATAAACTTTAATAAGTTTTTTATATTATTAAATTGCATAAATATTAATGTTACTGACAATTTAATTTAGTTTTAAAACGTGTTTTTTGTATTGTAACGAGCACAGACGTTCGTTACATTGTTGTTTTTTTTTATTTATTAAACATGAAAGTAAATTAAAAAGTTCGCATTTAAAAATTTTCTTTTAGAATTAAAAATTGAAATTAAATATCATCTTAAACTCTTATATATTAAATCGCACAGATATAAAAAATTATTAAAATAAAACTGTATTAAAAATAGAAAAGGTATTTTAAAAACAAAAACTTAAAAAGATTTGGAGATAAAACTATATCTTTAAATTTATCTTTAAATATATCTTTGATTTGGAAAACAGGTTAATTAATCAGAAATGGAAATGATAAATTTAATTAGTCAAATGTAAACCAGCCTTGGGCATTTAAATGTAAAAATACCGGTCAGATAGGAAAACAATAGAAACTGTTAGCAAATAAGAAGAAATCCCTATGGAATCGGACCGCAGCGAAAGGACCATCGCATCGGTGACGTAATGTAAATTCAATCCTTCACATTAATATAAAAGGAAAATTTGGAAATTATTAATCAGTGACTGGAAATTGATTATTACGATGTGACTATATGTAGTAGTCCGGAGTTGGAGGAATTGACAGACGCACGGTCAATTCTTTCAGCTGTTAAAGAAGGGAGAAATGAACTATCGTTTCCTACATTGAGGACCAACTAAATTAAAAAACCTCCGAATGAATAAATAAAACAACGGCTAAATGGATACCAATTTTAGGACGGCGTGGGAATTTACGTTCATGGCAAGCAACGGATCTAAGTTGGACGTTTTAAAAATCGTAAGAACTTATATATTCACTTGAAACAATAAGAACTCTAAATTTTAAAACTTTTTAGTAAATAATGCAATAGAATCCTATCTGACCAAACTAAATTCTTCATTAATAATGTTATTTGATGTATTTTTTTTCTTATTTATTTTGTAAAATCATTTCCATTTATTTATTTTTTGTTCTTTAAGTTTTATTATGATTGTTGTTTTCCGTTAAATTAATTATATAAATGTTAAACTTAAGTCGGGCGTGAATGGCTGTATAGATTTGTAAAGTTATATTAGGGGAGGGTAATCTTAGGTTATTTGTTTCGTGGTTAAATTGGGTCAATGGATTGGATATATTGGTGTGATTAGTAGATGTAATATTGATTCGCTACGGGCAGAATCGCTTCATACGCCGCACACTTCCGTTTGCCTATGGAAGGAATTATAAGTCGGATACCGCAGTTCCTTTCTATGGAGTTTTTTGTTTTATTGCTCTTCTTTGCAGATAGATGTAATATTCCTATCTCATAGAGGCAATTTCTTCTCTTAACCTTTTGTGCTGCCTATTTTATTACATTGAATACATCGATATATCAGATGAATTGATGCCGTTTGACTACGAATTTTACCTAAGGTTAAATAGGGATAGAATTTTATTTCAAATGCAAATCTATGTAGTTTCATACTCGACCCTAAATAAAAATGCATTAAATTTAAGTTGTTTATAGACGCTTGCATGGATTGTTTATCGGTTAACTATGTTTTGCGTTTTCATATTTGATCAAAATATATAGACATTCGATAAATAATGATACCTTACGGTGAGTATCTAAAATGTATTTATTCGGATGTCTTTTAAGTTATTGGTGACAATGCAAGTATCTTATGGTGAACACGACGCTCTTCCGATCTAATTTCCCTCCGCAATTGTCAGTAATCAATAATTTTATATTTTGATCGCTTATGTTTACTTTGGAATGTTTTTAACCATGTAATCTATGTAACTGATCTATAGCAACTTATTATAACAAGCTTTTATAATCCCATCTGTGCGAACTTAATTAAAATGTAAAATTAGAATATAATAGTAATTAAAGGTAAATTAAAATCAAAATCAAAGTTAAAAATAATGTTAAATGTTAAAATGTAAACTAATACTAAAATAATTTTAAATCTTATATATATGTGCATAAATAAATGTTTGTATGTTAATTACTGGCAGTGGCTTATTTTATTTATTTTTTAATGTTGAAATCTAATTAGATAAGATCTTATATTATTTAATCTCTGCTATTCCACTGAGCTAGTGACATGGGCTAACGACCGGATGCAAAATTTAAAAGGAAAAAAAAAAATATATATATATTTTTTTTGACTTACGTATCTGCCTACTTTATAAATTTTTCTAGGTTCAAATGCCTAGATGGCGCCCCGTAGTGCAGTTTACATAAGTCATTCTCCGGATCGTTACAGTATGTATATGTTTTTATTAAAATGATTATATACAGTATACATTTTTTAAAACAAAATTTAGTGTAATATAATGTTTATGCAGATTCTGTATAAAAATATTCAAAGCAAACATACCATTTATAGGAGATGATTACTGAAGAGTACTGCAATCAATGTGAAGATTATGACTTGATTTGGGCAGATCCAATATGAAGGATTACAAGGCCGATAAAAATCTAAAAAAGTATTATTATTTATTTATTGGACGTTTAAGAAACTATATATCTATATATTTCCTACTTATATTCATTTGATCTTTCTACAAGTTGTTTTATCAAAGAAGGCATATCTTCTCTAAATATGTAAAATTCTTTACAAACAAAAGTACAAAATGTTTTAGAAAAATTATTTAGATTAAACAAGATAAAAAAAATAACTAGAGCTTTCATGCCTACTGGACTATATTACCAGAAATCATTAAAAAATTACAAATATTGATAGTAGAAAATACTATGTATTGACTATAGTTTTAAAATAGTGAGTCAAGTTTATGCTGAAACTGGAAACAGAATTTATATCTAATGTGAGACAAGCTCAATGGTACAGCTGGAAGTGTTAGGTTATATATCACTTGTTTGTATCATGTATATAAATACTGTATACATAAACTTTTAGTAAATAATATTGAATTATACTTGTGCATGTCTGTCTTCCAATGTACAAACACAACAATTTTGGTGCAGTCAGGCCATTCCTATGCTGGTGATTGAGCTTGCTTTTGATAAAGAACTATCTCTACAATCAAACATTTCTGCCCAAAACTCTTAATAATAATGCATAGATAACCCTTCTATCTTTGCACACAAGAAGAGAAAAAGAAAATGAGATATTTTGTCACTAAGCTCAAAAGGTTTCCATTTGGCTGTGAGTTTGGGAATTTTTTAAATGAAGCTCTTAGAGATGTTTTCATATGAGGAATGAAAAATCACAATATTAGGGTTAAACTATTGATAAACCCTGATATTATGTTTGATTCAGTTGTCCCTCAGATAACTCTGAGTTCATACTGAATCAGGTGATTCTATTGAAGAAAATGGAGTATGGTATGACAATTAGAAAAAGGGTAAATCAAATACACAGCTGGCAATAGTAAAAACTGCCTGAATAAATTGCCCAAAACTAACAAAAACTTTATTACAGATGTGACAAACCAAAATATACACACATCAAATATCCACATTAGGATAGCATATGTAGATTTTGTGTGTCAGTCACCTAGAACCTGCTTGTTTTAAAGACAAAAACAAATAAGTCAGGAAAGAATGGAAAGAGTCTATTTCAAAAACTGAAAGGTCAATGTAAAATTGAATACAGTCGATGCCAGTATAAATAAATTGAGTGGCATTGATTGCATCATCAAAAACAGGATTGTTATTGATGACACCAATAACAATGGAAGTGGATATCAGATCTGCAGTATCCATTGATTAAAAAAAATTTGTGGACTATCATTAATAAAAAAAATAATAATCATCTGCATCCTAGTAGCAGAATGATTATTGATTATGAAGATAATAAAATATCATTCTTGGATCAAACAGAAGTTAAAGTCACTGTTTTTAATAAAACAGTTCGTTTACCTCTTGTTGTGTCTTTTTATAAGTGTAATGATTTATTAGACCATGATAGTTTAAGTCACTTAAGTTTTACAGTGACTAAAGTGAATTAGCTCACAAAAATAAAATTAAAAAAGGTCTACCCAGATGTGGATGATAAAAGTGGCTTTAAACCTTAGGGTAATCTACAAAAACAAAGGTACTCAATATTAAATGTTCAAGAGATTCACCAAATATGTTCCAGCAGTTATGATAAAGATAAATGCATTGCTAACAGTCAATGTTTAGACAGCATATGGATAGCAACATCACATGAACAGGCATAAGCTAAAGTTAAACTATGGGTCACTGGCTAGCATGAAGAGTCACTAATTACAACAGAAGAATCTACAATTGAAAATGATCACTTTGCTGCTCAAGACAGCAGATCTACAAATGAAGACACCAGATCTGCTAACACTGGATAGGCAAGTGAATAATCTGAAAGACACCCGAACTCCTGATAAGAGACAGAAGAGCTACAAATGAGGACATCAGATATGTTGTCACTGGATCTAAAAGTGAAGACATCAGATTTTCTGATGAACGCACCACACCACGAGCAAAACTAAAGAAATCAGGAAGAAACATAAATGTACACCCATGTATCTAATTTATTGCATTATCCAAGATCAATTTTTAGTCAGAGGGAAGGAGTGTAGTATTTTAACTTACCTTCAAACAATAGACTTGCCATGATTTAGTATACATCATAATTAACGAGAGATCAATAAACAAACATAAGTTGTCATCAATACCGTTAAAGCAGTGAGTCAAGTTCATGATAGAACTAGAAGTGGCTAGAATTTGTAATAGATGGAAGCTTCAAAATATAGCAGCAAATCTTAGACTATATACTAGTTGATTGTATTTATTTATGTAAATACTATAAGCTTTAATAAATAATATTAAGCCATTTGTATTTTTAAGTTGGACTATTGAATGTCTTTAGAAAAGAATTATCTTTATTTAATAAGATTGAAAATTTCTAAACGGTTTTTAGAATAAAAAAACAATCAAATAACAAAACATTAAAAAAAACCAAGAAAATGTAAATGCTTTTTTAATTCAGAAAAAAGCTAATATAAACCGAGCACTGATTGTATATATATATGGAAATTGTAATCTAGCCCAACTGATGAATGCTGGCTTGGCATGAAATATGTAAATTGAGGATAATGGATCCTTTTCATATGTGTGTGGTTATGTGTATTGGTTATTTGAGAAAGATGGAGAATAAATATATTGAAAAATTCCGAGTTCAAATCCCTTTATTTACATATATAGAAAACATTCATTATAAGAATATGAAATACTGTCTTAGAATTACAGCTTTCTTGGGAATGAAATACTGTCTTAGAATTACACCTTTCTTGGGAAATAGATTACTTCTTAGTATAAGTTTAGACTATCGAATCTCCTATTAATATATATGAATACATAAGGTCTGATAATATGACAAGTTACATTGATCTAATGTTTACATTGATATGACTATAATATCAAATCCAACAAAAATTTTGAAGTTCCAGCATTGATTTTTCAATGAAATGGATGGTTGAATAATTGTATGGGTGAGAAGATTGAAGTCTGCCCATTAAAGTTTGAGGAATTTCTATCTTAATATAAACCAAACCTTGTGTGAGAGATTATGATCTGGTCTAACCAAAGAGTGCTTGATTGATATAAAATACATATATTGGGGATCATGTATCTTTTTCACATGTGCGGTCACATATTTCAATCATTTGAGATAGAGTGGAGGATGAATAAAGTAAAAAATCCTGAGTTCAAATTTCTTTATTTACTAAATCTTTAAAGTTAAAAATTAAATCAATTAAAAATACATGAAAATAAATTTATAGTGAACTAAAAAATATAGATACATCACAATATTATATCTAGCGATTAAATATAAATTATACCACTCTATAATGAATATGGACATCAGATAAAACAAATGTATGAAAGTTAATTATTGACAGTTTAAACTTTAATCAAGAGGAACAAATGGGTAAAGCTCTCAACCAAGGTTTTTAGTGAAAACAACTCAAAAATTTTATAAAGTGTCTAACCTAATACATATCTAAGCTGTTCAAAACTTTCTCTAAGCTAAATGCATAATAAAGATTTTAAGATATGTTAGAATAGGCATATTTAATTTTTTTTTCAGTTTCTGCTTTTATCCACTGTGTGGAGTCACTGAAGCAATTCAAGGAGAAATGGGATAGTCAAGTTTTCATATGAGAGATGCAAAAAATAAAATGAAAATGTTTGGTAGATTGCAGTTTACGGATAATAAAAGAATATCCAAAATAGTATTTAATTGGGTTATGAGTAAAGGGCAGAAGATGGGTGAGAAAGGTAATGCATTATGCAAAAGATTTGAATAAAGAACACTAGAGTAAGATGGAGGATAGAGAAAGTTAAAGGAATAAAATAAGATCTGATGAAGACTGCATGGTACAGTCAAAACTGTAATCAATAATAAAAGTTTTTTTGCTGAAAAAGTGAAACGTGTAAGATTTTTGAAATTCAATATTATAAAGAATTTATATCAGTATATTTGTACAAAAGATGGGATGATTGTGTTAGGAGGATTGTTGAGTGTTATAGTGGTAAGGAATGAGATAAAAGAATAGATTTATTAATAAAGAATAGGGAGTTAGAGAGCTGGAGAACTAGTATGGAGAGTAAAAAGAGTTTAAATATATATAGAAATAAACATAATATTAGGTGGAGTTAATATATGATAATAGTAAGGAAAATAGTTTATTGTTTAAGGCTCGAATGGGATCTTTAGCAACAAGAGAATATACATGTGGAAAAATATGGGTGATTTAGTCTGTAAATTATGTAAGGAAGGAATAGAACATATTAGGCATCTGTTAATTGAATGTAAATGCTTGAAAACAGAAAGGATACATATAATAAAGTTATGGAAGAATAAATATGATAAAAATGATTATATAGAAAGTGGATTATTGGTTTTTATGCTGGGTTTGGGAAAAGATAAGGAGGATTTAGATATAAAGGTGATAGAGTTGACAAAGATTATGTTGTGGAAATGGGATGGAGCAGAATATGGGAAAACTTAGACTGGGAAATGGAAAATAAAGTGGCTAACAGGTTTCTCTGGGCATAATTGCTGAGAGATTCTTGACTTCGTTTAAGGAGAAGCTACAGTTCATCACATCACATCAAAAATAATCTATAAATTTTAATATATTTTTTTAAAAATTACAAATTTATTGTAAATTATATATTTCAAAACTTATTATTAATCGTAAATTATATATATATTTACATGTTTTTATTTATCCTTCAAATTTTTAATTTTCTTATTTATCTTTCAAAACAGGCAAAAAATAAAATCAATTATAAGTGTCTAATTTTATAAAATATGTTAATAAAGAAAATCAATTGCAAATTAAACATTTTTAAAATTTTTCACAAAAGAAAATGGATTACTTAATAAATACATAGAATTAAAGTGGGATAATAACAAAAAAAATCAAAAGAAAGATAAGAGAATATTTTTTTAAAATTTTGATTTCCAACACTAAAGTGAAAGTTCTGATTGAAAGCTAGAAAGAAGTTTTAGTTCAATATTGTTTTATAGCCAAGATAGTGTATGTGATCCAGGTAAGAATATAATAGTTCAGGCTGTGCACCTTTCATCTTTTTCAGAATTTGGCTTCAACCATGAATATTCTATCTTTTAGGTGTTTATTCTGATCATCAGATTCACATAATACTTTTGATGATTGATAGTTGAATCTCTAGCTATCGTTATAAGCAAATATTTTATGCATAAATGTTCGATTTTTAAATACATTTTTTATTATTATTGTAATTATAAATTTTATTAAACGCCCATTATTATATTAAGTAATAATTTGCTAAGGCTGTAACCTTAGAAATAAGCTTATTTGCTTGTGTTTTAAGACCTACAGAGGTCCCTACCTTCGTATTTTTCAGACGCTTATTTCTAAGGTTACAGCCTTAGTAAATTATTATTATTATCGTAGAAATATATTTATTTTTAGATTACTTAAAAAACCTATTTTATTTATTTATTTATAGCTTTACATTGGAAGTGTGAAAGCACGATTTATTATTATATTGGACAAATGTAAAGTATAAATATACAGGCTATTACTAAATAAGTATTTTAATAATATAATTCTATGTTCTAGCAATTTACATATTTATTTTAATATTACTTAATAAAAATCTATGATACCTAATTTGTGTCAGGGTAAAGAATGATTAATTTTCAATTTATCAATTAAAATTTGATGTGATGTGAGGCACTATGGTTTATCCTTTTTTGGAATCAGGAATCTCTCAACCACTATGATCAGAGAAGCCTGTTAGCCACCTTATCTTCCCCTTTTTATTCTCCACTGTAATTTTTTTTCATATTCTTCTCTGTCTTGCTCCAACCCATTTCTACAACATTATCTTTGTTCACTCCATGACCTTTATATCTAAACTCTCTTACCTTTTTCCAAACCCAGCATAAAAACCAAGAACCCATTTTCTGTATAATCACATTGTTTATATTTATTCTCCCACAACTTCATTATTTGTACCCTTTCTGCTTATAAGCATTTACATTCAAGTAATAGATACCTAATATTTTCTATGTTTTCCTTATATAACTTGCAGACTAAATCACCCACATTTATTTATTTATGTGTATATTCCCTTGTTGCTAACATTCCCGTTTGAGCCTTAAACAGTAAACTATTTTCCTTGCCATTATCATAAATTAATTCACACCCAATATTATGTTTACTTCTATATATATTTAAACTCATTTTACTCTTCATACAAGTTCTCCATCTTTCCAACTCCTTATTTTTAGATCTATTCTTCTATCCCATTTCTTGTTACTATAACACTCAACAATTCTAACACAAGCATCCCATCTTTTGTATAAATATACTGATAAAAAATCTTTATACAAATCTTCTGCATATTTTTTTATTCATATTGTCGCCTGACCTTTACACATAACCCAATTAAATACTATTTTGGCTATTCTTTTATCATTCACAAATTGCAATCTATGAACATTTTCATTTTACCTTTTGCATCTCTCATATAAAAACTTGACTATCCAATTTCTCTTTGAATTGCCTCTTTTGCCAACCACACATCTGCATCAAATGCATGTCTTCATATTTCTCTTTGTACTTTTCTAGGTAATCTAACATCCCTTTATTAACACCTAACACACTGTTATAATAAGTTAATTCTGCTACTGCCACTTTTTTCCATACAATTATAGCCAATAACCAAAATCTGAACAAATAATATAAATATAACATTACTATCTCTGGCATCCATTGAATATTCAAATTGGCAGTAGATAGCTTTGAAGTAAATAGAATGCACAGAACCCAATCAATCATCAGATTACTGCTTAATCAATTATATCCTAAAGAAAATCTTCAACAACATATCATACTTTACTGGATTTTGAAAAATATACATTTTTTAATTATTTAAAATGCAGATATGTTTTGTTTAAAATTAGTTTGTAAAATCTTTAAAAAGTCACTTAGCATCATTCACCATTTGAGCAAAAGTTATAACGGATATCAATAGTTAAGTTTCAATATCATTAAAAACAATAATCAAAAGTGAGAAATGTAATAGGAAAATTATATAGCATTTCGAAAAACAACTTATTGACTTTATATTACATTTAACCTGCTGAAAACCCATATTTTACTCATTTTCTGCTTCACAAGATCTTTTTTGGGTCTGATAAAAGTTGTTCCATTTGTGCACTATCTTGATCCCTTGCTAAAAGATTTCTTTAAAGTGAAAAAAGAGTTAAAGTATAATATGGTAATTGCACTTAAATCTTTTCTTGGAGGTCTTAGTTGCTAAAGTTTTTAAAGCATAGTATCAGTACAACATCTGAGAAAAATGAAATTTAATAAAAAAAATGTTCAGTGAAATAACAGCCACATCACTTAATTTTTGTAAGAATACATTTCCTCGCTATAGTGCACCGTATATATTGTATTTGTTTTAATTATGACTGCAGTGTTACATTTTTCTGAGGGTGAAAAATATTTTTAATGTAAAAGTGAATTTTCTATCAACAGATCTGATTATGCAAAAGGTCTAAAATCTGTTCATTAGTAATTATATATAAACACATAGGTTCATCTATATATATATTGTGCCTTTTTATATTGGTACACTCCATAATAAATTAAATTAAAAGTAAAATTTTAGGTGAATAATTTTAAATTTTATAAATAATTATATTTGATTGTAAAGCTAGGAAAAATAGGAGTTACCTTGGTCGTTTTGGGGTTGAACCTAAGGTCATTTAAATTGGATTAACATAAATTCTTTAAATCTTGATTAAAGTATTTATTTTAAAAGCATATAAGAAAAAAAAAACCTAAACATTATTTGTTAATAGTTAATCTTTTATAATATTTAAAGTGTAGTGAGGTTTTACTATAATATTTATAAATAAAAATATGTGCTGTAGATATATGTAATCATGTTTGTGTGCATATAATATAATAAAGAATTAGCTATTTTCAGTGACATCTTGATTTATTTTAAAAATTAAATAAAATAATCTTTATTTTAGTATTTATATGATAAAATGTTAGTAAAGTCAATTTGGAATTTATTTGATAGAAGATCAAATTTAAATTGTTTAAATTAGTTTTACTTTAACTATCTTTTAATTAAGTTCATTAAAAATCTTTTTTAAAAATTTTGTTGTTAAATATCTACTGTATAATATTATTCTAAAAATTATCTAAACTGTATTTGGAACTAAACCGAATATTCATTATGGAATGATTTTGAGAATCAACCAATGAGATATCAGTGATTTGAAATGATTTTTTTTTTTTTTGAGCAGACAATGTTTTAAATAAGAAGATTAAAAAAATTAGGACTGGAAGAAAGTATTTTAGTTCTTTCCATAAACTTTAATTTTTACATTATTAAAATATTATTTTTATTTAAAAAGTAAAATAATGAACATTTATTTAATAGCCTAATAGTATTTTGTAAAGTTTCTTGAAAATTATGGAGTAAAGCAATTTCCTATCTCTGCTGGTATAACCCCTCTGAAAAAAAAAAAAATTGGAATCGTTATATCATTTAAAGTACCAAAAAAATAGAAGGAAGAAGTTGTAAATCTATGCAAGCTTGTTGTCAGGTAAAAAAGGAATTAGATTTGAGAACAGTGAGTATTATATCAATACGTAGTAAATTAATTACCAAGCAAGCTGATTTAAGTCTAGTTTGTGTTAGTAATAAAAACTACAATAGACAGTTTTGAATGTATGGACAAACAAGGAAAAATATTCATGTTAAATTGAATCACAGAAACTTAAAGATAATGAAAAGTAACTCAGTAAATAATTTTAAATTGTTACATTTTTGTTTAACAATGTAACAATTTACTATAGATAAATACTCTTCATATAATAGAGATATATATGGAAGATAGTGACCTGGGTCAACTGAGGAGTGCTGGTTCAGCACAAAATGCATCTTGGGGGTCATATGAATGGAAGGTATTATGGGGGTTGTTTAATATATCTATAAAATATTACACATGGGAAAGAAAAAGATGAATAACTCCATATGTGTGTGCGTTTAAAATTAAACAATCAGATATATTAATCTTTAACTGAGGTTTAAAATTTATATCTGTGCTAGAGATAATCTCTAGTTTAGAAAATGATTAGTAATAATCATTATTGTATTTATCTGAGGTAGATGGTGTCAAAGCTGTGAGTGGAGTGAGTTTGACTATGGTAAATAAAAATGTAACAATTTACTATAGATTAATACTCTTCATATATATATATATATGAGAGATAGTGATTGGGGACAACTGATGAGTGCTGGTTCAACATGAAATGCATCATGGGGGTCCTTTGCCTTTTATTTATCTTTATTTATATGAATTTAATAAGAATGGGGCAGTATGGAGGTTGTTTAATATAACTATAAATAATTTTAACGAAAATATTTACCTAAGAAAAGCTGGATTTAATACTGTAAGAAAGCAAGAATAAGTATATTTAATTAATAATTTAAATCAGGTAAAATGTGTTGGAATATGGTTTATCATTTCATTAAGACAATTATCTATAACTGACATTATAGTTGAATTTTATATAATGAATAAATGATATAAAAGTAAAAGGATGTATTTATACAGAATGGACAAAAGAAAAAAAATAATTAGAGGATGTTTTATCTACATTTTTAATATGAGACTTAGAATGTTTATTATAAAGTTGAGTAAATTGCTTGTTAATGAGATAAGATTGAAAAAAAAAATATGAGAAAGAAAACCAAGTAAGCACTGATGATGAATGATATTAAGTAGATATAAATTTTGATGGTAATGGTTTAATAAATCTATGGAATAAATATCTTATTGTTCAAAATGTGTATAATTTATATCCAAGCTAATATCGATCTGCATAGCAAATAGAAGTTTGTATAAAATATTAGTTAATAAAAGAATAATACTTGAAATGGATACCAATAGGATAATGTGAATTGTAAAATATGATATATGAAGTTATGAAAAATTAATATTATAATAAAAAAGTAATATTACAATAAAAATATATGTTTAATAAAATTGGAAAGAAGTTTTATTGTAAGTTGAAAGAATGTCAAATTGGAGAATAATTGTTTGCATTGGAATTTCTGTAGATAATTATTTTACAAGGATATCAGTGAAGGGGGTTAGTTACAACTGTAAATTGTTTAAAACATTTGAAACGGTTTTAATTACCATGAAAACCAAACCCTCCAATGTTAAAATATTGTTATACTTGTGTTCTGTTTTAAGAAAGAAAAAAATAATTCTAAAATATTGTTGGTGTTTGGATAATTTTAATCTCTATATTTCGGATAAATATGATAAAAGTATTGGGAGATTAAATGTTTAAAGATTAATAATACGTTTTATACATCTATTGATGTATTTAATTGTTTAAATTTTATTTTGTGATATAGATCCATAAAAGTATATAAGTATATAAAATATATTAAAATATATACTGTAATATTTAGATTTTGATCTCATATTTAATCTAATATAATTATAGTATATTTATATTTGATATTTCTGTGTTGTGCTATTTGTTTATGATTGTGGTACTATCGAAAAAGGGATAAGTTAGGATTAAAGCAGTAAAATTTGAATATTTCAACCAGAAGTATAGATAGTTATTATATAAGTTTATGGTAGAATATATATATATCATTAAAAACCTCTCAACACTCAGATCATCCCAAAATCAATAACAATCAACAATTTTAAACTGTTATCAAGGCAATCTCCTTTTAACAATAAAGGGATTCCATCTTTATTGTTAAAAGGAGGTTGCCTTGACAACAGTTTGAAATTGTTGATTGTTTATTGACATTGGATTGTCTAAGTGGTGACTGGTTTTTAATGATTACTTACGAACCGGTTTAGCCTTGAACATTATTACACTTATTATATATATATATAATTGAAATAATATTTTTAACGGTTTACAAATAATTACAAACAATCTTTAAATAGGCAGGTTAGAAAGTAACCAAAAGTACTTCTGCAGATTTAAAGATTGTTTGTAATTGTTTGTAAACCGTTAAAAATATTATTTCAATTATAATTACAATATTGTTTTTAATGGATATTTTATTTGTTTTATATATATATATATATTGTAATGGAATTACTCACAAAGGCAAATATATAAATTATTTCACTCTCGAGGAAAATGATTACCAGTAGCTACCTGTGTACATGGTGGAAGGACTATACAAAATTTTGACCCTTGATAATAGTCACACATAATTATTCCTTCAAGGAAGACTAACATTTTTAGCTTCTACTTGTTTTCTATTGTGCTCAACACTTTGAAACACTAATAGTAATTGGAAAATGAAATTTGGGGCCATAATTACAGTATTCTCATAGTTTCAGGTCTAAATTTATATGTTTATTAACTTAAAATACTTTCTGGAGATACTAATTTCTTTTTTTTTTGCCATTATGCTTTATTTTTAAAGAAATCAGTGATGTCTAAAATGTGTAAATACTTCTTTACTTTGATAATTTCTTCTTGTAATTCATAGCTGATTTCTAGTGAGATAGTATTTTCTGCCATCTCATGTGTAAATAACTTAATATTTAATTTATTAGCTATTTTTAGTAGTTTCATTATTTTGTAGTTTAAAATTTTATAAAAATATAAAATAAATGTGTTATCGTATATGTAACCAATTTAAAAGTTCTTTATCTGGCCAAAGGATTAGACTGCAAAGTTTGATTTTTTGTTTCATTCAGTTAATAATTGCTCTAGCTAAATTTTTTTCTTTAATTATAGGGTTTTTAAAAGTTTTTCATATAAATTCTATTCTCTAATAATATAAAAGGTGGGATGGGGGGAATTATAAAAAATGTCACAATTAAGCTCTATTGTTGAATATCAGGGAAGATACCAATTTGGTAAATTAAACCTATGTGTAAATGAGTATCTCTATTGTATGTTCGCTTAACTATTCAAGAAGTTTTAAGATTAAAATTCTGAAAGATAAAAGAAAAAACATTTAAGTTGCATCATTTTCTAAAAATATCCAAAAGGTGAGAATTCTATTTGGAAAAGAAAAATTAATTAAAAGTGCGGAGGGAGGAGTAATAATAATAATAAAAAAAGGTATAAATTAAAGAGATTTTTTTTTTGTTCAAGGATTACTGCAATTATTTTGGTGAATGTTTAGCTTCTATTTGGAGAGTGCTGAGAAAATGTTCTCCAGATAGAGAAATCAAGGATTTTTCTCTCAGGAAAACTCTGTTGGCTTAGCTGTATCTGACGTTGTCCAAGAAAATACCAACTCCAGAAATCAGTGATATCAGCCAGCTAGCCAAGGGTGTTTAAACATGAAAGAGGACAGTTGTGATTCATGAAAGAAGCTATGGAAGAATGTCAAACCCATGAAGTTTGCACTATAGATTGCCACCAAATAATTTTGCAGTGGATGATCAATGCCAATTTAATTTCTTTTAATAGCACTGAGGTAAATATAGACTGTTTCTTAAAGTTGAATTTAATTCCATTGATATAGCAAAGTACAATTAGAGAATCGATAAATTTTAATGGTATAAGCTACAGTATAGTGTAACAGTTCAACAATAGAAAATGAGATTTATTTGATTAATCTATCTAATTGTACATTTATTTTTATGCTAAAGTAATTATTAATTTCTGACATGATTTTGAGAATAGGTTTATATGTTAATTTTAATTTTTTTGTTAATCTGCATTATTATATGTGTGTGTATGGGGATTTTGATTTCATGAGGGTGAATAGACCGATCTTTGAAAAATAAAAGATATAATGTAAAGGTAAAATGTGGACATAAGACACAAAGACACTTATGCCATAATTTAATTGTCAAGAATTAACTTGTATAACATTAGCAAGGTAGAAATTTGGGGTTAAATGAGAAAATTAGCTTACTATTATAATATGCTTAGTCTTACATTTCTATTTGAATAGGGTGCCTACAAAAAATTTGGATCTTAGTTATTTCATAAGTTAGTGAATGGTATATTTTCCTTGTGAAAAGAGAATCAATAATAATGTTATATTAAGGATTGGTTTTAAATAAATGG
Source organism: Epiperipatus broadwayi (assembly GCA_028023455.1). Classification (NCBI taxonomy): domain Eukaryota; kingdom Metazoa; phylum Onychophora; class Udeonychophora; order Euonychophora; family Peripatidae; genus Epiperipatus; species Epiperipatus broadwayi. The sequence goes on from JAQFVV010006334.1 coordinate 3,423,021, forward strand.
TACATGGTTGAAGCTAATTAGAAAGCTATTTTTCAAAGATCACATCATTCGATGGAAGAGGAAAAGGGAATCAAAAGTATAATAAAGATTATTGTGTGTTAATACTTACTTGCATGTCAATCTTGTTTATTTTTGTTATAAAGTAATAAACACAAAAACAATTGAATCTTTTGGAGAGATGGTGTATGACACTAGTAGAGTCTCTAAGAGATTATGCTAAAAAGATTTTATGGCCTTGCTACATAAATAAATACTATGACTCTACAATAATCTTCTCAGTCTAGTGCTATCCATCTGCCTAGTGGCACCCTTGTACCAGATACTGTAATCTTAATAATCTTAGCAGTTTAGCAACTTAATATCAGTTTGTACCACCACACTAGATTTATTTATTTAATTATGTTGTTTTGTTATATCATCTGTAAATGCAATCCAGCATTGGTTGGTATTCCTTGGCATTATTCAATATTATTAGGATATTATTATAGTTCCATGAAGAAAGCTACATTTCTGAAAAGATGAAGTAACACTCCATCTCAGATTTTAACCCATCATTATAAAAATATACAAATATTGAAGAATTCAATTGTTCCATTGCTCTAATTTTATAAGCAGCATGAAGAAGACTAGCAGGGGATCATAATTTATTTTTTTGTCTGGCAATCATCCAAATACCATAGTAATCTGTGAACTACATGATTTAAGCATTTGTTCTATTAATTTTTTTTATTGATACTTAATATTTTTGGAAATAATTTTTCTCAAAATATTATTTTAAAAATAAAAGAAGAAATAATCTTTTTATTTTTTACAAATTATATTGTTTTCAATTTGCTGATATATTATCATTTGCTTTTAAAAAATACATAAACGAATAAATAAACTTATTAAAAAGTTTTTAAAACACACAATAACTTTTTTATATTTATTTTCTTTAACAGTCCTACAAGCGATTTACGTCAGAAAAGTATAAATATAAATGCTTGTTGCTAATATCGACATTATACTGTCATATTTGCAGAATCACATCTGTCATCATTACACCATTTAATCTGAAAATTATTCATGACCAAATAATTCTGAAATATGTGTTATACTTTTTAAGTGTGAAAATTCCCAGTAGTGGAATACGGTTTGTATATGCAATATAATTGTATATAGAATCTCAAAATAAATGGTATAATTTACTGTCCATCTACTTTTGGTTCATCATGTATACAAAGACATAGTAAATGGTATACCAAAAGATAAGGATACATTACTAACTAGATTTGCAATTACGAGGTTAAGGAATTTGAATGACTTTTCATTTTGATTTTACTTTTCTTACTAAAAATAATTAGATATCCATTTACTTACCAATATTAGATCACTAGTTGGATTGGTTTGGGTCAGAATCCTGAAAAAAAATCTAAGCCTTATTGATCACTGAAAATTTTTTTAAAGTTCTACCCAGCTAAAATATTTGTCTAAAATATTACAAGAACTTTTCCAAAATTTATTTTTCTTTCATCCATATTAATTTTTTTTTTATCTTAATGTCTTCAGTAACTTAGGTTAGTAGAGGGTCACCTCAGTTTTAAAAAAATGATATGCCATTTGCATTTTGCTTGCACAATCTTATTTAAAATTTGATTGTAGTAAGAAAACATTGATTATAGTTTTATTTTTGCTTTGTCTATGTTCTTGGTAAATTTTGTATATGTGGAATTGAACTTAAAAGATAAATTTAGTAACAAAGCACTTTTACATTTAACCTAATGTTGTGTTTGGTTAGGCTTACAGTTCATTTCCAAAACAACAACCACAAAAAGAATAACTACTCAGCAACTAATATGTACAATTTATTAGTCCAAAAAATATACACACATTAGTTAAACAAATGAATAAATACAGTTGATACAATTGAATGCTGAAATAGTCGAGCTGAGTATGGAATTCACTTCTAGCTAAATGATTAGCCTGCCTCATGAGCTCTGGTAAGACTCTTCCAGCTATGTATTTAGCTTGCCTTAAGTCAGCTCTAATTCAGATGTAGCAGTGTCCAGTCTGTAGGTGGACTTGTCTCACTATGTGGACATCATGACAATGAGGAGAGATACTATCCTTGCTGATGGCAGAGAGTTTAATAGAGAGCATGTTCTGTTGTTCAGGTTGACAGAAGTAATTGTTCTCTCCTTGCCTCCAAAAGGCTGACTATTTAATGGCAGATCCCCTACCTTACTGGAAACATGCAGATTTGGTGTGTGAACCCCAGTAAAGGGTTTAATCCCTTTGGATAGCAACTGGATAATAGTCAATCAGGTAAGGAATCTGAAATAGTCCACATCTAAAGGGAAGGTCAGATATGACACATAATCTTAATTGATGAAGTGTACGATTATATAGGTTGTGTTAGTTTGTGTATAGTACCTATTACATATACTTTAATTGGTATTAAGAGAATTAAGAGTGCATATATATATATATATCAGATTCAAAGAGAATTAAGAGTGCATATATATATATATATCAGATTCAAAGAGTATCATATACTAGTAGTGGAGAATTACTTAGGAGATGTGCTATTGACTTTAAACTGGTTTTATGGGTTACTATTTGATTAAGTGGCCGATTAATTATGTATGAATTTTTAAATGAAAAAATTATAATAAATGAGAGCAACGAGTATTAAAGCAAAGTTTATATTCTAATTTTAATGACCAATGGTTGCAATGGAATAGCTAAGGTTATTAAGCTTAATATGGCTGCATATATATCTGGAGGTGTAAGAGTTCGATCTCTAATTTTTATTTTATTTAATTTGTTGTAGAAATGTGATTGCAATTATTGAGATTTGGCTGAAACAGAAATGACATCTAAGAAGTCAAGAGTGATTCGAATAAAAATAGTTGCTATAAAACTTGGGAAAATCCTTCTTTGTATACTATTGATGAGTATTATGAGTGAGGTTGGTTGAAACTTAGTGATGCTTGTAATGAGAGTTCGATAAATTTGAAGTGATGGGCACTTAAAAAGAAAATGTTGGATAGTTTCTTCCTTCTTGTGGAAGTGTGGACCAGTGGAAACTATATTGGTAGAAAATATTTTTTTAGCTTAGAAGCTAAAAATTGGTAATGCTCTCAACAAAACGCTTTTACCTTTACATATTTTTTTTTTTGTTATTGCTGGGTTAAAATTGTTTATCAAAAAAGATTAATTGCTTTGTATTTTTGATTTTTAAGTTATTTTTACCATTTAAAATATAATCCTTTGAAATATATATTAATAAATGTATATAAATAATGGCTGCCTCTATAACAAATAACTAAGCAGAAGTCAAAGTCATCTTCAGACTCATTATAACACTAATGTTAATTGAGATGGTGTTGGTTAATATTAGCCTCATAACAACTTGCAAAACACTAGGTATCATATCGCAATATATATATACACACATAATAGAATGCATATTCTCATGCAAATTTCAGATTTTTATTTTTTCTTTATAAGCGTCACTCTTATTTTAATAAATTTCTTTCCTTAACTATTACATATATAGATAGATAAACTAAAATATATAATCTTGAGAATATATATATATATATATATATATATATATATATATATATATATATATATATATATATATATATATATATATATATATATATATATATATAAAATAAAAGTCAGATGTCACATAACTTGTATATAGCTTGCATTTACCAATATGTAAAATTAAGAGCATGCTAATGAGCTCTAAACAAGCTTTTATTATTATTATTATTATTATGATAAATGCTATTACAAGAGAAGGCATTCAAATCATCTTTATCTTAGATTGTCCCCATACCCAAATGTCTAAAAGTTTCAGATCTTCTTCTTGACAATTACCTTTTAGATAAATGCTTAGCTTGAGTTGGTTTTTGAATCTAGTGTCCCAACTCCTCACTGAAGAGACCCATAGGAAGAAAGCAGTCTGGATATGGGGACAATCTAAGATAAAGATGATTTGAATGCCTTCTCTTACAGTAGCATTTATCATAATAAAAAAAAAAGCTTGTTTAGAGCTCATTAGCATGCTCTTAATTTTATATATATATAAGTTCATGTTTATATAAGAATATATAAAATTACATTCATTTATTAATAACAAAATTAATCATCATAATTCTTTGATCATTTTTCTTATTTTATGGTATTCAGTCATTAAAAATAGTAGAGGGACCAATTGTTATAAGCTCTTATGCCATTGATAACCTTTCTGCACATAAATATTAAGTTATAGCAATTATTGAGCAATTATATAACAGAATAAACACAGACGCACACACACACACATATATATATATATATATATCAGAATGACCTTTCTTTTAATTAGTTCAGCAGTGCTAGCTGTAAAACTAAGTCTGAGTATAACAGCATAGGTAAAAGGTAGCCTCATCTATAGGCTACAAAGATGTTTTAAGTATATTGACATTCAGATTAATGTAAACAAAAAGCTGTTTAACAGGTAGCACTGCTGCAGTAATTTAAAGAAAGATCATTCTGGTATTTCTGTATTTGAATTTCACACACACACATATATATATATATGCACATACAAAACTTACCAGAAACCTCTATAATAAAATGACATGTGAAAGTAGAATGCTTGTTTGAAGCTGTACAAGTAATGTTTTCATTATCGTGGAATGTCCTAGAAAGCATTTTATTTTTATGTGCATTAAAAGTCTTTGAAGTAGATGTCCATTCATATGATAATACAGGTGGATGAACATTAATAGAGCAATTCAGATCTACTCTACTGCCTAACTGAACTGTATAATTTCCAGGGGATTGTTCACAAAGTGGAGTGTCTTGAAAAAAAAAAAAAAAATAGGAATAATTTTTACTTAACTTTAGAATTACTATTAAATTTATATAAATTTACAAAATGTATGGCAATAAATTATTTAATATAATACTTGTTTATTTATGAATAAATTAAAATAGCTGAGTTTTTTTTCCAATAAATTTATTAAACGTAAATAAGTATGATATAAAGTGATTTTGTACAGAAAAAAAAAAATTAATACAAACATAAATTTTGTACAAGTGTAAATTTTTGATTATCTTCTGATTATCAGTTCTCAAATAACAGCTAATGTTCTGCAGTTCACTGCATCACTCATTCTTATAGTGAATAACAAATGTAATCCAATAAATCCTTAGTAGGCTTTTGCCCATGAACTGCCTTCATATAATCATTTCAAAGATCACCTGTAAGGTCATGTGCACTTCACTGCTGGAAGGGCACAGTTCTATAATCAGATATGGCTCAGAAACTCAATATTGATCATCTTTTAAACAGTGTCCACTGAATAACATGTTCTCATTCAGAAAAATTAAGCATCATTATTTGATGTTTATAATTTATTCATATGGCCAGCGGGCATACTTCTATTATAAGCTGGACTGTTAATCCATATTGATTTTATCATAAATACAGATATAGGAATCTTTTGGCTAAAAGAAAAAAATACCTGAGGTGACTAAAAATTATTAAATGTAATTGGTTTTTTAATTCACTAAAACTTTTTATTCTCTGAGTGTACTATCATATGCCTTAGGACAATGCAATAGTTGTGAGGGCAAATATCCAACTATGTACAAGAACTGTTTCTTAAAACAAATATCTGTGGAGTAATTATTTAAAAGAAATTAGGCACTTGTGTGCCCACAGCCAGAATAAGTATTTCCAACAATGATTCATTCAAGTCCATATTCATTTTCACCAAGAACTTATAGGCTGTCATTGCACCAGTGTGAAAATGTTCAATTAGACACTGCTGATATTCATTTCCAGTCATTCATAAGCTTTGTAATTTTCTGCACCTGTTCATTCATTTATAAGCATCCAGGTAAGTGAGTTTAAAATCATCTATATGATACTATTCAGGGCATAACATTCTCCAACTATTTCAGAATGAAGAAGGTGCCCATTTCATATTGACATTTTGTATCTATTACTCTATTAATCATAAGCACTGAAATCAATAGTGTTGTTGATACCTATTGATTATTTTTTAATAGATATCAAATTCCATGTGTCCAGAAATGTGCTTTTAGGTATGAGAAGTTCATCCCGTTTCTTGATCTTAACCAGTTTTCTAAAAAAATATTCATCATCTTGAAAGATTAAACTGGAAATTTAACAATTGTTCTTAGAATTTTCATTTGGTTTAAATAGTGATAGTGAGAGGGCAGTTTAAAATTGTTTTACAGTTTTTATTTTTATTTTAAAACAATTGTTTAAAAAAGAAACAGTTTAAATAAAAAATTGCATTATTTAAAACATCACAAAGAATTGAAAAACAAAATTCACAATGATTTAGCTAAAATAATGATCATGAATTTTCGTCTTTAGAACTTTTTTTTAAAAAATAACTATTTTAAAATAGAAATAAAACCTGTCAATTTTATTTATAAAATGTGGTTACTGATTTATTATACATATATAATTATGTACACATACTAAATATATATATATATATTTAATATATACTTATTTTTGGTATATCAGTTATTAAATATTTATATCTAGAAATTAATTAAGTCAATCCCTGTTTTTTATAACAAGTTCTAGCATATATATATATAATGTAAATACTGAATATTAGTGCTCCTTCATCAATCACTCTCTTCACTCTTCATCGATGTAAGTTCAGTCATTTTTTTACTTGTTTTTTTTTGTATGAATATGAAGCTGTACATATATATATATGCTGGCTTTACCATTTACCATGGAACTAACCAAAGATCACAAATTCAACCACAGTGAATGTGCTTTAAACTCAATGATTATAAACAGACAGATAAATATAGCATTCAATAAATTATAAATGGAATATGTTTAGATAGCAATTGAAGAAAAGATAGAGAAATCTAAATTATTATTTTATTGGTATAAAATATGCTATGTAAACTATTATTGTATTTGTATAAATAAAAAGATATTACATCAGCAAATAAAATGTAAATTCTTAATGTATAAAATCCATTAAGAAAAGGAATGTAATATAAAAATTCATTAAAATAAGAATTAGTTCAAAATGTAAATTGTTTGTATAACAATACAAACAAAAATGCAGGATGTCAGGGAAAATGAAACAATGGGGGCATTAGTAGCCACTAGTTAGTACATTGGAATGTAAAAAGTAGTTTAAAAAGAGTATAAGTAGAGAAGTTTTCTTTTGTTCTGTTTCTATTATCTCTTTTCCTTTTGGCTGAATCATCATATTTGAGTTTTGTAAGAATATCTAGAAATGTACCATACTTCAAACATGTGTGAGTAGAAGATCCCTTGTCTCAAGTCTCCTGTCCATCCTTGGACCAAAGTTCAGAACATTGTAGTCCAGCTGAAGAACCTAAAGAAAGTACCTGACTGATGCCTGCTGCCTGATATTGGATGATCCTAAAATATATTATGAACACAGAACCACAGGAAAAGCAGTCATAGCTGTCAGAAGTAGAAGCTGTGCCACAATACTTACCCACAATAGATTATTTCTCATTGTCAGACCAACCTGCTATATTCATGCATACAGC